>SJXQ01009102.1:203744-240101 GCA_006408695.1 Aepyceros melampus
TTATTTTTCTGGAATTGAGCTGCAGGAGTTGCTTGTATATTTTTGAGATTAGTTGTTTGTCAGTTGCTTCATTTGCTATTATTTTCTCCCATTCTGAAGGCTGTCTTTTTACCTTGCTTATAGTTTCCTTTTTTGTGCAGAAGCTTTTAATTTTAGTTAGGTCCCATTTGTTTATTTTTGCTTTTATTTCCAATATTCTGGGAGGTGGGTCATAGAGGATCCTGCTGTGATTGATTTATGTCAGAGAGTGTTTTGCCTGTTTTCCTCTGGGAGTTTCATAGTTTCTGGTCTTACATTTAGATCTTTAACCCATTTTGAGTTTATTTTTGTGTATGGTGTTAGAAAGTGTTCTAGTTTCACTCTTTTACAAGTGGTCGACCAGTTTCCCCAGGACCACTTGTTAAAAAGATTGTCTTTTCTCCATTGTATATTCTTGCCTCCTTTGTCAAAGATAAGATGTCCATAGGTGAGTGGATTTATCTCTGGCCTTTCTATTTTGTTTCACTGATCTATATTTCTTTGTGCCAGTACCATACTATCTTGATGACTGTTGCCTTGTAGTAGAGCCTGAAGTCAGGCAGGTTGATTCCTCCAGTTCCATTCTTGTTTCTCAAGATTGCTTTGGCTATTCGAGGTTTTTTGTATTTCCATACAAATTGTGAAATTATTTGTTCTAGCTCTGTGAAAAATACCATTGGTAGCTTGATAGGGATTGCATTGAATCTATAGATTGCTTTGGGCAGTATACTCATTTTCACTATATTGATTCTTCCGATCCGTGAAAATGGTATCTTTCTCCATCTGTTAGTGTCCTCTTTGATTTCTTTCACCAGTGTTTTATAGTTTCCTATATATAGGTCTTTAGTTTCTTTAGGTAGATATATTCCTAAATATTTTTTTCTTTTCATTGCAATGGTGAATGGAATAGTTTCCTTAATTTCTCTTTGTTTTCTAATTATTAGTGTATAGGAATGCAAGGGATTTCTGGTGTTGATTTTATATCCTGCAACTTTACTATATTTGTGGATTAGCTCTAGTAATTTTTTGATGGAGTCTTTAGGGTTTTCTATGTAGAGGATCATGTCATCTGCAAACAGTGAGAGTTTTACTTCTTTTTCAATTTGAATTCCTTTTATTTCTTTTTCTGCTGTGATTGCTGTGGCCAAAACTTCCAAAACTATGTTGAATAGTAGTGGTGAGAGTGGGCACCCTTGTGTTGTTCCTGACTTTAGGGGAAATGCTTTCAATTTTTCACCATTGAGGATAATGTTTGCTGTGGGTTTGTCATATATAGCTTTTATTATGTTGATTTTATTATTGATTATTATTTATTTTTATTATGTTCCTTCTATTCCTCCTTTCTGGAGAGTTTTTTTTTTTATCATAAGTGGATATTGAATTTTGTCAAAGGCTTTCTCTGCATCTGTTGAGATAATCATATGGCTTTTATTTTTCAATTTGTTAACGTGGTGAATTACATTGGTTGATTTGCAGGTACTGAAGAATACTTCCATCCCTGGGATAAAGTCCCCTTGGTCATGGTGTATGATCTTTTTAATGTGTTGTTGGATTCTGATTGCTAGAATTTTGTTAAGGGTTTTTGCATCTATGTTCATCAGTGATATTGGCCTGTAGTTTTCTTTTTTTGTGGCGTCTTTGTCAGGTTTTGGTATTAGGGTGATGGTGGCCTCATAGAATGAGTTTGGAAGTTTACCTTCCTCTGCAATTTTCTGGAAGAGTTTGAGTATTATAGATGTTACCTCCTCTAAATTTTTGGTAGAATTCAGCTGTGAAGCCCTCTGGACCTGGGCTTTTGTTTGCTGGAAGATTTCTGATTACAGTTTCAATTTCTGTGCTTGTGATGGGCTTGTTAAGAATTTCTATTTCTTCCTGGTTCAGTTTTGGAAAGTTGTACTTTTCTAAGAATTTGTCCATTTCTTCCACGTTGTCCATTTTATTGGAATATAATTGCTGATAATAGTCTCTTATGATCCTTTGTATTTCTGCGTGTCTGTTGTGATCTCTCCATTGTCATTTCTAATTTTATTGATTTTATTTTTTTCCCTTTATTTCTTGATGAGTCTGGCTAATGGCTTGTCAATTTTATTTATCCTTTCAAAGAATCAGCTTTTGGCTTTTTTGATTTTTGCTATGGTCTCTTTTGTTTCCTTTGCATTTATTTCTGCCCTAATTTTTAAGATTTCTTTCCTTCTACTAACTGTGGGGTTCTTCATCCCTTCCTTTTCTAGTTGCTTTAGGTATAGAGTTAGGTTATTTATTTGACTTTTTTCTTGTTACTTGAGGTATGCCTGTATTGCTATGAACTTTCCCCTTAGCACTGCTTTTACAGTGTCCCACAGGTTTGGGGTTTTTGTGTTTTCATTTTCATTCATTTTTATGCATATTTTGATTTCTTTTTTGATTTCTTCTGTGATTTGTTGGTTATTCAGCAGCGTGTTGTTCAGCCTCCGTATGTTGGAATTTTTAATAGTTTTTCTCCTGTAATTGAGATCTAATCTTACTGCATTGTGGTCAGAAAGGATGCTTGGAATGATTTAAATTTTTTAAAATTTACCAAGGCTAGATGTATGGCCCAGAATGTGCTCTATCCTGGAGAAGATTCCATGTGCACTTGAGAAAAAGGTGAAATTCATTGTTTTTGGGTGAAATGTCCTATAGATATCAATTAGGTCTAACTGGTCTATTATATCATTTAAAGTTTGTGTTTCCTTGTTAATTTTCTGTTTAGTTGATCTATCCATAGGTGTGAGTGGGGTATTAAAGTCTCCCACTATTATTGTGTTATTGTTAATTTCTTCTTTCATACTTGTTAGCATTTGTCTTACATATTGTGGTGGTCCTATGTTGGGTGCATATATATTTATAATTTTTATATCTTCTTGGATTGATCCTTTGATCATTATGTAGTGTCCTCTTTGTCTCTTTTCACAGCCTTTGTTTTGAAGTCTATTTTATCTGATATGAATATTACTACTCCTGCTTTCTTTTGGTCACTATTTGTGTGGAATATCTTTTTCCAGCCCTTCACTTTCAGTCTGTATGTGTCCCTTGTTTTGAGGTGGATCTCTTGTAGACAACATATATAGGGGTCTTGTTTTTGTATCCATTCAGCCAGTCTTTGTTTTTTGGTTGAGGCATTCAACCCATTTACATTTAAGGTAATTATTGATAAGTATGATCCCATTGCCATTTTCTTTATTGTTTTGGGTTCGAGTTTATACACCCTTTTGTGTTTCCTGTCTAGAGAAGATCCTTTAGCATTTGTTGGAGAGCTGGTTTGGTGGTGCTGAATTCTCTCAACTTTTGCTTGTCTGCAAAGCTTTTGATTTTTCCTTCATATTTGAATGAGATCCTTGCTGGGTACAGTAATCTGGGCTGTAGGGTTATTTTCTTTCATCACTTTAAGTATGTCCTGCCATTCCCTCTTGGCCTGAAGAGTTTCTATTGAAAGATCAGCTGTTATACTTATGGGAATCCTGTTTGATGAGCTCCTGTCGATTAATGTTCCCTGGAGTCAGGTGTTCTCTGGTGTTCTCAGGATTTGGACTTAAGCCTCCTGCTTCTGGTTTTCAGTCTTATTTTTACAGTAGCCTCAAGACTTCTCCATCTATACAGCACCATTGATAAAACATCTAGGTTAGAGATGAGAAGTTTCTCCACAGTGAGGGACACCCAGAGAGGCTCACAGAGTTACATGGAGAAGAGAAGAGGGAGGAGGGAGATAGAGGTGACCCGAATGAAATGAGGTGGAATCAATAGAGGAGAGAGCAAGCTAGCCAGTCATCACTTCCTTATGTGCACTCCACAGTCTGGACACTCAGAAATGTTCACAGAGTTACACAGAGAAGAGAAGAGGGAGGAAGGAGACAGAGGTGGCCAGGAGGATAAAGAGGGGAATCAAAAGGAAAGAGACAGATCCAGCCAGTAATCAGTTCCTAAGTGTTCTCCACCGTCTGGAACACACACAGAGATTCACAGAGTTGGGTAGAGAAGAGAAGGGGGAGGGAGGAGATAGAGGCGACCTGGTGGAGAAAAAGGAGAGTCCAAAGGGGGAGAGAGCAGGCAAGCCAGTAATCTCACTCCCAGGTAAAATGGGTACTGAAGATTGGATTCTTAAAGGTACAAAATTGATAATAAATACCAAAAAGCAAAGATTAAAAATCCAGAGTAGATGTTGGATTTTCAAAAATGCAGTATTAAAAAAAACAAAGTCACAAAAATTATAAAGTATATATATATATATATATAGTTTGTTTTTAAAAATAGGGTCTCTCTTTTTTTTTTGCAAAGTAATAGTAGGTTATAAAAATGAAAATTAAAGGAGTAATAGAGGACTTAAATTTTTTTTAATTTTAAAAAATATAAAGAATGATAGTAAAAATATATCTAGGACTTTCTCTGGTGGTGTTGTGGGCAGTATGGGGTCAGTTCATTTTTGGCTAGTTCCTTGATCCAGCTTATATTTCTCAAGATCTATGGGCCCCTTCCTATGTAGTTGGTACTAACTATAGGATTTTATTCTATTGCACCTGTCACTTCCAAGGCGGTTCCCTGTTTTAGCTTCTTCTGTTTGCTGGTCTCTTCAGTGTCTAATTTCTGCCCTGACACAAGGGGGCGGTGGTGGACACTTTTTTAGGCTCACTTGTTCAGTCATGCTGTGGGGAAGGAAGGACATTGCCAACAGATAACACTGGTGTGTGTTTGCGCTGACTCGGCCACACTGGGTTTGCCCCTGCTCACGGCGTGTGTGCTTTCCCTGTCTACACTGCTTAGGCTCTAGGTTGCTCTGCCGGGAACTGTCTGAGGCAGGCCCTGGGTTGCGTGCACTTCCCAGGTCTAAGCCACTCAGGTTCAGGCACTCAGGTAGTCCTCGGAGGCACAGGCTCTGTTGGGCCTGCATTTTGTGCCCGTCCCAGGTCCGAGCAGCTCAGGTGATCAGGTGTTTGGTGAGCATGGTCCTGTGACTTATTGCTTCCCCTGTCCCTGCTGCTTGGTTTTCTGGGTGTACAACCGGCGCACCTTCTCAGGCGGATGTTGACTGTCCAGAACCCCAAGAGGTCTTAGCAAAGAAGCCTGCTTGCAGTTTGGTAGATAACGCCTCTCTGGGGCCACGATTGCCCCCTTCCGGCTCTGGCTGCCTGTCACTGGAGGGGGATGGTCTGCAGCCGGCTAGCTCTGCTCAGTCCTTTGTTCTGTGCGCAGGCCTGGTGGTGTCTTAGGTTAGGGCTTTTCATGTGGTAGCTATCCCACAGTCTGGTTTGCTAGCCCAAGTTAGTTCCCTCAGATAGCCCTCGGGGCATTCAGGCCCGGTCCTTACTCTAAGCAATGCAGCCCGCGCCTCCCTGCCCAGCCCAGCCCCCGCTTGCTAGTGACGAGTGTAGGCATCTGCCCTGCCTCTCCGCTGGGGGAGTTACCGTTGGGCACATAATCTGTGGCTTTTAATTATTTATTTACTTTTCCTTCCAGTTATGTTGCCCTCTGTGTTTCCAAGGCTCACCACAGACTCGGCAGGGAGAGTGTTTCTTGATGTTTGGAAACCTCTCTTTTTTTAAGACTCCCTTCCTGGGATAGAGCTCCGTCCCTACCTCTTTTGTCTCTCTTTTTGTCTTTTCTATTTTTTCCTACCTCTTTTCAAAGAGCTGCTTTTCTGGGTGCCTGATGTCCTCTGCTGGCATTCAGAACTTTTTTTGTGAAATTTACTCAGGGTTCAAATGTTCTTTTGATGAATTTGTGGGGGAGAAAGTGGTCTCCCCATCCTATTCCTCCGCCATCTTAGGACCGCCCCCTGAACATTTTTTTTTTTTAAATTTTCCATGTCCTTAGGTGAATTTAGGTGGTTCTGTGGGGACTCTGTAATGAGTTTATATTTTCCCTAAGTATACTGATTGGTACCAAACCTAAACCTTTTTAGTTTGGTATTTAATTGTGTTTGATCAACAACTTTCGTGTGTGTGTGTGTGTGTGTGTATGCGTGCGTGTGATGCTTAGTTGCACCCAACTCTTTGTGACCCCACCAGCTCCTCTGTCCATGAAATTTTGCAGGCAAGAATACTGGAATGGGTTGCCACTTCCTGTTCCAGGGGATCCTGTTGACCCAGGGATCACACTGGTTTCTCTTGTGTCTCCTGCACTGGCAGGCAGATTCTTTACCCCTGAACCACCTGGGAAGCCACAACTTTCTAAGAGAAAATTTAAATATTTTGGTTTTTGAGTTAATAAGAGAAAAGTTTGTCCTCTTTAGGAAGTTCAACTCTGTTGCTAACTTTATTTAAAGATTTACCTATGGGTTAAAAACCTAAGAGTTTTAAAGAATGAGAAAAATCACTTTGAAAGAGAATGAGAGGTGAAACAGTGATAAAAAGAAAATGTAATATGAATGGTGACTACACTGACATTGTTGAAAGGAAAGGAGAGTCAAAGCAGTTTTTGCTATCATTTAGTTAAAAGTCCTGGCATTCACATGAATGCTGTGTATTTCAATTACATCATTAGATTTGTTAAGTTTTCACTTTTTATTGAAGAAGAGTTTAAAACTAATAGATTTACAGTATTAGTTTCAGGTGTATGGCATAGTGACTCAGTATTTTTTAAATTAAAAATTGTTACATGATAATTGCCATTATTCCCTGTGCTGTACAATGTATCCTTGTTGCTTATTTATTTTATATGTGGTAGTTTGTATCTCTTAACCCCACACCCCGATCTTGTCCCCCTTTTCTCTCTCCCCGCTGGTAACCCTTAGTTTTCTGTATCTGTGAGGCTGCTTCTGTTTTGTTATGTACATCGATTTGTATTAGTTTTTAGATTCTGCATGTAAGTGATCTTGGGTGCTAGGGCTCAGTCCTGTCTGACTCTTTGCGACTTCATGGACTGTAGCCTGCCAGGCTCCTCTGTCCATGGGATTTTTCAGGCGAGAATACCGGAGTGGGTTGCCATTTCCTCCCCCAGGCGATCTTCCTGATACGGAGCTCAAACCCACGTCTTCTGTGCTTCCTGCGTGGAAGGCGGGTTCTTTACCACTGGGCCATCTGGGAAGCCTATCATTCAGTATTTGTCTTTGCCTTATTTCACTGAGCATAACATTCTCTAGGCCCATCTACTCTGCTGAAAAGGGGAGAATTTCGTTCTTAAAGTTTTCTTTCTTGAGTCAGTCACTAGATGTTTATCCTCATGTGGCTCCTGTACGTCTGTAACCGGGCCTCTTCCTCTACCCTCTTTGCTCTTTGGATGCACTTCCATGCGACCTCAAGATCTGCCACTTGTAATATGTGTACGTCCTTCCTTTTACTTCTTGTTCAGTGGAAGTCTGGCTCTTGTGTGAAGACCTTGCTTTCCCACTCCCTCTTAAGCTGCTTTCCCTTCTGCACTCTTCTTATCACTGGGCCTGGACAAGGACAGGAGGAGCCAGCTGGCTCCTCAGTGCCATCCCTGATCATTCTCCCTTCCACCTCCTGAAAACCCTGCTTTGAAGTCCCTGCCATCAGATTATTCTACAGCCCCTGCCTGCTGCAGTCCTTTACTTCTGGTCCCTCCTCCTCATTTCTTTAGTATTTTTAGTTCCTGGCTCATTGCCCTTTTCTGCTTAAAAATCCTGTGACGCTTGTTGGTTATTTCAGTATCCAGATGAATGATCTTTTCAACACCCTAACCCTCAGCTCTTGGTTGCTTAACCTTCTTTTCTCCAGGGAACTTGTCCTTTCCCTTATCTCAGTCATTCAGTCCCATGGTCATACCTTTGCTCTTGTGTTTATCAAAAAATAAGTTCCTACCTTACTCTCAGTTTCAAGCACCTACTTTCCCATCATCACATGCTGTTTTGCTAGCTCACTCTCTCTGATGCACAGTCCTCACTTTTCCAGCCCCACCAGACTTCAGTCCATTGATTGGCCACCTTTTTGTCTTCTCTCACTCTCCATCTTAATCTCATATTGCAGCCTTACCTGGCCTGGATTCCATGCTGTCGCATCATAGTAACCCCATAGAAATCCCAGAGACCTTGCCTCATTCTTCGGCACAGATGCCTGAAAACCCCAGTCCTAGTTAAATCTAGCTGTCTGCCTACTCCACGCCTGTCTCCTTGCAGCCAAACATGATGGATAAAACCCTACACCCATGACTATTGGACTCACTGAAATTCATCCCAATTAATCTCGAGTGGCCCCTCCCCACTGCCTAGCAGTCCTACTTCATCTTTTTAGTTCATGCCTTCTTCCGCTTTTTTGGACCCCTGTTCTTCAAATTGGGTATTCACAAAGTTAAATAGATGGGAACAGAATAGAACTGAGTGTAGTTCACAGCACATAATAGGAGTAAATATTATGTCATTAAATGCTTATTTCATTTTTTCATATACCGTTTCCCCCCTTATCTCTGGGGTATATGTTCAAAGACCCTGGGTGGATACCTGTAACTGTGGATAGTCCTGAACCCTATATTTACTATGTTGTTTTCGATGGATACATAGCTATGATAAAATTTAATCTATAAATTTGACATAGTAAGAAATCAACTACAATAACTAATGAAAAAATAGAACAATTATAACAATGTACCTGGTGGGCTGCCACCTATGGGGTCTCACAGAGTCGGACACGACTGAAGTGACTTAGCTAGCTTAGCTATCATAATATGCAAATGTGATCTCTCCATCTCTCTCTCTCAAAATACCTTATTGTACAGATTGAATGCCTTTTCCATCTTAAGCACTTATCATGCAGTTTGAGGTGCAACAGCAAAAATTGTTTCCTTCTTCACAGTTTCACAGATTTGTTCTTATTGAAGATCTTAGGAATGTCGGCACTCAATTTTATTTTTCCATATGAAGTTGAGAACTCTCACCTTTTCAATTTAAGGAAGCACTTTGCAGCTTCTTTTTGGCAGATCTGAATTGGCAGTATCACTGCTTTTGTGGTTTGGGGCCACTATTGAGAAAATAAAGGTGACTTGAACATAAATGCTGTGTGCTAGAGCAGTCTGTCTGATGGCCGAGAAAGCTAAGTAATGAACAGGTGAGGATACGATGGACAAAGGGATGATTCCTCTGTGTTCAGATCAGTCCCTCCATGGCTTCCTAAATCTCATCAATCCTCAAGTTCTCAAAGACATTACTTATTATAGAATTATGTAGTAATTAGTCAGAACCCCTGTCAGCTTCTTCCTGATGCATCATCAATTTTACCTTCTCTGCTAGATAATTTTTATTAATATGAAACATTCTGTTCCATAGCTCCCACCTTAAGAACAAATATCAAAACTGAACAAATCCTATGGTGATTTCTCTTTAGCTGCTGTATCATTTCTCTGCTCCTCTTAACAGCAAAGCTCCTTTAAAAGGTTGTCCACAGGTGCTGTGTCTGTAGCTCTACTTTCCTTGTTTTTGTTTGTCCTTACTCCAGTGACCTTTTACGGTCACTATCCTGCCAAAACCTTTTAATCAAAATGATCAGTGACTTCTATTTTCTTAAATCTGATGAACCTCCTTGGGTGTGACCACACTCTATCCTGGAAACGCTTTTCCCACTGACATTCAGGATGCCAAACGCTGCATTCCTGGTCTCCCCACTTTTACCTCCTGCATCATATGTCATTTCTGGTGAATATTGGAGTGCCCACGTTAGAGTTCCCAAGATCTCAGTCCTTGGATCTTTTCTCTTGTTTATTTATACATATCCTTGGAGATTTCATCTAGCCTCATGGCTTTAAATAGCATCTATATACCGATGATTCCCAAATTTATAAATCACAGACCTTATCCCTGAAACTCCAATCTATACAGCCAGTTGCCTCCAGCCTCTTCAGCTGGGTGCTTCACAGGTGTCTCAAGTTATAATCAAATGCCTTCCTTGTCCCTTCCATCATCTTCCCCATCTCAAGTGATGGAAACTTCAGGGTGAAAACCTTAGTGCCAATCTTGGCTCCTTTCTTTCTTTTACACACTACATCCAGTTGATATTACCAAATTCCACTGGCCCCCCTCTTCAAAATATAACCTGAACTCAACTTTTTTTCAAACCTGAACTTTTTTTTTAACCATCTTTGCATCTGGGAATCAAGCCACTGTGTGTGGTAGTGTTGGGGATATAAATATGAAAAGGCATGCTTGGTTGAAATTATTAATACAGCATAGAAGATTATTGTCATTAGGGCTTCCCTGGTGGCTCAGAAGGTAAAGCCTCTGCCTGCAGTGAGGGAGACCCAAGTTCGATCCCAGGGTTGGGAAGATCTCCTTGAGAAGGAAATGGCAACCCACTCCAGTATTCTTGCCTGGAAAATTCCATTAGTGTCATTAGGGAATAATAACTATTGGGTGAGACATGGGGTTGGGAAAGGCTTTGTAAATGAATTAGCATTTGAACTGGACCTTGAAGGATGAATAAAAGCTAGCGAGGTGAATACAGGTAGAAGAGAGTTTCAGATAGAGATGGTAGGGTATGGAGGTATGGTATGACCTTGGAATTGTCATACCAAGGGATATGAGGAGGTTGAGGACATTTTCCTTGTTGGTACCAAGCCCTGAACACTAATAGTGGAGCACTTGAGAGAGACTCAGGATGTAGATGTTTTCAAGAAGCATTTTCAGTTCATTCAGTGACCATTTAGAAGGCAAATGTGGGTCAAACATGTGCTCTATAGTCACATAGTCACATCTCTGATGTTCTGATGGATGTCTTCCTGACTGTCAAACCTAAAAATAGTTCTAACATTTGAAGTTCTTTAAACCCTAACCATACATAATACAGTCCATTTACCCAGAGTTTTAAAACAAATACAAATACATTGCTTGTGATCTTAATAATTTTAAGTTAATATAGTAAACAAAAACTTATTGCATACATTCAGTATACTAGCCAATGCATTTAGTGTTGCGAAGAATAAAAAACAGTATGTCAAGCCAGGACTTAACATACTCAATGTTAATGGAAGAAACTTAAATACATATTATTAAGTGAAAGAAGTCAATCTGAAAAGGGTACATACCATGTGATTCCAGTTAATATGAAAAGACAAAAACTGGAAAGACAGTTTGTCTGGAAAAGACAAAACTATGGAGACAACAGAAAAGATCAGTAGTTGCCAGAGGCAGAGATGTGAGGTATAAATAGGCAGAGCACAGAGGAATTTTAGGGCAGCGACAGTAGTTTGTATGATGTTATAATGGTGGATATATGTCCTTATAATTTGCCCAAACTCAGAATTTACAACATCAAGGATGAACCCTAAAATAAACTATGAACTTTAGGTGATTATGATGTATTAATGTAAGTTAATCCTTGGTAAAAACTGTAGTATTCTGGTGAGTGATGTTGAAATGGGGGACAATATACATTTGTGGGGACAGGGAGTATATGGAAAGTCTTTCAATTTTGTTGTAAACCTAAAACTGCTTACTTTAAAAAATAAAGTAAAAAGAGGTCAAGGTTTATATTCATAAGGGTCTTATTTTCTTTTAAGGAGTAATCTGATAGAAATACCAACTTCCCAGCTAGCACTAAATGGTAAGGAAACTGCCTGCCAATGCAGGAGATGTAAGAGACACAGGTTTGATCCCTGGGTGGGGAAGAGCCCCTGGTGGAGGGCATGGCAACCCACTCCAGTATTCTTGCCTGGAGAAGCCCATGGACAGAGGAGCCTGGCGGGTTACCGTCTACAGGGTTGCACATAGGTCACTACTGAAGCAACTTAGCATGCATGCACACACATGGTAGAAATATAGATCAACCTACTGTATAACAAGGGAATTATATTCAATACCCTGTAATAAACCATAATGGAAAAGAATATGAAAAAGAATACATATATGTATAACTGAATCACTTTTCTGTATAGCAGAAATTAATTTAACATTGTAAACCAATCATACTTCAATAAAATAAAGAAATATAGATCAGAAGGCTAGAAACAATTTTCCCTTCTTGAAAGTGTCCATTTCAAGAAGTTTTGAAACAGTAAGTAAAATAATGAAGAAGAACTAAAAAGCCTCTTGATGAAAGTGAAAGAGGAGAGTGAAAAAGTTAGCTTAAAACTCAACATGCACAAAACTAAGATTATGGCATCTGGTCCTATCACTTCATGGCAAGTAGATGGTAAAACAATGGGAATAGTGAGAGACTTTTTTTGGGTGGAGGGGGGGCTCCAAAATCACTGCAGATGGTGATTGCAGCTATGAAACTTGTACTGCCCTAGTGATGAGAAAGTAACGAGTGGCAGAGAGCAGTGCAGTAGGACACATGCTAAGTCCTGTCGTGTTCTTGTGCATCGTGCTCAGTCGTGTCCGACTTTTTGCAACACCATGGACTATAGCCCGCCAGGCTTCTCTGTCCGTGGGATTTTCCAGGCAAGAATATTGGAATGCGTAGCCATTCTCTTTTCCAGAGGGTCTTCCCGACCCAGGGATCAAAATTGAGTCTCCTGTGTCTCCTGCATTGCAGGCAAATTCTTTACCTGCTGAGTCATGTCATGTACTTAAAACCTATCTATTGGATTAAATATACTAACCTTATTTAAATCTTATAATAAAATATTAGAATTAAACTACTGTCTGGGGTCATCTTGCCAAACTTCAGTTTGGAGGTTGGAATTCCTTCTATGCTATTCCAGTCAATGTGCTTCCCAAATATACTTAGCCATCCTGAGTACCTAATGAAGCAATGCACATTGTTGGAAGCTTCCACTTTGTTAGAAATTTCTTCTAATAAAAAATGAATTCAGCTTCAAAAAAAAAATTTACTCTTGGAAGGAAAGTTATGACCAATCTAGACAGCATATTAAAAAGCAGAGACATTACTTTGTCAAGAAAGGTCTGTCTAGTCCATAAGGCTATGGTTTTTCCAGTAGTCATGTATGGATATGAGAGTTAAACTATGAAGAAAGCTGAGTGATGAAGAACTGATGCTTTTGAACGGTGGTGTTGGAGAAGACTCTTGAGAGACCCTTGGACTGCAAGGTGATCCAACCAGTCCATCCTAAAGGAGATTAGTCCTGGGTGTTGATTGGAAGGTCTGATGTTGAAGCTGAAACTCCAATACTTTGATCACCTGATGTGAAGAGCTGACTCACTTGAAAAGACCCTGATGCTGGGAAAGATTGAAAGCAGGAGGAGAAGGGGATGGCAGAGGATGAGATGTTTGGATGGCACACCGACTCAATGGACATGAGTTTGAGTAAACTCCGGGAGTTGGTGATGGACAGAGAAGCCTGGCATGCTGCAGTTCATGGGGTCGCAAAGAGTTGGACACGACTGAGTGACTGAACTGAACTGAAATAAAACAATAACTTATAATAGTTAATTAGCAGATTAAAAATAGTAGCATTTACCAGTCTATAAGTTTATCAGTGTAAGACAGCTTTAGTGTAGATATCTATGTTTCCTTCATATCTTCCATTTCAGAAGATATGTCTTTTTTCATGTTCAAGGTTAGTCTTTCACTCGAGGCCCTTGATGACTTTCTGCTGGTTTCCTCTGGGATGCTGAGTCATCATTTACTCATTTGTGTATTCAGTTAGCAGACCTTGGACACTTGTGTGTCAGGCACTATGCTGAAACTGAGGAAGAAGAAAAGAAAAAGACAATCCAAGGCACCACAGAGCTCATTTTTAGTGAGCTTTCTTTCGTTTTCCTTTTTGTTTGCTCTAGTGGCTTCTTCTCCCCAGTTCCCAATAGGCTCATAACTCTTCTATCTTAATATAATTTTCCTTTGACCAAGGAACCATCACTTCTTTCCCCTGCTTACCTCTAATATTACTTACCCTCCTTCTTTTTCTTCCCCTCTCATTCAGCTTCTTTAATGGTCATCCCACACTCATTGTCTTCCCATCCTCGCCTGCTTTTCATATCTCAATTTTCTGCAATTTGGCCTCAGGCCCATCATCCCATGGAATCCTCACTGCCTATGTAAGCATTGGCAGATGGCCTTCGTCCAGCCAAACTCAATGATTATTTTCCCGCCCTTATCTGTTTGGACTACTCTACTGCAATTTTCACCCCTAATTTCTTTCTTTCAAATTCTGTGTCCTTGATTTACAGCAATTACTCACCCCTGGTTATGCAACTTCTTCCTTCTTCCTTTGACCATCTTCCTGGAAACTCCTCCTTTGCCTCTTCCCTATGACCCTGAGCTCTGCTTTTGGTTCTTTGCTTCCTCCTCTGTACATGCTCACTCAAACAATCTCATTTTCTTTTATGGTCTTAGATTTCCTAGTCTGATTATAAGAGCCTGGGTTATATTTCAAACTGCCCACTGTACACATCTGTTTACATATCAAACTGTCTACTGCTTGTAGTGACTTGATGCCCCCAGATATCTAACCTCTACATGTTGCAACTGGAGCTCATTTTCTTCCCCATCCCACTCCACACCTGTTTCATCTCTGCATGTCATTACCTTCTTCTCTCCCCTTCTCCCCAGTTCTGTCATCATCAAAGATACTGATCCTTGGTCTGTTTGTTTCCTAAATTGACCCCCCTATCCTTCATCTTTATTATAATTGCTTTAGTTCATGTCATCACCATCCCTTGCTTATATTATTTATAGCTTTTAGCCAGTGCCATACTGGCTTCCCCAGTGGCTTAGCAGGTAAAGAATCTATTTGCAGTGCTGGAGACGTGGGTTTTATCCCTGGGTTGGGAAGATCCCCTGCAGGAGGAAATGGCAACCCACTCCAATATTCTTGCCTAGAGAATCCCATCGACAGAGGAGCCTGGTGGCCTCCAGTTCAAAGGATCGCAAAGAGTCAGATGCAAATGAGCTATTGAACACTACTACCATACTCTCTCATAACTAACTGCATGCCTTTTGCCTAAAGTGCCCTTCCATAAACAGATAGACATTCATCCTTCAAGACTTTCTCAAGAGTCATTTTCTCTAAGAAGTTTTTTCTGAACTGTGCAAAATTTTATTTTATTGTATTCAATTAATTTTTATCGCTGCTGCTGCTACTGCTGCTAAGTCGCCTCAGTCATGTCTGATTCTGACCCCACAGACAGAAGCCCACCAGGCTCCCCGTCCCTGGGATTCTCCAGGCAAAAACACTGGAGTGGGTTGCCATTTCCTTCTCCAATGCATGAAAGTGAAAAGTGAAAGTGAAGTCGCTCAGTCGTGTCCGACTCAGCGACCCCATGGACTGCAGCCTGCCAGGCTCCTCCATCCATGGGATTTTCCAGGCAAGGGTACTGGAGTAGGTGCCATATTGCACTCACTTTAAAAAATAAACTGTCTACTAATGTGTCTCCTTTACCTTATTATATAGTAAATTTGGAGTGTGAGTATAGGGACATGCGTATAGACCATGAGTACAGAGACTAACTCAGTGCCTGGCATATAGGAGGTCATCGGGCCTAAATGTGGCTTAAGACCTTCCCACTAGGCTGCAAGCTACAAGCTCTACTACATCACAGGAGGCTTGGCCTTTTCCCCTTATTAAGTGAATGTTGACAGGGTGCTTCCTGTACATGGGCACTGAGAAGGAGTGATCGCAATGTGCCCCTGTTGCAAGTGGATTAATTGTGACCACCGTGGGGTTTAGGAGGAGGGTAGTGGGAGGAACCAAACCAGAGAGGTGAGAGAGTCATTTCCTAGGCAGGTTGATAAGAAGTCTAGGGGTCCCCAAGGAGAGAGGGGTCTGGAATTCTCAAGGAGGAAGAAAGGACACACTTTTTTCTTCTCTACATTCCTTAGGATTATATAACAATGTATTCTGCCTGAGGACAGTTTCTGGATTAAACCTTCTGGCTAATTCTGTAAATTATGGGAGTAGACCTGCTCTTTACAAGAATTATATAACAATGTATTCTTCCTGAGGACAGTCTCTGGATGAAACCTGGCTAATTCTGTTATCTTAAAATGAAAATTATGGGAGTAGGTCTGGTGAGGTCTTTACAATCTCCAGACATTCTTTGGATTCATTGGAGAGTATATAACTTCATTGTTAATACTAACAAGCGGGTACTCTTTCTACCCCCTTCTGATGCCTATGTCAGAAGCTTTCTCTATCTCCTTTATACTTTAATAAAACTTTGTTACACAAAAGCTCTGAGAGATCAAGCCTCATCTCTGGCCCCGGATTGAATTCTTCTCCTCTGGAGGCCAAGAATCCCGGCGTCGTGATTCAACAACAACCTTTCAGAGGTAATCCAGGCCAGATCATCAAGGCCATGCACATAATGAGTTTTGCTCAGAAAGAACTTTCTTTGGCAGAGTGAAAAGGATGATGAGAGCAAGCATGGAAGCAGAAAAGTCTTTCACAGAAGCAAATGTATTGTTTAGATCACATCTCCTGATGTGTCTACTTGGGTTGTACTAACTTGCCAATAGCAGACTGTTCCTTTGAAGTGTGTATTGAATTATATTTAATCATGTATTCATCCTATAACACTAGTGATTATTAGGTGCTAAATAGTATGCTTATGATATCTTGGGGATCCTGATGTGTGGACACGGTCCTTGGCCTCAGAGAACTCATGATCTAGTGGTAGTACTGGATGAAAGAATGGACTGATGTGACTCAGCACCAGTGCTGCAGGAGGGGTGAGCACAAATTGCTTGTGGAGCACAAAAGGGGATTGACCTCTTACTTGGGAGTCAGAGGAGCCCAGGGAAGGCCACTTGGAGTTATGGCTTTGAGCTCAGTTTTGAAGAATGAGTAAGGTTTAGCTTCTCAAATAAACTAGAAACTTGCCAGATCACTCCAGTCAGTGAGAACAGCTTGTGCAAAGACTCAAATAGGACAGCTAAGTTTTCAGTGGCTTGAATTTATGGTGCAATGGGTGGTAGGACCAGGAATAAAGTAGCAGGGGCAAGTGGGCAGGCCATGTTGCAATAAATTTTCTCTTGACTGGTATGTCACAGAAGAGAGCGAAATTCTGACCTGCTTTCATTAATGGGTCAGGTAGAACAGGGTAATATTTAAGAAACTGAAAGGTAAACAGTAAGATAAATCATCAAAATCATAAGGGCTTTCTGGTAGAAATATATTCTAAAGAAAGGTTAGTGAGTCTCTCTCTCGTCACCAGTCCATGCTTCTTGGTTTGGATCTGTCTCTGAGTCATACTCCAAAAACTGAATCCAAGAAGTCCTGCAGTTTCCCAGAGGGCCAATAGTTCCTGTAATAATGACTCTCATGATGTTTCCTGGATATGGTTAAGTCCCATATTTACAGACTTGTACGTCAAAGATTTTCTTCAGAGATTTTCCTCAACTTGCACCCTCAGTTCACCATGCCACGTGCTCAGGCGAGGTAATGACGAGGCTGGCAGAGGAAGGAAGGGGACCTCCATGGTGGCCTTTCCTGTCTACAATATTATCTTCTCCTGGATGCACAGATTCAGTCAAAGTTGAATTTTTTATTCCAGGGTAACTTGGGTTCATTAAAATACTGTATGATGTACCTTGAAACAAAATAGTTACTTACCTAGCAAAGTGGTGAGGGTGTCTCTATTGTTTATAGACCTCCACCTTTAGGCTGGGCTGTGACCCTGACAGAGAAGAAGAGGAGAGAATATAGTTTTAGAATATAATAGATGTACAACTGCCTGAGTGTGATTTTCAGTGCTGGGCTTCAAGAATGCTATGAATTAACCCGTTCTTTCAGATGGAAATAATACTGGTTTCCTGGTTGTTGGTGGATGTTAAATGTTAGTTTTACTGTTGGGTCCGAGGAAGAAGTCTAACTCCTTGCTTTTGCATAGGAGAACATTTTATAACTTTAGATTCTTTGAATAGATTTTAATTTCTTTTATGTCTTGGTTTTTTTTTTTTTTTTTTTGCCTAGAACTAGTCTTGAATCCTCCTGCCTTACACACATGTGATTATTATAAGCCGTCAAATTTCTGAGGCCCAAAATGTAGGTCAGGTGCTTTTTAAAGGAATAAAATTATTTTTATTCAGTTTTAACATACATTCATTTTTGCCTACACGTTAGTCTTTGATCCTTAAGCCGATCTGAAGAAATGTTAAATAATAAAGCAGAGTTCTTCACAAAGATATGCATTGATAATAAGGGCAGACTGTGGAAGACTTAATGAAAATGGAAGGTCCATTAGACACTGCCACATTGTCTCCACAGAGCTGCTACTCTGTTAAACTCAACTTCCCTCCACTTTGGCAGAGCTATCAGCATTTTTCTAACCTCCCGAGGAAGGTGGTACAATGATTAGGAAAGTGCATGGTCTTTCTGATTCAGACATGATTAGGCTTGTGTTCTAACTTTAAGACTTTTGCAATGTGGTTAAATTCTTGCAGGCTCTGTTCCATACCTCTAAAAATGGAATCATAATTCCAACAGTATAGCACTGTGAGAAGGAAAGGATGAAAGGAACTAGCAAATTTAAGACAAGCATAGAGAGTAATGAGTATCATAAGAACTCCTGGTATTATCTCTTGTTTTCCTTTTCCCTTTCTCCCAATATCTAATCTTTACAAAGTTCTGTAATTTATTTTCTTGGAAATATTTCATATATACTTTCTTTATATTCTTACAGCTATGAGCTTATTAAATTTTGCTTGGATTACTGCAAAAATCTCTTAGCTGATACCTGTCTCTTCTTTTCCCTTTTACAAATAATTTTCCCCCTTACTATTGAAAAGTAATTCTGAAATCTTATTAGAGCACAGATATCCATGTGCCATATCCTTCTGTTAGAACGTATTGACCCTCTAATTTTTTTTTCCAAATTATATCTAATCACCTTATTGACTTTCAGTACCTAGAGAGATGCAGTGTGTTGACAGTGGGAAAAGCACAGATTTTGGATTCAAGCCAAAGTAGATCCAAACCTTGGATAGAGGGTTTATATCTAGTAGATACTGAAAAGCTAACCTAAGCTTTGAGAGTATCAGTTTATTCAACTATAAGCAATGACTATGTGTGCAGTCAAGAATTGACTCAGCAGGTCTACCCTGTCCAAACCTGACATGGTCCAAAGAAGGTTTATCCCTTGCCTGACTTCTTAGAAATAAGCTCTAAGCTCTTGGAATATCTGCCTGTGTTAAAATAGATAACTATTGGGAAGTTGCTATATAAACACAGGGAGCTCAATATGGTACTCTGTGATAACCTAGAGGGGTGGGATGGGCTGGGGATGGGGGGACATTCTAGAGGGAGGGGATATATGTATACTTATGCCAGTTCACGTTGTTGTATGGCAGAAACCAATGCAATATATTGTAAAGCAATTATCCTCCAATTAAAAATAAATTTTTTAAAAAGTGCTTTTATTTGCCTGGATCACACCAGGTAGCTTATGTTGACAGTATGGTTTTTGTGTGATTGGTCTGAGTCTTAGAACTTTTGTAAGAATGAAATGAAATATATCATATATAGCATCTAGACAATGAGTTGACTGTTTTTTTCTCACAGTCTTCTTAAATCCCTCCCCATCTCTTTAGTCATATACCTGACAGCTCCCTGGCCTTTACCTTCTGTGACACTGAGGCTTTTCTCACTGACTGAACACACACTCGATACCTGTATGTATTCGCCCATGCTGTCCCAACTGCCTGGCCCACCTGCTTTTCCCTTTTGTCCAAACAAAGCCCATGTATCCCTTCCTCGTACAGCTGAAGTTCTCCATCTCTGTGGCTCCTCCACTGACTACCCAATCTGAGTGAATTTCTTTCATTCGTGAATTTTATTGCACTTTTAGCTGGTAACGAAAGCTGCGTGCCACATTATGCACTTACATATTGGGTCTCTACGTCAGTCAGTTCAGTCACTCAGGCGTGTCCAACTCCTTGTGACCCCATGGACTGCAGCACGCCAGGCCTCCCTGGCCATCACCAACTCTGGAGCCTACTCCAACTCATGTCCATTGCATCGGTGATGCCATCCAACCATCTCATCCTCTGTTGTCCCTTTCTCCTCCTGCCTTCAATCTTTCCCAGCATCAGGGTGTTTTCAAATGAGTCAGTTCTTCACATCAGGTGGCCAAAGTATTGGAGTTTCAGCTTCAGCATCAGTCCTTCCAATGAATATTCAGGACTGATTTCCTTTAGGATGGACTGGTTGGATCTCCTTGCAGTTCAAGGGACTCTCAAGAGTGTTCTCCAACACCACAGTTCAAAAGTATCAATTCTTTGGCACTTAGCTTTCTTTATAGTCCAACTCTCAAATCCACATATGACTACTGGAAAAACCATAGCTTTGACTAGATGGATCTTTGTTGGCAAAGTAATGTCTCTGCTTTTTAATATGCTGTCTAGGTTGGTCATAGCTTTTCTTCCAAGGAGCAAGCACCTTTTAATTTCATGGTTTCAGTCACCATCTGCAGTGATTTTGGAGCCCCCCCAAATAAATCTCTCACTGTTTCCCTTGTTTCTCGTCTGTTTTCCATGAAGTGACAGGACCAGATGCCATGCTCTTAGTTTTCTCAATGTTGAGTTTTAAGCCAACTTTTTCACTCTCCTCTTTCACTTTCATCAAGAGGCGCTTTAGTTCTTCACTTTCTGCTATAAGGGAGGTGTCATCTGCGTTATCTGACGTTAGTGATATATCTCCTGGAAATCTTGATTCCAACTTGTGCTTCATCTAGCCTGACATTTCTCATGATGTACTCTGCATATAAGTTAAATAAACAAGGTGACAATATACAGCCTTGATGTACTCCTTTCCCGATTGGGCCTCTAAGTAGACTGTAGTAAACTTGAAGGATAGAATAATTTTCTTTGTCTCCTTGTTAGATGCTCGGTAAATGTTATCTTATAATTTACTGAGAGCTCAATTTTGAGCTCACACACCCTCAGGAGTGAGTAACTTTAACTTAGGTTGAATGTCTGCTTGTCTGTGTGTTTAAGGTTCCAGGTTATTTTTCCTCATATGCTGTCTGACTGCTCCTTCTGCTGTGGGCCCCCTGGTGGCTCAGATGGAAAAAAAAAAAAATCCACCTGCAATGCAGGAAACACAGGTTTGATCCCTGGGTTGGGAAGATCCCCTGGAGGAGGAAGTGGCAACCCACTCCAGTATTCTTGTCTGGAGAACTCCATGGACAGAGGAGCCTGGAAGGCTGTAGTCCATGGTGTTGCAAAGAGTCAGGCACAACTGAGTGACTAAGCACATGTATTATTTTTGTTGTGAGCCTGATAGGTATTGGCAGCAGCCAGGGCAGCTCATCCATGTCTGTGTCACTTTTGTGGCTCTCGAAGGCCCTGGAGTCTGCAAATGCATAGTCTATGTAAGGGTGAGCCGCACAAGTGAGGCCAGCTTGGCCACTTTGGCAAGCATATGCTGCAAATTTATTGAGAAATCTCATTACTTAGGGGATCAAGATGAAATTTCTGTTCCCCAGTAAGTGCTTTCTAACTGGGTTATGTTGAATCCTTTCCACTGCTCATCTTGCAGTCTCTCCCTGCGTGGATGGGGTGGGGAGGAGTGGTAGAGCACCTCTCATTGATCTTACAAGGAAGAGGGTTTGCTGTCTCCAGGATCTGGCGGCCAACCAGCATCTCTCTGAACTTAGATTATGGGGTACTATCTTGGGACTTGGCTGCAATTTGGGAGAAAAGAAAAAATTCCTCTTGGCACCCCGTTCACAAAGAATGCAAGATAGATACTGGATGTTACCAAACTCTTCAGAAAAGAAAACTTCAGGACTCTTTGAAGGGAAAGTCCCATATAAACTAATGGCAACAATAATGAGTTTACATTTATTGCATGCTTACAACATGCCAACCCACTCCAGTGCTCTTGCCTGGAGAATCCCAGGGACGGGGGAGCCTGGTGGGCTGCCGTCTATGGGGTCGCACAGAGTCGGACACGACTGATGCAACTTAGCAGCAGCAGCAGCACAACATGCCAGGTATATGATGCACTCTATTTAAATACACCTATTAGGTTTGGATCATAAAGAAAGGGTCAAAGAATTGATGCTTATGAACTGTGCTGTTGGAGAAGACTCTTGAGAGTCCCTTGGACTGCAAGGGGATCAAACAAGTCAATCCTAAAGGAAATAAGTCCTGAATATTTATTGGAAGGACTGATGCTGAAGCTGAAGCTCCAGTACTTTAGCTACCTGATGAGAAGAACTGACTCCTTGGAAAAGACCCTGATACTGCGAAAGATTGAAAGCAGGAGGAGAAGGGAATGGTAGAGAGTGAGATAACTGGATAGTATCAACGACTCAATGCACATGAGTTTGAGTAAGCTCCAGGAGTTGGTGATGGACAAGGAAGCCTGGCATGCTGCAGTCCATGGGATCACAGTCACATGACTGAGTGACTGAACTGAACTGATTAGGTACTGCTGCTGCTAAGTCGCTTCAGTCGTGTCCGACTCTGTGTAACCCCATAGACAGCAGCCCACCAGGCTCCCCCATCCCTGGGATTCTCTAGGCAAGAACACTGGGTGGGTTGCCATTTCCTTCTCCAATGCAGGAAAGTGAAAAGTGAAAGTGAAGTCGCTCAGTCATGTCTGACTCTTCGCGACCCCATGGACTGCAGCTCACCAAGCTCCTCTGCCCATGGGATTTTCCAGGCAAAAGTACTGGAATGGGTTGCCATTGCCTTCTCTGCTGATTAGATACACACACACACACACACACACACACATGAAAGTAAAGTTCAAAGGAGTTAAGCCCTTTACTTAAAGTCACACACCTAGTGAGTGATAATAGCCAAGAATCACACCCAGACATTCCAACTCTGAAGCTTGACAGTTGACATGCACAGTGCTGCCAACCAGAGAGCATAAATACTTACATTTAGCAACATTCACCCGGTCCATTGTCTTTCTTCGGTGTGAGCACATGTTTCTAGTTGTGTCATCCACATCCAAAGACAATAGATTAAGGTCTTACTTTTCTGAGGGCAGGGCTGAAAATACCCATCACACAGTATTTCTTTTAAGTCACCAAACCACATTTAGACTAAATGAATGCAAGCCCTACAGACTTTTTTTCCCCTTAACCATGGGATTGTGTCGAGAAAGCATTGGCTTTTTCTCTTTAAAAGAAAGAACTTTAGGAATTGCCTGAAGCAAACCTAGACGTGAGAAGATTAGGATACCAGTAGTTTCTATAGGAGAAATATATCTAGAGTTTTTCTATATTGAGTGCTTCATCTGTTAGTAGACATTTCGTTGGGGATATAGCCAGGGGTGAGTGGGCAATAGATCTTAAATTTTATTATATAGAGAGAAGTAAGTCAGAAAGAAAAACATCAATACAGTATACTAATGCATATACATGGAATTTAGAAAGATGGTAATGATGACCCTATATGCGAGACAGCAAAAGAGACACAGATGTAAAGAACAGACTTTTGGACTCTGTGGGAGAAGGAGAGGCTGGAATGATGTGAGAGAACAGCATTGAAACATGTATATTACCATGTGTGAAACAGATCGCCAGTCTAGGTTTGATTTATGAGCAGGGCGCTCAGGGCCTGTGTACTGGGATGACCCTGGGCAATGGGATGGGGAGGGAGGTGGGAGGGGGTTTCAGGATGGGGGACACATATACACTCGTGGCTGATTCATGTGAATGTATGGCAAAAACCACTACAATATTATAAAGTACTTAGCCCTCAATTAAAATAAATAAATTAGTTTATACAAAAAAATTTTAAGGGTCAAATGCAGTATCTGGTAAACTAGGTCTGCTTACCAAGGGCTACATTAAAAACAGGTTTTGGTGTGTTTCTAAAGTTTCTTCTTATGTCTGCAGGCATTAATTATTTATAACATTTGTTTTCTCAAAGAGTACAACTGACCATTTTAAATTACCCTGAACAGACCGAGATCATCAATTATTGCATCTATCTATCAGGATAAACAATTGACAGTTTTCTGCTTGAGGCCTTTCTTCTGAAGAATTCTGATTTGTTTCTTTGAGCTTGGCCATTAGGCGCTGTGTCTGCCCTTTGGGGAGCAGTGCAGGGTGGTGGCTGTTCACAAGCTGGCTCCTTCATTTAATATCTTGTGACCTTGGACAGTGACTTACGTACTCTCAGCCCCATGGTTTGCCTATGTAAAATGGGGTTGTTGTAATCCTTACAGATAGGATTGTCATAAGAATGAAATAATGTAATACTTGCAAAGCACTAGCGCATTACATGGCACAAAGATGATAAATGGTATTCTCGCCACTGCCTTCTCCGAAAAGAATATTGATGAACTAACAAAAATATAACAAAGTGAAGTTTGTTTTTTCTTCACAGTGCATGTGAAGAGAAAAGTGTTTCAAGTTGTATCCAATTTTAAAGATATGGACATTGTCTTCTTATTCTTTAAAAGACATCAGTTCATCTCACAGTGCATGGTACTTGTGTAGAGAAAATAATGGTGTGTTAAGTAATGCTCAAAATTCTCCAAGCCAGACTTCAGCAATACGTGAACCGTGAACTCCTCGATGTTCAAGCTGGTTTTAGAAAAGGCAGAGGAACCAGAGATCAAATTGCCAACATCCGCTGGATCATGGAAAGCAAGAGAGTTCCNTGCTAGTAAAGTAATGCTCAAAATTCTCCAAGCCAGGCTTCAGCAATACGTGAACCGTGAACTCCCTGATGTTCAAGCTGGTTTTAGAAAAGGCAGAGGAACCAGAGATCAAATTGCCAACATCCGCTGGATCATGGAAAGCAAGAGAGTTCCAGAAAAATATCTATTTCTGCTTTCTTGACTATGCCAAAGCCTTTGACTGTGTGGATCACAATAAACTGTGGAAAATTCTGAAAGAGATGGGAATACCAGACCACCTGACCTGCCTCTTGAGAAATCTGTATGCAGATCAGGAAGCAACAGTTAGAACTGGACATGGAACAACAGACTGGTTCTAGATCAGGAAAGAAGTACATCAAGGCTGTATATTGTCACCTTGCTTACTTAACTTATAAGCAGATACATCATGTGAAATGCTGGGCTGGATGAAGCACAAGCTGGAATCAAGATTGCTGGGAGAAATATCAGCAACCTCAGATATGCAGATGACACCACTGTTATGGCAGAAAGTGAAGAAGAACTAAAGAGCCTCTTGATGAAAGTGAAAGAGGAGAGTGAAATAGCTGGCTTAAAACTCAACATTCAGAAAACTAAGATCATGGCATCCAGTCCCATCACTTCATGGGAAATAGATGGGAAAACAATGGAAACAGTGAGAGACTTTATTTGGGGGGGGCTCCAAAATCACTGCAGATGGTGACTGCAGCCATGAAATTAAAAGGTGCTTGCTCCTTGGAAGAAAAGCTACGATCAACCTAGACAGCATATTGAAAACCAGAGACATTACTTTGTCAACAAAGGTCTGTCTAGTCGAGTCAATGGTTTTTCCAGTAGTCATGAATGGATATGAGAGTTGGACTATAAAGAAAGCTGAGTGCCAGAGAACTGATGCTTTTGAACTGTGGTGTTAGAGAAGACTCTTGAAAGTCTCTTGGGGTACAAGGAAATCCAACCAGTCCATCCTAAACGAGATCAGTCCTGAATATTCATTGGAAGGACTGTTTCTGAAGTTGAAACTCCTATACTTTGGCCACCTGATGTGAAGAGCTGACTCACTGGAAAATACCCTGATGCTGGGAAAGATTAAAAGCAGGAGGAGAAGGGGACGACAGAGGATAAGATGGTTGTATGGCATCAACTCGATGGACATGAGTTTGAGCAAGCTCCAGGAGTTGGTGATGGTCAAGGAAGCATGGCAGTCCATGCCATCCCAAACTGTTGGACATAACTGAGCGACTGAACTGAACAACCATAGTATCCATATCACATGGTATATGATGCCATTGTATTTTCAATTTTTAAGGAAAAATTAGTGTGGAAAATAAAAGATACTTTCTCTAAGATATGCAGCCTCACAACGTGTAGTCTACAGAGGTATTCATGTTATTTCTGTTCACCAAATTTAGAAAGCCAGTGATAAAGTATATCTAGTTATATAGAGAAATGATTTCTTGATGCACTGTCAAGATGGAAAATAAAATGTTTCCTCTTGACTGAGTGGTAGTAGTCTGGGCCTTTGTGTTGGTAAATGTTCTGAGGCTGTGCCCTAGCTCAGGAGAAAAGGAAAGCCATAATTGATCAGTGATTCCTAACACAGATATGGGAGGGAGAGTGGCAGCGTGAGTGCTAAGTAATTGTGACACCTGAACCAAAGTTTTGAGTTATTTCTTAAAAGAGCAGAAACAACTTTCTCCTGATTCATGGTTTTTACTGCTTTTCCTCTCTTGATGAGTGGGATATGCCTACAAGATTACTCAAGTGTAGTTATTAAAGAGAGGGCTTCCCAGGTGGCTCAGTGGTAAAGAATTTGTCTGCCAAGGCAGGAGACATGGATTCAATCCCAGGTTCGATTCCCTGGAGAAGGAAATGGCAATCCAGTCTAATATTCTTGCCTGAGAAGCCCAATGGACAGAGGATTCTGGTGGGCTACAGTCCATGGGGTTGCAGAAGAGTCAGACATGACTTAGCGACTGAACAGCAACATGTTATTGCAGAGCTCAAAGGTGACAGGTGCACACAGAGACACAACTCCTGAACTTAGTTTCATTGTGGCTAAATTTTAACCACCTAAACTCAATAGCTATCAACTAGCAATGGCAATTAAACCAAGACCTGAAATGGTGCCTTGAAAAAACATTTACCTATTCTCCATGTGTCCAAGTCAGCTCTAAAGTCAGTAAAAATATATTTTGATGATGGAAAACACTGCAGAATCAGTGTGTTGTTATAAAAATTGGGACAAGAATAAGCTGTGCAGTGTTCTTTTTTTGTGTGTTTTGATTCAAAAGCTATTGTCATCTAAATTCAATTTCAGAGCCGTTATTTTTGTTGGAAAAATACTAAATATGAAAAGTAGAGGTCACAGTTTGAGTTTCTGATCTAGTGCTTGGTTTGTCCAGCAGAGCTGACATGTGGAAATGTTCTTGTTTACCTGCCCCCCTAGAATCATCCTGTGGAAATCACTGCCCAACGGGTTGTATGGTCCTCACTAATTTTTTGATGCAGTTATTTGTGGTCACAATAAAGATTCATATCCAAGATTCTAAAGAAAGGAGAGCTTGGTAGGAATAAAAATATTAATTTGTCTATTTATAATTTTACTTAGAAAATAATGTTTCAGCCTCATTCTTAACATTTCTTAAGTCCATACATTTCTGGTTTTGTAGTAATTTCAGGCAGTCTACCATCAACAGGAACAATTTACAGACTAAATTCCAAACTTTGCTAGAAATGTGCAATGATTATGTCTTATTGATTCTTTAAAGAGGCAATGTACTACTGTTGTGACATTTATTACATTTTTAAATTTTCGTTTTTGTGTGTTCTCCTGATCTTCCCTTCTCTTTCCCTACCCTCTACTCTCTCAGTTAATGATTATAAACTGTTAACTCATTGATAACACTTTTCCCACTTGGGAGTTATTTTCTTGTATTTTGTTGTTGTAGGTATTTGTTACTGTTCAACAAACCACCTTAAAACTCAGAGTTTATAATCTTTCTTAATTCTGTAGATGGACTTGGCTGAGCTGTGCAGTTCTTACTTGGGGTCTTTCCAAGGCCTTTGACTGTGTGGATCACAATAAACTGTGGAAAATTCTGAGAGAGATGGGAATACCTGACCACGTGACCTGCCTCTTGAGAAATCTGTATGCAGGTCAGGAAGCAACAGTTAGAACTGGACATGGAACAACAGACTGGTTCCAAATAGGAAAAGGAGTATGTCAAGGCTGTATATTGTCACCCTGCTTATTTAACTTCTATGCAGAGTACATCATGAGAAACGCTGGCCTGGAAGAAACCCAAGCTGGAATCAGGATTGCCGGGAGACATATCAATCACCTCAGATATGCAGATGACACCACCCTTATGGCACAAAGTGAAGAGGAACTAAAAAGCCTTTTGATGAAAGTGAAAGAGGAGAGTGAAAAAGTTGGCTTAAAGCTCAACATTCAGAAAACTAAGATCATTTTTAGAAAAGGCAGAGGAACCAGAGATTAAATTGCCAACATCCACTGCATCATGGAAAAAGCAAGAGAGTTCCAGAAAAACATCTATTTCTGCTTTATTGACTATGCCAAAGCCTTTGACTGTGTGGATCACAATAAACTGTGGAACATTCTGAAAGAGATGGGAATACCAGACCACCTGACCCGCCTCTTGAGAAACCTGTATGCAGATCAGGAAGCAACAGTTCTAACTGGACATGGAACAACAGACTGGTTCTAAATAGGAAAAGGAGTACATCAAAGCTGTATATTGTCACCCTGCTTATTTAACTTATATGCAGAGTACATCATGAGAAACGCTGGGCTGGAAGAAGCACAAGCTGGAATCAAGATTTCTGGGAGAAATATCAATAACCTCAGATATGCAGATGACACCACCCTTATGGCAGAAAGTGAAGAGGAACTCAAAAGCCTCTTGATGAAAGTGAAAGAGGAGAGTGAACAAGTTGGCTTAAAGCTCAACATTCAGAAAACTAAGATCATGGCATCTGGTCCCATCACTTCATGGGAAATAGATGGGAAACAGTGGAAACAGTGTCAGACTTTATTTTTTGGGGCTCCAAAATCACTGCAGATGGTGACTGTAGCCATGAAATTAAAAGACGCTTACTCCTTAGAAGGAAAGTTATGACCAACCTAGACAGCATATTCAAAAGCAGAGACATTACTTTGCCAACAAAGGTCTGTCTAGTCAACACTATAGTTTTTCCAGTGGTCATGTATGGATGTGAGAGTTGGATTGTGAAGAAAGCTGAGCACCCAATAATTCATGCTTTTGAACTGTGGTGTTGGAGAAGACTCTTGAGAGTCTCTTGGATTACAAGGAGATCCAACCAGTCCATTCTAAAGGAGATAAGCCCTGGGTGTTCTTTGGAAGGAATGATGCTAAAGCTGAAACTACAGTACTTTGGCCACCTCATGTGAAGAGTTGACTCATTGGAAAAGACTGATGCTGGGAGGGATTGGGGGCAGGAGGAGAAGGGGATGATAGAGAATGAGATGGCTGGATGGCATCACTGACTCAGTGGACGTGAGTCTGAGTGAACTCCGGGAGTTGGTGATGGACAGGGAGGCCTGGCGTGCTGCGATTCATTGGGTCACAAGGAGTCGGACACGATAGAGCGACTGAAATGAACTGAACTGAACTGATATGCAATGGAAGAGCATTCTAGGCAGGAAGAGAAGCCAGGGCAAAGGTCCGGAGGTAGGACTGTGCCTAGTGCTTTCAAGGAACAAGGAAGTTCCTAGAGAAAACCATAATTCAAAAAGAGACAGGCAGCCCAGTGTTCACTGCAGCACTATTTACAGTAACCAGGACATGGAAGCAACCTAAATGGCCATCAGCAGAGGAATGGATAAAGAAGATGTAGTCCATATACACAGTGGAATGTCACTCAGCCAGAAAAAGGAATGAAATTGTGCCATCTGCAGAGACACGGATGGACCTAGAGACTGTCATACAGAGGAAGTAAGTCAGAAAAAGAAAAATAAATATATATTAATGCAAACAGTGGAATCTAGAAAAATGGTACAGATTAACCTATTTGCAAAGTAGAAATAGACACAAATGTAGAGACATATATGGACACCAGGGGGATGAAAAGGGTGTGAGATGAATTGGGAGACTAGGATTGTCATATACACACTGCTGCTGCTGCTGCTGCTAAGTCACTTCAGTCGTGTCCGACTCTGTGCAACCCCATAGACGGCAGCCCACCAGGCTCCCTCGTCCCTGGGATTCTCCAGGCAAGAGCACTGGACTGAGTTACCATTTCCTTCTTCAATGCATGCAAGTGAAAAGTGAAAGTGAAGTCGCTCAGTCGTGTCCGACGCCTAGCGACCCCATGGACTGCAGCCTACCAGGCTCCTCTGCCCATGGGATTTTCCAGGCAAGAGGACCGGAGTGGGGTGTCATTGCCTTCTCCATATATACACTAGTAGGTATAAAATAGGTAACTAATGAGAACCTACTGTGCAGCACAGGAAGCTCCGCTGATTGCTCTGTGGTGACCAAATGGGAAGGAAATCCAAAAAAAGAAGGGGTGTCTGTATGCATATCGCTGATCCACTTTGCAGTCTGGTAGAAACGTACACAACATTGTAAAGGAACTATGCTCCAATCAAAGTTTAAAATAAGGAGCAAGGCAGTCAGTGTGGCTGGAGCAGAGGTGGGGAACATGGGAAAGAGTGGATGAGCTCAGAGAGCGAGATTATACAAGAATTGCAAGCCATGCAAGGACTTGGCTTCTAGTCTGGGTTAAATGAGACACCATTAGAGGGTTTTGAGGTGTGAAACTACATAACGATGTTTTAAAGGCTCACTTGCTGCTCCGTTGAGAACAACCTGTAGAGGAGCCAGGGTGGAAGCAGAGAGACCAGTCTGAAGCCTCCCAAAGGAATGTGGGCAAGAGATGATGGTGGCTGGGATCAGGCTGGTAACAGTGAAGAGGTGAGGGGTGGTGGATTCTAGATCTATTTTGAGGAAGACCAATGGGTCTTCTGATGTGAGGGGAAAGGTTTGGGAAGGGAAATCAGGAGTTCACCTTCGGACACATTAAGTTCAAGATGCCCTAATAGATTTTCAGGTGGGAGTGTCAAGGAGGTGGTTGGAGACAGGTGCCAAACAGGGGAGAGGTCCAGGCTGGAGCTGTAAGCTTGAGGGTCACTGGAAAACAGTTTCAGTGGTTAGTGAGAACAAAAGCCTGGTCAGAGGGAGCAGAATAGCAGCGCTCAGGAGTGGCCTCCTTTCTGAAGTCCTCCTCTGCCCAGTGAGCTCGCTTCTCACCCTCCCCACTGCTCAGTCCCAGCAACGTGCTGGAGTCTCCTCTTGACAGATGGCAATTTGCCCATGACCCAAAACCAAGCACAGCAACCCGGTGAGGCTGATGCTCAACTACTCCTAATTCTAGACTACTGGTGGTATAGATAAAGAGAAGCTATCTTAAGAAGTTCTGTTTAAAAAGTTATGAATCTAAAAAAGAGTTTTGCATTAGGTATATCAAACGCTGGAATTCTTACATTTTTCTCCTCTATATAAATTCAATATAAATATAATCTTGGGCATGATATGATTGTGTTTTTCATTCGCTCAGTCGTGTCTGACTTGCGACTCTGTGGACTGCAGCATGCCAGGCTTCCCTGTCCTTCACTATCTCCCAGAGTTTGCACAAATTCATGTCCACTGAGTTGATGATGCCACCCAACCATTTCATCCTCTGCTGTCCCATGCTCCTCTTGCCCTCAGTCTTTCCTAATATCAGAGTCTTTTCCAGTGAGTTGGCTCTTTGAAACAGGTGGCCGAAGTATTGACTGACAGCTTCCGCATCAGTCCTTCCAATGAATATTCAGGGTTGATTTCCTTTAGGATTGACTAGTTTGATCTCCTTGCTGTCCAAGGGACTCTCAAGAGTCTCTTCCAACACCACAGTTCGAAAGCATGATATGATAGTAAACATCTAAAGATTACCCCAAACCTAGAGACTTAGGGAAAATTCCAATGTAACTGAATTTTCACATAATATTTAAATAAAAACAAAGCATTATTTTATTGAAAAGAAAAATATCAGAAGAAAGGAATTGGATACTTAACTATGAATATAGTGGTGACTTTTCAATGACTTCGGTTGCAAAGAGGAGCAGAGAAGTAGGGCAGCAGCTGGAGGGAGAAGTTAGAATCCAAGAGGAGTTGCTTTCTTATGGGAGGTATTGCAGCCTGTGTCCACGCTGATGGGAACGGACTTTTCTGTACTTTCTTCCCTGTCTTTGCTCATTCTGTCCCAACTCCTTCAAATCCTTCAGGGCTCAGATCAGGTGCCCTTCTTCTCTGAAGCCTCCCCAGCTTCCCTGAGCCAGACACTGAAGGACTCTTTGCCCTTCCCCATTCCTAATTCCCATAACATCTAGTCAAGGGCATTTTTATGTACAAGTTCCCAGAGAATCGCTCCCTATCTTGCCCATCTTTGTATCCAAAGCCTTCTCACTCCTCATTTTTCACTCTAGAGTACACCTAGAACTGCTTGATAAACGTTTATTGAGTGAACAAGTGAATTCCAGGAAGCTGAATTTACACAGGTCGGTCCAGGGACCTAGAAACAGTGATTTTTATAAGTAGTGTATCTCAAACTCTTCTCTTGAAATAGACTTAACAAAGTGAATGTTTATGTATGGCGGTCTGGAGAAACAACTAGAAGCAACTGGAAATTTCCAGCAACTGGAAATGTTTCCTTTAAAACTTCCTGAAACGTTCCCTGGCGGTCCAGTGGTTAGGACTCAGTGCTCGCACTGCTGGGGCCCACGTTCAATCCGTGGTCAGGGAACTAAGATCCCACATGCAGTGCAGCGTGGCCTAAACAAAATAAAATTTTAACCTACCCTGATATTGTTCTGGGTTTATCTTTTTTCCAAATAATACTGTAATTTATTTATTATTTATTATTCATTTTCTTCCAAAAGTCTTGAAATAGAACTTGTACTTCGGAAAGTGACCCATCTTCAAAGTATGTGTCTCTTGGTTTGAGTATCTGGTAGGGGATTAACACTGAAGAGGTTAAAATAGTGAGGAATGTGTTAGCTTGCAAGGTATTACTGGAGAAGGCAACTCACTCCAGTACTTTTGCCTGGAAAATCCCATGGATGGAGGAGCCTGGTGGGCTGCAGTCCATGGGGTCGCGAAGAGTCAGACATGACTGAAGCGACTTAGCAGCAGCAGCAGGAGCAACAACGTATTATGATTATATTCTGCCTCTGGGGGATGTCATGTTTTAATTATAGGAGAGAATATATGGAACATGTATATCTACTTAATTTATAAGAGGCAATATTTTCTAGTTAGGTAGCATAGTTTGGTGATTAATAATAAAACAAAAGCAAAAGCTCTGGAGTCATGCAGACCTGGGTTGCAGTCTTGGTTACATTATTCATTCATTCTGAAAGTGAAGTTGTTCAGTGGTGATCACCTTTTTGCAATCCCATGGGCTGTAGCCTACCAGGCTCCTCCGTCTATGGAATTTTCCAGGCAAGAGTACCGGAGTGGGTAGCTATTCCCTTCTCCAGGGGATCTTCCCAACCCAGGGATCGAACCCAGGTCTCCCACATTGCAGGCAGACACTTTACCCTCTGAGCCACCAGGGAAGCCAAAATAAGTGGGTCATTCATTCTGACTTTACACAAATTAACAACCCCTCTAAGCCTTGGTTTTTTCCATCTCTAACACAGAGACAGGAAGAATAATGTTCCCCACCTCCTTGGGTTGTTGTAGGTATTGAGTGAGGTGTTGCTTGTATAGCCCTTGGCTCTGTCACTAGTACATAGTAGAAAGAAAGTAGGAAGTAAAGTTGAAAGTAGAAAGTAATCTCTGACTCTTTGTGGCCCCATGGACTATAGCTTGCCAGGCTCCTCCATCCATGGGATTTTCCAGTGGGTTGCCATTTCCTTCTCCAGGGGATCTTCCTGACCCAGGGATCGAACCTGGGTCTCCCACACTGCAGGAAGACTACCATCTGAGCCACCAGGGAAACCAGAGCACATAGTAAGTGCTCAATAAATAAGTGGGCCGAAACCCAGACCAGCAAATAGATGATTACAGCAGGTTGCCATTTCCTTCTCCAGGGGATCTTCCTGACCCAGGAATCAAACCCAGGCGTCCTGCATTACAGGCAGATTCTTTACTGACTGAGCTAAGAGGGAAGCCCCAGTACATAGTAAGTGTTCAATAAATAAATGGGCCAGAGACCCAGACCAGCAAATAGGTGACTACAGCCTTCAGTGAGAAGTGCTGGGGCAAAGGGTACTGAGTCCAGTGGGAGTCCCAGGAAGAACATTAGGGAAGGCTTCCTGGAGGAAGTGACATCTTATCTGAGCAGCTGAAAGGAGGTTGGGATATGTTATGGAAAGAATAATGAGAGAGCTGTGTTTCCCTGGTGGCTCAGAAGGTCAAGTGTCTGCCTGCAGTGTGGGAGACCGTGGTTCAACCCCTGGGTCAGGAAGATCCCCTGGAGAAGGAAATGGCAACCCAGTATTCTTGCCTGGAAAATCCCATGGATGGAGAAGCCTGGCAGGCTATAGTCCATGGGGTTGCAGAGAGTCAGACACGACTGAGAGACTTCAATTCCTGCTGTCTTTTCTTTTCAGTTCATGGCAGGCGAGGAGAGATGAGAGGTAAGGCTGTAAATGGCAGGAGCAAGAGAGCATATAGGACCAGATAGCCAGGAAGAAGTTTGTCTTTCACTCAGAGAGCAATGGGGGTCATTGGAGAATTCTAAGGAGGGGAGCAGCCAACCAGATATGCGCGACTGGGGGCAGAGAGACTGGTGAGGAGATGGGAGGTGGTGTGATCTGAACGAGTGTTGGCCAGGCAGTGGAGAAGGTGACCGTGTTTGTGAGACACTTAGGAAGTAGTGATAATGTTTGAGTGAAGGCTGGTGGAAGGAGATGGGGAGTATGATTTCCAGGGGGCACAGTGGTGCCTTCCACCAAGACAGAGAGAGAAGGAGTGAGGTGCAAGATGGCCAGTTCAGTTTTGGACATGTAGACTGTCTGTGAGATAGTCACATGAAACCATCCTGTAAATGGTTATGACATAGATCTTAAGCCAGAGAAGGTTCCAGGCTGGAGAAAGAGTCTTGCGAGATGTGATAGGCTCAGTAATGGCCCCCAAAGATACCCAGGTCCTAATCCTTGGAACCTGTTATTGTCTATGGCAAAAGGAATTTTGCAGATGTGATTAATTTAAGGATCTTGAGGAGGGGAGGCTATCCTAGATCCTCTGGATGGGCCAAAAATGTAATCATAAACATGCTTATCAGATGGAGATCAAGGGAAATTTGACCACAGAAAAGAAGGTAATATGACACAGAAGCAAGATGGCCTTTAAGATGTGAACTTTGCCACAGGCCAAACAATGTAAGAGAGGTAGTTCCAGAAGCAGGAGAAGGTGGGGAAACAAATTCTCCTCTAGAGCCTTTGGAGGGAGTGTGGCCCCACTGATACCTCGATGTCAGTCTAATAAACTTCAGACTTCTGACCTTTAGGACTATAAGAGAATAAATAGGTGTTGTTTTAAGCCGCCAAATTTGTGGTAATTTGTTACAGAGGAGATGACTATAGAAGACATCAACATTAATGGTGTAAGGAGAGCTGTTGGGGTTGTATGAAGGTTTCCAGGAAGCCTGGGTGGAGTGAGAAGAGCAAGGGGTCCAGCCTTTAAGATACACCCAGAGGGATTTCCCTGGTGGCTCAGTGGATGGGGATCTGCCTGCCAATGCAGGGGACATAGGTTTGATCCCTGATCCGAAAGGATTCCATGCAGCATGGAGCAACAAAGCTCATGCATCACAGCTACTGAGCCCATGTGCTACAACTACTGGCTAGCTAGCTAATCTTCTCAATAGGGAGTGGGGTGAAATACCATGAGGTCGTTTCAAAAGGGGGGAAATTCAAGCTTAGAGAAGCCAGCAATTTACTCAGCTGTGTACAGCTTGGTCCACAGCAGTGCCAGATGGGAACTGAGATCTATCTGACTCCAAAGCCAATGTTCTTCAGCGCAGTGTTTCCTGATATTTTCTAGAGGACCTCATGCTCCAGAACTAAACCTAAGTGGTTTTTATCCTGAACACCATCCCTCATCCACCCAAATATGTACGTCCTTTCCCAAGAGGCAGAGTTTAGTGGGTGCGAAGGAGTGGGTAGTCTTGAGCCTGGTCGGGATGGTGAGTCGGTGAAAGGCAGGAGACTGAGTCCAGAAAGAATGAAGGTGTGGGTGAGAGGGCTGGGTAAGGGCTGGTGGGGAACCAGTTCCTGAGCGCCTGTTGGGTATACGCACGTGTGAGGCTCCCTCCGCTCCAAATCACAACCAAGTGGCATTAGACTTCCTATTCTGCAGAGAACGAAACTGAGGTTCCCACAAGGGACGTACTTTTCCTTAAATCACAGCTAGCTACGTTACCAAGACACACAGACCCCGGAGGCACGGTCCACGGTTAGGGACGGAGCCAAGGGGCGGGTGTGGGCGGTCCTGGCCGAGCAGAGGCACAGAGACTGGTGTGCGGGGCAAGGGAGGGGTGGGGCGATCCGGGGCGCAGGCAGGGCACCGAGAGCCCTCCGATGCCGGGCTCGAGAGAGACATGACGGACCGGGTAGGGATGAGGCTGAGGGTGAGATCGTGAGGGCTGGGAACCGACAGACAGGAGAGGAAGACACAGGGTGCATTCAGGAGGGGTGCGGAGATGGGGCCCGGGCTTTGGGAGGGAGGGTAAGTTCAGAGGCCCGGGAGCCCGACAAAGGGGCGGAGCCCTGGACGCGCCAACAGCGAGGCCGGGCGGAGGAGCTTTAAGGGAGGCCGAAGGACCCGGCAGAGACGCAGGCAGAGGGGACGCGGAGCCCTCTGAAGGGCCAAAGGCGGGGACGCCAGCCGG
>SJXQ01009103.1:8016-47722 GCA_006408695.1 Aepyceros melampus
GCTTACTCCTTGGAAGAAAAGTTATGACCAACCTAGATAGTATATTCAAAAGCAGAGACATTACTTTGCTGACTAAGGTCCGTCTAGTCAAGGCTATGGTTTTTCCTGTGGTCATGTATGGATGTGAGAGTTGGACTGTGAAGAAGGCTGAGCACCGAAGAATTGATGCTTTTGAACTGTGGTGTTGGAGAAGACTCTTGAGAGTCCCTTGGACTGCAAGGAGATCCAACCAGTCCATTCTGAAGGAGATCAACCCTGGGATTTCTTTGGAAGGAATGATGCTAAAACTGAAGCTCCAGTACTTTGGCCACCTCATGCGAAGAGTTGACTCATTGGAAAAGAGTCTAATGCTGGGAGGGATTGGGGGCAGGAGGAAAAGGGGACGACCAAGGATGAGACGGCTGGATGGCATCACGGACTCAATGGACGTGAGTCTGAGTGAACTCCGGGAGTTGGTGATGGACAGGGAGGCCTGCCGTGCTGGGATTCATGGGGTCGCAAAGAGTCGGACACGACTGAGTGACTGAACTGAACTGAACTGAATTTCCATCTCTCTCTCTCTCTCTCTCTCTCTCTCTCTCCCTTCTTTCTTTCCCTCCCTTTCTCCTTCTGTCCCTTCTTCCCTCTTTCTTTCCTCCTTCCTCCTCTCTCCCCCTCTTTCTCTCATCCTCTTCTTTCTTTTCTCTATTTATGTTGCTTGAATTTCATCCAGCTCATAATCATTTTATTGCTTAAGTATCATTTGAGAAAATAAAATGTGGAGAGCCTTATAGTAGATGTGGTGGATAATAACACCATCTCTGTATTGCATGTGTGAATGTGTGCTCAATTGTGTCTGACTCTGCAATCACCTAGACTGTAGCCCATAAGTCTCCTCTGTCCATGGAATTTTCCAGGCAAGAATGCTGGAGAAGTTTGCTGTCTCCTCCTCCAGGCTATATTCCAGGCCAGGATCTAACCTGCAACTCTTGCATCTCCTGCACTGGCAGGCAGATTGTTTACCACTAGTGCCATGTGGGAAACCCCTCTGTATTGCAGAACACTGTAATTTCAATTAAACTGTTTTGGAAAGTAAACATAAAATCATTTAACACAAATAGAAACTGTTAATCAAAGTCTGAAATAAATAGTGGACTTAGAATGGAGTTTGTAGTCACCAACTCTTTGGTTTGTACAGTTGTTTAGGTGATTAAAATAGAAATAATATGAGTCCAACACAACGTGTGATCAGTATATACATCTTTCACTGTCATATATGAATACATAATATTTTTCAGTATTATAATAAAGCCATGCATGAATGGTATCCCTGACACCACCTGGAACACATTCCAAATTCATGGAGAAAATCCTCAGTATTTTTATATGAAGGAAAGATTTTATGCTACTATAATATTTAAGGAGGGAATTAGAAATTGGATGAAATTGCTTAATAACTTCTCTACATTTCAAAAAGTTTTATCATGCAATTTCTATTTAATATTTACAATACGTGTGGAAATTTCAAAAATTACTTATCATTGCATCTTATTAAGAACTTGTCTCAAATCTTAGTCAAGCAAATTAGCACTCAGTTATAGACTAATTTCCAATTTGTTTTTCAATTATTATTTTTACTTTTCTCTGATTTGTTTTCCCCAAAATACTTTAGAAAAATACAGAAGGATATTATCCCAATATTGGAAAATAATTAAGACTTCAATGTGCAGAGAGAGAGGTGAAAACAAAACACAATAATGAGAATAGTGCATCCCATACCAATCAGTGGAGGATATAGTAATCTAATTAATATTGAATATTGTTTTCCATTCATAAATCAAATACTTATTGGGTTATTTGTATATGTTAGTTCCCAGGAAGGAGAAGTATATATAAATGATACATTCTATGTTCCCCTGAAATTATCTGTTGCAGTAAAAGTAACTTGAATTTTGAGTTGTACATGCCTAAAATTCACTTTAATAATGCCTTTTATTTGCTTTGATCTTAGTCGATTTATATAACATTTTTATGTTGAAATTTATTGAAAGCATGGCTGTCGATTGCAGGAATTATCACTCAAATGCAAAAGCAGTGTTTGAGATTTGATAAAGACCTCTTCTGCTGAGTTCTTTATGACTCTTTCAATTGAAATAAACTGAGTATACCAACTATTATAACACAAAAAAATCACAAAGATCATCCCCCAAATCACTTTTTCTGGCTTATTTTTTTAATTATAGTTGCATGATGACTCAAAAATATTTGAATAGCTTAAATCAAAATATAAATAAATGCAATTAATTTAAAAGAAATAACATGAGAAAGAATTGATGGAAAGGTTATTCTAAATAAAATTGTCAAATTTCTTGCTATATATTCGTCTCACAAAGCTGAATAACAAAATGCAGCATCAATTATTTCATTATCAGTAACGGGAAAATACAGCCATCTATCAGCAGACTAATTCCTGATATTACTCTTTTCTTTTTGTGAAAGAATGAACTTCTTTAAACTGCGGCTTAATATCAAATTTAGATGCTTTTCTAGGACCCAAATTAGTGAGTTTTGAAAGTGCAGTGCACACATTTTATCACTTGGCAAACTGCAACTCAGAGAGATAGAGGACTTTACATTAATTATACACACACACACACACACACACACACACACACACACACACACATATATATATTTTGCAGATGCTTCCAGGAGACCAAACAGCAGAAGGCAATTTCTCTTCAGTCATGGCATTTGTTCTCCTGGGATTTTCGGATCTTCCAAACCTCCAGGGACTTCTATTTGGAATTTTCTTTCTTATCTACATATTCATCTTAACAGGAAATAGTCTTATCATAATAATCACGAGGGTAGACCCTATGCTCCAGAAGCCCCTGTATTTTTTTCCTTGCAAATTTCTCGTCACTGGAAATCTGTTACGTATCTGTCACTCTCCCTAGGATGCTAGTGACCCTTTGGACTCAGGACAGTAGCGTTTCTTCGCTGAGCTGTGCCATCAGACGCGCTTCTTCCTTGTTCCGCGAGCCCCGGGGGCGCTCCTCCTGGGGCGAGGCCTGTGCCCTGCGCGTCCATGCGCAGCCTCTGCGCCATCAGACGCGCTTCTTCCTTGCTCTGGGGGCGCTCCTCCTGGGAGCGAGGCCTTAGCCCTTTGCATCCACGTGCAGCCTCTGCGCCGCCCTCTGCTCACGAATCACAGGACAGGCCTGCAGTCGGCTGCTGGCGCCTAGGTTTGGGAATTCCAGTCCCGACAGCACAGACATGCCGGATGTCCTGACTGCCCTTCTGTGCTTTACACCAGATCGACCACTTCTTCTGTGACATTCCCCGTTGTTCATCCTGGCCTTGGGGGACACTGCGCTTAATAAATTTGTGTCTATGCGGTTGCTGCGCTGTTTGCCACGATTCCTTTCCTCCTGATACTGGGCTCTGATGTCAAAATCATGTCTGCCATCTGAAAGCTGCACTAGCCACAGGCCGGTCCAAAGCCTTCTCCACCTGCTCTTCCCATCTCACCGTTGCGCTTTTATTCTTTGGCTCCATGACTATTGCTTATTTACACCCCAAATCAAATCATTCCGCCAGAACCGACAAAATGCTCTCTGTTTCCTACACTGCTGTGACACCAGCGTTTAACACCTTGATATACAGTCTTAGGACTAAGGATGTGATTGCAGCTTTGAAAAAATTATTACTTAAGAAAACACTGTGAAGATGTGAAAGGTCACTTTTTAATGTTTGTCTCAGAGGGCTCACAGAAATATGATTTAATTTCACTCTTCCCATGTTTACTGATAGTGTAATTATTCCCAATTATTATGTTGTCATTTACTATTATTACGTATTTTGAGGTTTTCTGCCTGAAGTGAGTTTGACTACATTTTAAATAAGAAAATTAATTAATTGTGTTTTATTCTTTAAAACAAATCCACTTTTTCATAGCCATTTAAATTTTACCCAACTCTAACACTTCCAGATAAGCAAACCGCTAGAATTTTACTTAAAATGTGTAGAAAAAAAAAAAAAATACTTTGCCTTGATAACTGGTAAATTTTTTACAAATATGCTGGTACTAACATTTGTATTTGTGATACATTCATTTCTCATTGGAGAATTTTTATTAGATATGAGGAATGAACAGAAGACTAAATTATAAGTCATATGTTTGTGAACAATAATTTTAAAATAGAATGAAAACCTTTCATTACATCCACTTTCTCAGTATAAATTAAGAAAATTGTTCCATGTGTAACCAGAAGGAGCCAAATATCTGGATCTTTTCTTCCCACTTCTTCCAAGAGTGATAAAAACTGAATATCAAACATCTGACACAGCGCTGTCATTCTGCTTTCATTACTGTGCTTCATACCGATTTCCAAAATACATTTCCTACTTAGAATCTTTGCTAGAGCTTACTTGAATTAACAAAGTTGTAATGAAAAAAAATCTATGTATGGATTCTTTTTTTACACTTAATATCAAGGAACAGATAGTAATTTAGATGAAAATTAAGAGCTTCCCTGATAGCTCAGTTGTTAAAGAATCCACCTGCAATGCAGCAGACCCCACTTCGATTCCAGGATCAGGAAGATACCCTGGAGAAGGGATAGGCTACCCAATCCAGTATTTTTGGGCTTCCCTTATAGCTCAGCTGATAAAGAATCTGCCTGCCATGCGGGAGACCTGGGTTCAATCCCTGCGTTGGAAATATCCCCTGGGGTACAGATAAAATCTGCTTTTGAACTGTGGTGTTGAACCAGACTCTTGAGAGTCCCTTGGACTGCAAGGAGATCCAAACAGTCCATCCTAAAGGAGATCAGTCCTGGGTGTTCATTGGAAGGACTGATGTTGAAGCTGGAACTCCAATATTTTGGCCATCTGATGCGAATAGCTGACTTATTTGAAAAGACCCTGATTCTGGGAAATACTGAGGGCAGGAGGAGAAGAGGAAGAAAAAGGATAAGATGATTGGATGGCATCACCGACTTGATGGACATGGGTTTGGGTAGGCTCCGGGAGTTGGTGATGGACAGGGAGGCCTGGCGTGCTGCGATTCATGGGGTTGCAAAGAGTCGGACATGACTGAGCGACTTAACTGAACTGACAGATAAAATCAAGAATTAATCCATCATAAATATCCTAACAGGAAAGAAAAAAGAATCAACACTTCACTATAACCTGCTTCTCTCTTTCAAATGTGTAGCTCAAGGGATACTCAGTCTCTAGAACTAAAAATTATTACTAATACTTGTAGACAACATCATTTATTTATCTAATGATAATGTCACTTTATAGGTTTAATTTCTTTTGTAGATTTTGTTCCTTCAGGTTAATTTCTCTTTAAAAGAGTTAACAGTTTAATTATAAAATTTGATTTATAAATTTGGATTTTTATTTTTCTAGGCTTGTGGGGATTCCTAGGTGATGCATGGTATAGAATTTGCCTGCCAATGAAGGAGATGCAGGTTCAATTCTTGGGTTGGGAAGATCCCCTGGAGAAGTAAATGGCAACCACTGCAATATTCTTGCATGAAAAATTCCATGGACAGAGAAGCCTGGTGGGCTATATAGTCCATGGGTTAGCAGGAGTCAGACATGACTGAGTGAGTACACGCACATGGCACACATGAGTGTAAATATCTTAGCCTACTTTATTTTTTTAATGTGTCAAAAATTAAATACATTACTGATGGTGATAAAGAAAGTGAAGATATAATAGTTACAGGAGTGCTATTCTTTCCCTTTCAAACTGCGATCCTAAAGAAGTCTCTTGGATGCAAGGAGGTCAAACCAGTCAGTCCTCAAGGAAATCAACTGTAAATATTCATTGGAAGGACCAATGCTAAATTTGAAGCTCCAATACTGGCTACCTGATGCAAAGAATCAACTCATTGGAAAAGACCGTGATGCTGAGAAAGATTGAAAGCAAAAGGAAAAGGAAGTGGCAGAGGATGAGATAATTAGATAGTATAATGAACTCAATGAGCATGAACTTGAGCAAACTATGGGAGACAGTGGAGGACAGAGGAGCCTGGCATACTACAGTCCATGGAGTCACAAACAGTTGGACATGACTTTGAGACTGAACAACAAAATAATTATTTCCCTGAACTCTTAGATAAGCAAAATGTAATGAAATGAAACAGTATCAGTCCTATAATTAAGATAACTGATTTTTGTTTTGAATTTATCTTCTGTGCATTCTCAAGTATCTCAACTGTTCTTTTGTATCAATTTCTCTGTCTATAAAATAGCAATAACATCTACTATCATTAAGTATGTCAAAGCAATGAACACAATATCTTGGATTCAAGGAGCCTTTTTGGAAATTTTTAAAATCTTGGAGAAGGAAGCATTTGCCAGCATCTAGTTTTCCATAGAATGAAGCCTACTCATTTAAATATTGAAATTATTTTAACAATATTATTAATACAAATTCTCTTACAACAACATTCACACTTCCCTGCCTTCTTAAACCTTCAGGCAGAGTTCATCCTGCCTGGGTGTCTCATGACACGCATGCATGAATAAATATTGCTCTTATCCTTAGCTTACAGCACCTGCCACTATTTGCTGACATGGAACATTTAATTTGGCTCTGAATTTACATAGAATGCATATTCTTTTATCTCCTTTCCTTTCTTGATTCTCATCACTTGATTTTCAAGATTCTAGAAACATTCTTTAATTCAATTAACTATTTTTTCCTAATATGTTTTTCATTGTCATCTATCATTCTTTATCACAATGAAAGAGAGTAGATAGTTTTTTGTTAGTCATTTGATTTTACTTACAATTCTAAACGAGACCTCACTTGAAAGAAAAGGACAGAGATGATCTCAAGGCTCTTTCTCTTTTTATTTAATCTAAGATATTCAGTGGTTTGCTAATGCTTACACATACTTTCAGTATGGAAATGCAATATGTGAGGCAGTTATTAATTGATTCTCTGTTTTTTCAAGTATGTTGGCTGTCACAGAATAATGACCCTCAAAGACACATTTTATAAGGAAGGCTGAGCGCCGAAGAATTGATGCTTTTAAACTGTGGTGTTGGAGAAGACTCTTGAGAGTAGCTTGGATGGCAAGAATATCAAGCCAGTCCATCCTAAAGAAAATCAGTCCTGAATATTCATTGGAGGGACTGATGCTGAAGCTAAAGCTTGAATACTTTGGCCACCTGACGTGAAGAGCCGACTCATTAGAAAAGACCCTGATGCTGGGAAAGATTGAGGGCAGGAGGAGAAGGGGACGACAGAGGACAGGATGGTTGGATGGCATCACCAATTCTATGGACATGAGTTTGAACAAGCTCCAGGAGATAGTGAAGTACAGGGAAGTCCATGCTGCAGTCCATGGCATCACAAAGAGTTGAACACAACTGAGCAACTGGATAGAAACAAAAATATAAATATGTGACAAACTTGTGTGTGCATGCTGTCACTTCAGTTGTGTCTGATTGTGCCACCCTATGGACTGTAGCCAGCCAGGCTGCTCTATCCATGGCAAGAATACTGGAATGGGTTGCCATGCCCTTCTACAAGGTATCTTCCCAATCAGGGATCAAACCCACGTCTCCTGCAGCTCCTGCACTTCAGGCAGATTCTTTACTGCTGAGCCATATATGACAATCTTAATCATTCTAAATATAATTACTTCAATGAATCCACCTAGAAAAGTTCACATCTGTGTTATTGCATGCACATACACAAACTTTTTATCTATGTATCTATCATTTATCTAAATGCTCTAAACATAAAATATAAATGTACATATAAAAATATGTATATCTTTTGTGTGTAAAGCTTATTATGGCAAAGCTCAATCATCTTCCTTTTTGAAATTTCAACACTATGTCTCTAAAAGTTTGTTTCATAATTTATATTTTTTCCAACTCTTCCCTTAGACCATATGTTCACCTTCTCTTTATCTTCCAATTCTATTATTCTATTTCTATATATGTTCTCTATACTAATTATATGATAATGAAATAAGCTTACATGCTTTCATGTCACAGCTAGAGAGGATTCTACTCAAAGAGGATTCCACTCACACAGAGGATTCCACTCACAGAGAGGATTCTACTCACAAGAGGATTCTACTCACACAGAGGATTCCACTCACAGAGAGGATTCTACTCACAAGAGGATTCCACTCACACAGAGGATTCTACTCACAGAGGATTCTACTCACAGAGGATTCCACTCACACAGAGGATTCTACTCACACAGAGGATTCCACTCACACAGAGGATTCTACTCACACAGAGGATTCCACTCACACAGAGGATTCTACTCACACAGAGGATTCCACTCACACAGAGGATTCCACTCACAGAGGATTCTAGTCACAGAGGATTCCACTCACAGAGGATTCAACTCATACAGAGGATTCTATTCAGAGAGAGGATTCTACTCACAGAGGATTCTACTCAAAAAAAAAAAGGTAATAACTTATCGATATAAGGGTTACTTATAGAAAAACACTATTCCAAGAAACAATTATACATATGATACCTATATAAATATAAATATGCAGATACCTTTAAAAGAAGAAAAGAAAGAGAAGATGTCTACCATATTCCCTGAATATTCTTTTCCAGCAAAGAATCCATAGCTATTAATACAATCCAGATGTGCAATGAAGACATATTCACTTTTCACTTTCCCTGATGCAGGCTATTAATCTCAGAAAGATTTTGCACATATTATTGACCTTCCCATCCTTCGCTGTCAGTTAACTTCAGTCCACAAGAGCAATATTCTCCTAAAGTACACACACAGACACACACAAACATGTGTACCTACGTAAATGAATATCTGTTTTCATGTTTCTAAATAATAAAATTGTGTGTGCTTAGTTTCTCAGAATTATAAGTGACTTGCTCTGGAAATAGTACAATACAAGGTAGTAACAAAAGATTATCTTGCTAATAAAGATATTTATAATTTACAAAGCAGTGGTAGTATTAGTATTTGCACACATTCATTGTGTTTTCAAAACAAGTGATACAGATACAGATTTTTGGCAAGCTATTACCACTAAATGTGGTAACTAGTTTAGATATGGTTTGTTAGTTGCTAAGCCAAAGAGAAAATAATTTCTGAAGCTGTCCACTGACATTTTTAGCTCGTGGAACTTCAGTATCTACCCAAAAAAGTCATAATGCTCCAAAATATCACTCTTATTTGCCCTTCTCTATAAAAGGAGAGAGATCCAATCACATCTGTTCGATCTATCAATATTTTTAAATGTTGCCCACCCCCCATTATTTATCTCTTCTCTCCAAAAAGGTTTTTTTTTTTTAATTAGGCAGGAGGGAGAGAAAAGAGAGAGGATTTCTTAATTTTTGTCTCAATCTTTTCAACATATGATAGTTTCAGGATTTATCCAACTTCTGCCTAGAAAATTTCCTGGAATTTTGTTGTTGCTGTTATTATAGTTCTCTTTCTCTTAATCTCCCCTGTATTCAAACATCCCCATTAGATTTTAGTAGGTTATGATGGCTGTATTATCTGAGAATCTTGGTGATTTATTGTTTACTTGGTTCTCAGTAAGAATTGGTTTTTCCTTCTTCACTTTATTATCAGAATTGGTCACAGTCATCTGGTTGCTTTCTCCCAAGGAGAAAGTGATACTGCACCTCCCTATCCATCTGGAAATAGCCAGCTCCATATAAATGTGAACAAAACTGACATATATTTTTATGGGAATAAACTTTAAAAGGAACTGTTCAAGCTTCATCACATTTTTTAACTTTAAGTACTGGTTACAGGTCATATTTCTGCAATGATCTGCTGCCTGTCTGTAGGAAAGATTATTATATATATATATGGAATTTTGAAAATTATATAACTACAGAAATAGCAGACACAACTAATAATTGTGATTTTCCTTGTCCAGAATGATTACAAATCGTTTGTTATTTTGATTACCCGAATAGCACAGGCTTATTGTAATAAACTGCACGATTTCAATAAAACAAAGGAAAAAATAAAATGATTTACTCTGTGATTTCCATAATTAATGATAATTATTTTTGTATTGACCATTTCTAATATGTGTATGTAAGGTTTAAGGTGTATAATACTTGTGCTTTTATAGCAGATACTTACTTTTTAAAAAATTTAAATCCTTTCCCTTTTCCCCTAACTTTCCTATCCTCATTATCATCTCTAGGAAAATATATTTTAAAAAATCATGACTTGTGAATATTCCCATCACTTTTTCCAAGCTCATTTTATTATATGTAAAGACTTCAATAATATCTTTTATCAACTCAACAAATCATATTATTATTTAATCTGATATACACATAAATGATGTCTCATAATTACTAATATCATTGTACAACATCATTTATTAAACTACATTCCCAATGAGAGGCACTTTTCACTCTAAGAAATTATTTCTCTGTAGAATAATTGCTAGGCCAAACTATATATAACATTTTAATTAATGCCCATTACTAACTTAGCTTTAAAAATTTTCTGTGACAACTCTATGGAACTGAATAATATGCTTTCAAATAAGTGATATAACTGAGTCTGTATTACAACTGGGCCCATTATAGCAATTCTTGTCTAAAGTTCTTACTAGAAGAGAACATTTCACAAGAAGGTTTAAAATTCCCAAGTGAATGATTTCCTATTTGTTGACCCATACACAACTGTATAACTGGAGACAGGTTTCTCAGTGTTACAAGCAATTTTTATTTTGGTAATAACTACCACTTTATAGACAGATAAATTGAGTTAAGATAAATATTGAAAATTTATAACAAATATATAAGAAATCAACTTCTGAAATTCAAGTCAGTTTTTCAAGGAACTAAGGTATTTGCATGGCCTTTGTCTCAGTGCCATCATGACATCCTTGTTCCTTAGACTGTATATCATGGGGTTAACACAGGTGTCACAATCGTGTAGAAGAGAGAAAGCACTTTGTCAGTTCCTGCTGAGCCTTGGGTCTTGGGTCTTAAATATATGACAAGGCCTGATCTGAAGAACAATGCCACAACCGCAAGATCAGAGGAGCAGGTGGAAAAGGCTTTGCCTTGACTTGTGGCTGATGGCAATTTAAGGATTGTGGAGATGATTTTGCCATAAGAGGCAAGTATCAACAGAAATGGAGCCAAAACAAACAGCGCAGCAACTGTGAAGACCAACATTTCATTCAGAAAAGTGTCCCCACAGGCCAGCTTGAGTATGGCAGGGATGTCACAGAAGAAGGGCAGAGAGAAAAATCTGGCCTGTCTGGCCTATTTGGATTGGGATTCCACTGATCCAGGAGCTAGCCATTAGCTGGATACACACCTTGTAGTTCATGACTTGGAGAAGGAAATGGCAACCCACTCCAGTATTCTTGCCTGGAAAACCCCATGGATGGAGGAGCCTGGTAGGCTACTACAGTCCATGGGGTCACAAAGAGTTGAACACGACTGAGCAACATGACTAGAGGACAGTGCAGAGGGCTACAAATGGCCACGTAGTGATCATGGGCCATCACGACCAGAAGGAAGCACTCAGTGGCCCCAAGTATAAGAATGAAGCACATTTGTGTGGCACAAGCAACTAAAGAAATTGTTCTTTGTGTCCAAAGACTCATGAGCATTCTGGGGAGCGTAACAGACACATAGCAGATTTCAAAAGGGAAAAATGGCCAAGGAAAAAATTCATGGAGGTCTGGAGACCAGGGTCTAGTTTTGTTATCAGAAATATGATGCCATTGCCTATCATGATAATTATATAGATGAGTAAGAACAGTCCAAATAAAAACCCCTGGAGATGAGGAACATCAACAAAGCCCAGGAGAACAAATTCCGTCAATTTAATGAGATTACCTTCTGGTGCTTTTTCTTGGTGTTGCATCTGTGAAAAGGCAGAAATGTATTATCTGCTTTTTATTTTTACCATCAGGGATCAGTGCCTGTTTTATAAATTGTATCAGGATATCCAGATTGATTTCCATGATCACTGCGATTGTTTCTAATTTAAGAATTTTATTATTTATGCATTTCTCCTTTCTCACTTTATAATCCATGTGTTATCACCATACACTCTCCCTTGTAATATCTTTTAGGGCATTCTTTCTGAATACAGTCCAAAGTCAAAAAAGTTAAAGTGTTAGTCATTCAGTCTTATCTGACTCTGTGATCCTATGGACTGTAGCCCACTAGGCTTGACTGTCCATAGGATTTCCTAGGCAAGAATACTGGAGTGGGTTATCATTCCCCTCTCCAAGGGATCTTCCCCACCCAGGGATCAAACACAGGTCTCCCACATTGCAGGTGGATTGTTTATCAGCTGAGCCACCAGGGAAGTACCAAATGCCCTGATCAGCACAGGCACTGGACAAATTGATAATCATTGAAGATAGACCCACAGTCTTGCTATGTTATCTCAGTTTTAAATACTTACCTTATTTTGTGGCCATGTCTCATGGCTTATGGGATCTTAGTACCTCAACCAGAGACTGAAGTGAAACTACAAAGTCCTAATCATTGGACTTCTAGGGAATTCCCTTAAATATTTACGTTTTTTGGCTATTTTATTGTATTTCTCTATAACTTTTCCTTACATACTTCAGCAGAACTGGTAATATAACAGAAATTATCTTCCTTATATATTTTCAGCTACATATTCCAACTCTTCATTTCCCTCTCATCCTTGATGATCTTGATCATACATGTTCTTATATATAATTCACATTATCAGGCAGTTTAAAAAATGAGAGAATATTTTATTTAACTGTACATAGGAGAATAAAATACACATATTTCAGCAAGATACTATGTGGGGGCTATCAGAGGGTTTTATTATGGAAAAGTCATGTGGGAATAGATACAGATAGAAGCAATTAAGAGGGTCACTCTGGGAAAACATGGGTCACCTGGACTTGGACTGTGTTCACTAGCTGTGTGAGATACTTCCTGTCATGCTTTACCCTGTGTTCTGTGTGCCTCTCTGATGTCTTTGTTGTTCCTCAGAAAAATAATAATAATTCAGATAACAGTTTCTAAACTCACTTTTCTTGAGCTAGGATATTGAGATTTACCAATAATGGATACATTGATCATTTGCACATTGGTTTTTGTGATTGCAAATCAGTGCTTATTTTTTAAATCATACTTAAGTTTGAATTCTAACTCCATTATTTATCATCTGTTATATTAAGTAATTGTTTTAATTTTCTTTGGTTTCTTATTTGAAATAACTAAATATGATATTATTGATAAAATTACCTATCACTTTTAATATGTTTATGTATAAGTTATGGTCCTATAATTATGATTATTAATATGGTATAATGTTCTTAAATCTTTAGTTGCCAGGGTTGTAACACACTCCCTAGAAAAATTGTTTTTGGTAGAGTTATTGAGTTACTTGTTGATGATTACATTTTTACATTTTTTTCCTTTCATCAGAGCCAGAAGTAGAATACAGTCTTAGCTAAATAAGGAATGAGACTCCTCTAATATAGAGTTTCAGAATTTCAGGGCTGACTCTGCATTGAACCATTGTTAAAGTGACTGCCTCCTTAAATATTACACTCCAGGCATCACTTGACTCAACATGACTCCTACCTCTGCTTCTCATTTCCCCATCCTTTATGTTTCAAGTTTTTCCATGCAAGCGTAGTCTAAATATTGTGTCATGGACAGAAAATACAATCCTGACAAGATGGCCTCAATCGAATCATGGCTTCACTTGCCTGCTTTGTGACAATGTGAATTGCTTAATCTCCCTGTGCCATAGATCACTTGGCTGTAAAACTGACTAACAGTTGTACCAACAGTTACGATTGCTATATGAATTAGTTCATTTGATACATGTAGAGCAAATTAAAGATGTTTTGGCATTCATAGAAAGACTATTCAAAAGCTAGCTATTCTTTTTGTCATTAGAAACTAAATTTTATTCTTCTAAATTTCACTCTGTCTTACCATTATTAAAAACTACTCTCTAATTTACCTTGACTTTGTATCACACGGTTAATGAGGGAATGAAATAAGATATTAAAACAATCATCACAGTGATATAAAAATCCCAGACTCTTAGATGTGAATTCTCCAAGAATTTTCTGCCAGTAATTTCAATAATATTATCACCTCCACTCTGTAGAACTAATAGGGAGAACACTCACAACTTTGTAGCACATAGTGCTGCAGTTTGGCTCTTTCCTTTTATTTACCTTATATTTTCCCACTGACATTACATGATCTGGGATGGAAGCACTGAGACTATTTTCCTACTGGGAACAATATAGAACCTGGAAAATGCTTGTTTACTTAATATGGTGTCCATTATTTGATTCTGAAATTGAGAAAAGAAACAGACACTTTTAAAATTGTCAGTCTGAAAAGGGAGAAAAGATTAATATACAAAAGAATAGAATTTTAATCTTTATCATTTTATGAATAAAAACATTTAGTATGAGCAATTTCACCCATTACTTGAATAAAATTATTTCCAGTGCTATATAAAATACAGTTTCTAATTGTACAGATAAGACATTTTGGTGATCAAATCTTGTATGACATGAAATAGGTAATATTTGAGTTTGAATTTTTCAAGAGTAGAACAAGGTGTATTTCAAGTATATTTGTATATCTGATAAAAATTAGCAATGTAATCCTTGAAAATAATTTAAAAACAATGTTGAACTTAAAGCTATCTTTATTATTTTATAAATCCTGAATTCTATAAGTTCTTTCTTCAAAATAATTGTTCTTTGAATTCCTCAATGGTTGTAACTTTATTTTATGTTATGTCATTTAAAATCTCTCATTATAATATCAAACTGAATAAACATATATAACTTTTTTGATACAATGTGTTGACTCAAATGAAGTTTTCTTTAATATCATCTATACCTACACTTTAATTATTACATTTTTTGACATTTCAAAGGGACTTAGTACCATTATTTATTATTATTTAATTGCAAATTTTATTTAATAGAATAAGAAATATATGAAAGATGCTTTAATGAACCGAAACATTTGCTACCATGTTAAAATTTATAATTTACACATTTTAATGTTTAAATTATTAATTTTAAATTTAAAATAAGAATTAAATCTTACTATAATTATTTTCATATTTACCTTTTTTACTTGAGATGTTGCTGATTTTTCTCACTAGAGAAGGTCAGAATATTTAAGTTCCTGTAAGTGAAATTACTTGTTTCATCAAAGTTATTCAACTGGGCTTTAAATATTCTATTCTTTCTATGCATAAAGTGCTCTTTAAAAGTAGCTACCTCTACCCAAGGGATCTCTGCCACCTGACACATTTAAATTTCCAATTCTGACTTGCATTTTTTTTTTAAATTTTCCCAGATAGCTCTCACTCTACTCAGAATGCTTTTTTCTTCAGCCTCTAGAGGGAATAGAGGACACAGAGTATTTTATTTCTCAAATGTGAACATGGTGCTAAGTAATATTATTTGCAGGCTCCCCAGGTGATACAGCTGGTAAAGAATTGGCCTGCCAATGCAGGAGGTACAAGAGGCCAATGCAGGAGAGGCAAGAGAAACAGGTTTGATCCCTGGGTCAGGAAATTCACCTGGAGTAGGAAATGGCAATCCACTCCAGAATCCTTGCCAGGAGAACTTCATGGACAGAGGAGCCTGGTGGGCTACAGAGTCATAAATGACTGAGCCCGCACACTCACACAGCATTATTTGTGTTGATCCAAAACAGACATGCATCCAATTATTTACTATTATGATGCATTATGCAGAGTCTCTGTATGATATGTTTCTTGGTTCTTAGAGGACAGATCTGTGTAACAGTTATAATACATAATCTGATGGCAAATATCTTTATGTGCAAAATTAGTGTGTTATTGATTTCTTCAGCAACCTGAGATTTAGCTGATGTATGTATTAAACAGACATCAAAATTTTAAAATTTAACCTAAGGTTAATCATAGTAGGAGAAAACTTTTCCTCTCTTTTGCAGCCTACCACCAATTTTCCCCAAATTTATTTTACATGTTCAAGGTGTGAATACTTTCAGACTCTAAGTAAGTAAGTAAGTAAAGTCACTCAGTCGTGTCCGACTCTTTGTGACCCCATGGACTGCAGCCCACCAGGCTCCTCAGTCCATGAGATTCTCCAAGCAAGAATACTGGAGTGGGTTGCCATTTCAGACTCTAGTTACAATAAAATGAGAATCTGGAATAAGCCCAGCTGAGATCATAGGAAAGATGCTAAACAAAAAGCTTGTGAGTTATATGTTTCAGATGTGGAGAAATTTCTCCAACATAAAGATTGTTTAAAAATCTTAGCTTAGAGTCAGTTTCTCATGACCCCCAAAATTGGATATTGATTCCTGCTGCTGCTAAGTTGCTTCAGTCTGTCCCACTCTGTGCGACCCCACAGATGGCAGCACACCAAGTTCCTCCGTCCACAGGACTCTCCAGGCAAGAACATTGGAGTGGGTTGCCATTTCCTTTTCCATATTGGTTCCAATTATTTAGTAAATAGCAGTTTCTTAAGGTTTATGATTTGGAGAAGGCAATGGCACCCCACTCCAGTACTCTTATCTGGAAAATCCCATGGATGGAGGAGCCTGGTGGGCTGCAGTCCATGGGGTAGCGAAAAGTTGGACACGACTGACGACTTCCATTTCACTTTTCACTTTCATGCACTAGAGAAGGAAATGGCAACCCATTTCAGTGTTCTTGCCTGGAGAATCCCAGGGACGCGGGAGCCTGGTGGGCTTCCATCTCTAAGGTCACACAGAGTGGCCACGACTGAAGCAACTAAGCAGCAGCAGCAGCAGCAAGGTTTATGATTATGAAAAGGAAATATTTACAAGAGGGAACACATATAGTAATGTGACAGTGTGAGTGATTTGGAAGGTTAATTAAAAAGTATCAGGAGCCTCACGGCAAATATCACGGAAGGCCCATGAGTAGTGGGTGGTGGGACAGGCTTCTCACAGGGACCAGATGTGATAAAGGACAGAAGGGGAGTGAGAGGCCAGCCAGGCTGAGCTGCTGCAGGGACTCATCCAAGAAATAGCTAGTGTTGGGAAGGAGTTACAAGACCTCGTGATTCGCAGAGTGCAGTATTATGCATGGGCTTCTCAGGTGGATCAGTGGTAAAGAATCTGCCTACCAAGGCAGGAGAGTCCAGGGAAGCCTGGCGGGCTTTCGTCCATGGCTTCTGACAGAGTCTGACACAGCTGAGCGACTAAGCACAGCTCAGCCCAGTATCATGCGTAAATAAAGAAGCCTTCTGCTGGAATAGAATAGAAATTCCAGAAAAGGCTCAAATATACATGAACATTTGTCATTAACTAAAATAGCTAGTAAAGTAATGCTCAAAATACTCCAAGCCAGTCTTCAGCAATACATGAACCGTGAACTTCCAGATGTTCAAGCTGATTTTAGAAAAGGCAGAAGAACCAGAGATCAAATTGCCAATGGATCATTGAAAAAGCAAGAGAGTTCCAGAAAAACATCTATTTCTGCTTTATTGACTATGCCAAACCCTTTGACTGCATGGATCACAATAAACTGTGGAAAATTCTGAAAGAGGTGCCAGAGCACCTGACCTGCCTCTTGAGAAACCTGTATGCAGGTCAGGAGGCAACAGTTAGAACTGGACATGGAACAACAGACTGGTTCCAAATAGGAAAAGGAGTACGTCAAGGCTGTATCTTGTCACCCTGCTTATTTATATGCAGAGTACATCATGAGAAACGCTGGACTGGAAGAAGCACAAGCTGGAATCAAGATTGCCGGGAGAAATATCAATAACCTAGATATGCAGATGACACCACCCTTATGGCAGAAAGTGAAGAGGAACTAAAAAGCCTCTTGATGAAAGGGAAAGAGGAGAGTGAAAAAGTTGGCTTAAAGCTCAACATTCAGAAAACGAAGATAATGGCATCTAGTCCCATCACTCGGAGAAGGCGATGGCACCCCACTCCAGTACTCCTGCCTGGAAAATCCCATGGACGGAGGAGCCTGGAAGGCTGCAGTCCATGGGGTTGCTGAGGGTCGGACACGACTCAGCGACTTCCCTTTCACTTTTCACTTTCATGCATTGGAGAAGGAAATGGCAACCCACTCCAGTGTTCTTGCCTGGAGAATCCCAGGGACGGGGGAGCCTGGTGGGCTACCGTCTATGGGGTCGCACAGAGTCGGACACGACTGAAGTGACTTAGCAGCAGCAGCAGCAGTCCCATCACTTCATGGGAAATAGATGGGGAAACAGTGGAAACAGTGTCAGACTTTATTTTTTTGGGCTCCAAAATCACTGCAGATGGTGACTGCAGCCATGAAATTAAAAGATGCTTACTCCTTGGAAGAAAAGTTATGACCAACCTAGATAGCATATTCAAAAGCAGAGACATCACATTGCCAACAAAGGTCTGTCTAGTCAAGGCTACGGTTTTTCCAGTGGTCATGTATGGATGTGAGAGTTGGTCTGTAAAGAAAGCTGAACGCCGAAGAACTGACGCTTTTGAACTGTGGTGTTGGAGAAGACTCTTGAGAGTCCCTTGGACTGCAAGGAGATGCAACCAGTCCATTCTGAAGGAGATCGGCCCTGGGATTTCTTTGGAAGAGATGATGCTAACGTTGAAACTCCAGTACTTTGGCCACCTCATGCGAAGAGCTGACTCATTGGAAAAGACTTTAATGCTGGGAGGGATTGGGGGCAGGAGGAGAAGGGGACGACAGAGGATGAGATGTCTGGATGGCATCACTAACTCGATGGATGTGAGTCTGAGTGAACTCCGGGAGTTGGTGATGGACAGGGAGGCCTGGCATACTGCAATCACGGGGTTGCAAAGAGTCGGGCACGATTGAGCGATGGAACTGAACTGAACTGAAAATAGCCTACCAAATTGGTAAGGCGTGGGCATTTAAAATAACTGTTATTTGGACAATTAGGCAGCCGTAGAAGGAAAAAAACAGTATATGTATTTTTGATAACTATCCCACAGCAAGATAAACCCTGAATGACACACAATTTTGTATATTTTAGAATGAAATGATGACAGTATTCTAAGAAATGGGTTTTATAATTTTGGAGTAAGAAAAGTTTAACTCATTAAAATTTAGAATGCAGGACACACACATACACACACAAACCAAAAAAAAAAAAATAATCATAACTGTAAAAATAAATGATTCTAGATGCTAAAACGTAGCAAACCCCATAAGTATCTAATATAATTAATATAATGGAAAAAATTGTTACAACTGAAATCAAATAAAGTGATCTTCGCTCCTTCTTTAATACAGAGGAAAAGTCCAGAGTATAAATTTTAAAAATGAGTAAAACACATGAACTAACAATTCACAGAAGAAAATTATTCCTTCAACTACAGACAACAGCTTCATTTGTAGAAAATAAAAATAAGTAAATTGTAATCTAAACAATGATACAGTGTTAAAAATCTAAGACATTTTTCTATGCATTGGGTATGTGTGGAGAGGAATATCCAATTGACAAATATCACAGTTGTGTTCGCTCTTTGAATTAATCAGTAAGCATGCACACACTAAGATATGCAGTAGCATGATATTGCAACAAATTTGTGCTTGAAAAAGTGTGAATGTTTTATGACTTAATGAGCCTTGATTTTGATATTGTCATCTATTCTTTTTTCTCCCACAGTTATAGGATATCTTTAAAATATGTTCTATAATTTATTAAAAATTTCTAGTGCTTGAAAGTAGACTGGCTTAATGTGACCCAGTGCCTCTTAACCACAAATGAAAGTGATTTGTTTTCAATTGTTTTAGAGGTTGGAAAATTAAACTTGGCTTTAAGTATGCCCTTTTATAAACATGTGATTTATTTTTCAAAGCAATTCTGTAACATCACCAGTCTTGAATCATATTTTTGTTGCTTGATTACTACTTTTTTATAATAAAAGGTAATTCATTTTTCTAAATTAGTTTCATAAAAAAAAAAGCATAGCCAAAAGTAAGAAAGAGTATCATGCTTTTTTCCATGATAGAATATGCTCATTAAATGAAATTTAAGAAATGGAATTATGTATATAGGTATGATAAATGGTGTTCTAAATACTGCTTTTTACCTTAACAAAAGGGATATGTACAGTATGATTATGATTTGGTTTGCTTAAAAATATGCTTAATCCATGCTCTATGTAATTGCATTTTATTCATTTGTATAACTCCTTGGTTTTCCTCTGTGTGAAATTATCACAATTACAGTCAATTCTAGTTTGATAAAGTTTGACATTATGAATGATGTGAAATGAGCATTCTCAGATGCGTCCCTTGGCACACATGTGCACACATTCCTTCTGGTACATGGTTAAGGGTAAGCTTTTCTTGATGAAGGCCAGCTGTGTGCTAATATGCTGTACAATTCACACACCAGCATCAGGAGAGAGTTTCATTACTCCACGTCCTTTACATATGTGATAGGGTTAGTCTTTTTGTTTATTTCATCCTTGTAATGAATGTGTCATAGATTTCACTTGATTTTAATCTGGTTTTAATTTTCTTTTACTGGTTGCTAATGGGTTATTTTCTTCTATTTCTGGGCAGTTAGATTATTCTGTCTTGTGAAATGTATCTTTAAGTCTGTTGTCAATTTTTCTCCTGAATTTTTGATGCTTTTGATTTAGAGGACTCCTTTAACTATAGTGTATTTAAACATTTTATGTTGAAAATCTTCACCCTGAATACCACTATTCCTTAGTCCAGGAAGTGCAACAGATTAATGTTTACATTATGACTAATTTATCAAAAACACTTTTCTCGCACCGATGTCATAAAGTTAATAAACATTATCTTGGAAAAGACTCATTGTTATGCATTTTACTTAAGTTTACAAATTATTGAGATTACATTTTAAAATAAATTTTGTGACGTGAGGGTCAAGCTCTCTTTTTATGCACCATTAATAATTAATATAATTTATTAAAATGCCATCTTTTCTACATTTTCTGCAGTATGAACTTTTGCTTATTCAAGTGTGTCCATGTTCTATAGTCATTCAACAAATATTCTCTAAAGCTTTCCATATGCACTAATCTTTGCTAGCTGAAAACTTTTGGTTTTAAGTAAATTGTAACAATACAGAGGGAGACAAAATAAAATATGCATTATGAATTTTGGATGAAACTATTGGGAGGCCAGTTGATATATAAAATATACTATATTGTTTTAGTACTTTGGCCACCTGATACAGAGAGCCAACTCAATGTAAAAGACCCTGATGCTAGTAAAGATGAAGGCAAAAAGGAGGACAGTGGAGGATGAGACAGTTGGATAGTAATCGTGTCACTGACTCAGTGGACATGAAGCTGAGCAAATTCCAGACATAGTGGAGGACTGAGGAGCCTGGCATGCTATGGTCCATGAAGACACAGAGTCGGGCATGACTTACCAACTGAACAACAACACATAAAATAAGCAGTGAATTTTTGCTAACAGAGACTAGTCCATTAAATATGAGATCAGCAAAAAAAAATTTTATTATAAATACAAACACTAGGGAGATAATCCTGATATCAGAAAGTTAAGCATAAAATGGCAGGATCATGAGGATAATCAATTTATATTAATACAGGAAGCAAAATTTCAAATAATGTCTGATTAAGATATCTGTAGCACTAAGTGGGGGAAAAGATCACTAGCTCAAAGTGGTGGATAAGATGTTAAACATTAAGGCAGTCATTTTCTCAAGGCGGTCGTGACATCCTTATTCCTCAGAGTATATATATCATGATGTTCATATATATATAAACATCAGGGTAACATGGTATAGAAAGAAGAAAAAATCTTCCTGTAAAAATGTTGGAATCATATCATAAATATGTAATGGTTCTGGGTCCACAAAATAAAGGCTTAACTATGGGCTTCTCAGGTGGCGCTAATGGTAAAGAAGCTACCTGCCAATGCAAGAGACATAAGAGACACAGGTTCGATCCCTGGGTAGGGAAGATCCCCTGGAGAAAGGCACAGCAGCCCATTCCTGTGCTCTTGCCTGGACAATCCTGTGGACAGAGGAACCGGCTGGGCTACGGTCCACAGGGTTGCAGAGAGTTGGACAGAACCGAAGCAACTTAGTGCACACGTGTGATGTGAGGTGAGCAGGTGGAGAAAACTAGCTCATCCTGTTGCTGATGGCAACACAGGATGGAGAAGTGATTCTACTGTAGGAGCCAAGTGTCAACTGCAAAGTGATCATGACAAACAATTCACTAACGGTATGACTACAGAGACTGACATCTCATTCAGAAAAACATCACCACAAGCCAGCTTGTAGTTAGACCCAAAAATGACAGAGGGAAAATCTGGCATGTTTGCCTTATCCTGACTGTAACACCACTGATCCAAGAGCCAAGCGTCATCAGCTGAATACAGAGCTCCTGGTTTATAAGTAGAGGAAGTTGCAGAAGTTAAAGTTGGCCACATAGCAGTCACAGGCCATAACTGTCAAGACCAAGTATTCTGTGTCCCCAAGAACACAAATAAAATATATCTTTGTAGTACATGCAATATATATATATATATATATATATATATATATATATATATATTCTGACTGTGAAGGTTTATGAATAGTCTAAATTTCAAGGAAGGAAAAGTTACTGAGGAAAAAACACATGGAAATTTGAGAGCCTGGTCAACTCTGATTATAAGAGTATTGTTCTTGCTTCTCACCAGGATAATCACATAAATAAGGAAAATATATATATATATATATATATATATATATATATATATTCTGACTGTGAAGGTTTATGAATAGTCTAAATTTCAAGGAAGGAAAAGTTACTGAGGAAAAAACACATGGAAATTTGAGAGCCTGGTCAACTCTGATTATAAGAGTATTGTTCTTGCTTCTCACCAGGATAATCACATAAATAAGGAAAATATTACAAAAAGAAACACTCAGACACTGGGAATACAGAAAAATCAAAAAGAACCAGTGTTCTCACTGAAGTGAGATGTGCTTTTTGGTTGTGTGTGTGTGTGTTTGATGTTCTCTCTGTGAAAAGAGTGAAATCAGCAATTTTTATTTTTATTTTCTATAGTAATTTTATTTTATATAGTATAGCTATATATAAATATATATTTGTTGTTTCTGTTCAGTCTTTCAGTCATGTCTGACTCTTCACAACCCTATGGACTGCAGCACTCCAGGCCTCCCTGTCCCTCACCATCTTTCAGACTTTGCCCAAGTTCATGTCCATTGCATCCGTGATACCACTCAACCATCTCATCTTCTGATGCCCTCTTCTCCTGCCCTCAATCTTTCCCAGCATCAGGGTCTTTTCTAATGAGTTGGCTGTTTGCATCAGGTGGCCAAAGTATTGAAGCTTCAGCTTCAGCATCAGTCCTCCCAATGAATATTGAAATATATGCCTTTATATTATATAAAATATATATTATACATATGTAAAAGTGCCTATGTACATATGTATCCTATGATACATATGTATCTTAATCTTAAATTTATCTGTTTGTAACTATAATTAAAGCCATTTTAGTCCTTTTTTAAAGACATGACCAAACTGTTTAGTTCATTAAAAATGCTCTATTTCTTTCAAACATCAAAGATTATTTGGCTGATATTTAAATTTCTCTGTTAGCTACTAAATACTCTGTAAAATGTTGGGAGGCAATAAGAAAAGAAGAAATGCAGTAATTTTCTTCCATATGTAGTTTTTATTTTCTGAATAAAATTTATTATTTTTGTGATGTACATATTATTATCTTTGTAATAAACCCATACTACAAAAAAGTATAAATAAGTAAATAAGTCAGACATTATCTGAACTCCTGTCACTGTAAAGAAGCTCATTCTCTCTTCTAATACACATCCAGATATTGCTGACACACATACACACCAACCAGAAAGATGCACATGTGAAGTGTTATGTGAATATATGGAGGATATCTCCCTTTGTTTTACAAAAATAGAGTTATATTTATACATACTTTTATGTACTTATTAAATGCCTGAAAAGCTTGGGATTTCCTCACTGGCGTGGCTGTAAAACATTGTCTTGAGAGACTGCAGCATCACATGGTAAACAGGCGCCCGTGTCTACTACATTCCAAATGAGAACAGCTTCCCTTTGCTTTGCTAGTATTGTCCTTTGCAGTTTAAAAAAAAAAAAGCTTTTAATAAACATCCTTGAAAAAACATGATTAACCATCACTCCTGGGCAAATATTTTTATGAGGCTTCATTGATATACTTTTTAAAGGTAAAACAAAATTCTACATATTTCTTTAAATCACTGTTCCCAAAAGATACAGAATTTATTCCAGATGATTAGAATAAAAACACCATAATAAAAAGACTGCTTACACAGTGTATTACTTTCCTAGATCTATTGTAACAAATTATCACAAATTGAGTGGTATAAGTAACAGAAGTTGACTTTCTCACATCTTTAAAAGCCAGTGTCCCAAATCACAGTGTTAACAGGGTTTTCCTCTACAGACTCTAAAGGGATAGTCACTCCTCACTTCTTTCAGCTTTCGGTGGTCCCTGACCTCCTTCGCTTCATGGCTGTGGCATGTGTCACTCCCGGTTGCTTCTTCCATCTTCACGTGATATTCCTCTATGTGTCACTGCGTCTCTATTTTTAACTTAATCTCTCTCTCCCCCCCGCTTATAAGAACTAAGAACAATGATCATAGGATATAGTGCCCTTTCTTAAATTAAGATAATCTTATTTCAAAGTCCTTAACTGAATTACATCTGCAAAAGCTTTTATTTTCCTAATAAGTTCGGGTTTGCAGGTTGTAACCTGACATATATTTAGAGGGATCAACATTCAACCCAATGCAGTTTGTAGTTTAAATTCCTAATATTCCTAATACTAAGGAGACACTACAAAAGTAAACCATGAAGCTACAAGCTGGAGGAAATGACATCACTAGAGAACAGTCAGCATTGAGGTAACAAAGATCCTTTCAGGGTTTATACTCTCAAAGGGTTATGGACAGTTGCAAAAAAGAGAAAGAAGGAAAAACTGCAAGAAAACACTCAGATTCCCCTACTCTCACCTACTTGGATGCGGTTGTTATTTTCTCATCGTCTAAATCCAATCGTAAGTATAGAAAAGGACAGTGAATATGCCTGAAGGAATGGGAAGTTTCAAGCAAATTTCTTACAGGCATGACCATGATCATTGGTTATACTGCACTTAACTATCATTTTATTGCTCAGGAAATCTTTCACTCACTCTTTCCCAGTGAGAGGAAAGATATGTCTTCAGAATAGATCATTGCCATGGAGATAATTTGTGTTTTGATAACCCAGAAACACTTAACTCTTTGAAACTAAGGTCCTTTCACATAATGTGACATGGCAGTGATGATATTAACTTTTAGTTTATAGGAATATAGAAATAAACTAGATAACATTTTCTGATGTGTTTACATGGGAAACATGAAAAAAATTGCTTCTGTAATTTCAAGCCTTCGAGTCAAGTTGATAATTTACTTAGTAGTTTTCTCAGTGCTAAGGTGATATCTTTGTTCCTCAGAGTAAATCTAATGGGATTCAATGTTGGGATCCAAACTGTGTAGAAAAGAGAGATTAGCTTCCCAGTTTCTTCAGATTGATTTGATTTGGGCTGTAAATAGGTGGTAGAGGCAGTGCCGTAGAATAAGACCACCACTCTGCGGTGAGACAAGAAAAGTAGAGAAAGCTTTAGCCCTCCCTCTGGCGGATCACGGTTTCAGAATGTTGGAGATGATTTTGCCACAGGAGACACCAATCAACAGAAATGAAACCATGATGAATACCACTGCAACCGCATAGACTGCTATGCGTTCACAAATGTGTCCCCACAAGCGAGCTTGAATACTGGGGAGAGGTCACAGAAAAAATGATTAATTGCATTAGACCCACAAAAGGGCAGAGAAGAAACCTGCCATATTTGCCCAATTACAACAGGAACTCCACTGACCCAGGAGGCAGTGACCAGCTGGACACAGACCTGGGGGCTCATGATCAGACCATAGCGAAGAGGGTTACAAATGGCCACGTAGTGGTCATAGGCCATCCTGGCCAGGAGGAGACACTCTAAACCTCCAAACAGAAGGACCAAACACATTTGTGTAGCACAGGCAATGAAGGATATGTGTCCTTTCTGGTTCAGAAGGTCCATGAGAATTCTTGGGATAGTGACAGTTACGTGACAGATTTCTAAAATGGAAAAGTGGTTGAGGAAAAAGTACATGGAGGTCTGGAAGTAAAGTCAATTCTTGTTATCAGTACAATGACACTATTGTACATCAGGATGGTCAGATAGAGGATGAAAAATATCCCCCAAAGAATCCATTGGAAATTGGGAATATCAGAAAACCCCAAGAGGATAAATTCTATCATTGTAGTGATATTTGATTTTTCTGTTCTTAATTTGTACTCCATCTGTAGCTATGGTACATTCAAAATGGTTAATTCATTAATGCTTTTGAGCAATGTTTCCCTTCTGTTAACTGGATCAGATGCATGAACCTATTTACATAATCCATGCAAGTACTGCTGCCTTTGCCTTGCTCAGTTTCTATGAAATGAAGATTTGAAACCTCAGCACTGAACTGATGTGCAGTTAAAATCAATTAGAGAAATAAAATCCTTTTCACACTTGAATTCTCCATCTGTAGCTATGGTACATTCAAAATGGTTAATTCATTAATGCTTTTGAGCAATGTTTCCCTTCTGTTAACTGGATCAGATGCATGAACCTATTTACATAATCCATGCAAGTACTGCTGCCTTTGCCTTGCTCAGTTTCTATGAAATGAAGATTTGAAACCTCAGCACTGAACTGACGTGCAGTTAAAATCAATTAGAGAAATAAAATCCTTTTCACACTTGAATGTACTGATACCAAAGGGCTTCCCTGGTATCTCAGCAGTAAAATAATCTGCTTGAAATGCAGGAGATAGAGGAGATGTAGGTTTGATCCATGGACAAGAAAGATCCCTTGGAGGAGGGGAGGGCAACCCACTCCAGTACTCTTGCCTAGAGAATTCCATGGGCAAGGAGCCTGGGGGGCTAGGGTCCATGTGATCACAGAGAGTCAGACATGACGGAAGTGATTGAGCAGCAGCAGTAATGATACCAGAAACAATACGATGTATGCATTTTTATTTAGAGCTACTGTGCAATAGTATTAAATTGTTTCACCCCTTTTAAGAGTAAAATTATATATGACACAGCCTTGCTATTGTTTTTCTTTGGGTTCAATTTCTTTTTCCATACCTATTGACTTAGTTCATGTCCTTTCAACTCAAAGATTTTCATTTAAAACTTTTGCCTAATTTTTATTCATAACATTTTAAGCCCTCCCATTTCTACTCCAATGAAAACTGACTTTCTTAAACTCAATCCTTGTTACTGGGAGAACAGATACGTGTAATTGTATTGTTCTCGTCTGTGTACCTCACCCATCAGTTATGCTACACATGGAAAGCATGTTACATCATGGGGTCCAATAACATTTGCTATTAATACCCACTGTATATTGCATTACAAATACCAATTAACCTTTAACTCAGTCCATACATATGACCCATTCTTCATGATATTTGGAGTTCCCTAATAGCTCAGTTGGTAAAGAATCCACTTGCAATGCAGGAGACCCTGGTTTGATTCCTGGGTAGGGAAGATCCACTGGAGAAGGGATAGGCTACCCACTCCAGTATTCTCGGGCTTCCCTTGTGACTCAGCTGGTAAAAAATCTGTCTGCAAGGTGGGAGACCTGGGTTCGATCCCTGGTTTGGGAAGATCCCCTGGAAAAGGGAAAGGCTACCCACTCCAGTATTCTGGCCTGGAGAATTCTGTGGACTGTCCATGTGGTCACAAAGAGTCAGACATGACTGAGTGATTTTCACTTTCATGATATTTTAATATAGTCTGTTCTTATCCTATGTGATTCTCTGATCCATTGTCATCTACTTCTCTTACAACCAAATAAAATACTTCCTATATAATTCCTTTGTAATTTTATCTAATAAATGTAACTTTATTTAAACCCTATGATTATTTATTTTAGGAAGGCAAATGGCAAAAGCATATGAGTGGTACTAACACACACACACAGAGGCCTGTTGTCTTGCTTCAATTCAAGTTCATGTAATCAGTTATCAGGCAGTCAACAGTGTGTGACAATTTTCATAACACTTTATTAATGTTTGTTTTCTAACTGTGTTTTCATATTTCATTAAATCTACTATGTCTATTCCCATCTTCCAGCTCTACAAACTATTGCTTTTGCATTAATACTTTGATCAAAAAAATTGAGGAAAAAAAATTGAGTCAACAAATGTTCTCTCATATTTCTCTACTTCCATTAGAATTAGTTTTCAAAATTAGCTTAAGTGAAAGTTTTATTATAAATACTATTATTATTAATGCTATTTCTAATTTTATCATTAAAAAAGTTAAGAAATACATTGGTTAAGTTGTTAAATAATTTTCAGATAAAGATCTCAGAATTTCATATTTTTATGTTTTATCCTTTTTGTCTTAAACCTCAAATCAGAACTACTTTTAAATAAAGCCGTCTAACATCTTACCTTCATGAATTTACATGAAGTCATCTATGACAAGATAGATGTTTTGACCCTGTAAGTTTTTACAATTTTTTTGATCAGGAAGTCACTGTCATTCTGGAGTCTTCTTCAAAGATCAGCTGCTCTAATGTAGGAAGTAGTCATGATCACCCTGGGGGACATTTTCTCTTGAGTATCAGTTTAATTTCTAGAACACTGCTTCTGTTCGGTGATCATCTGGGTTTATGTTTTAAGACTACTTTTTCTGTAGATGATTTATCCTCTGACTCTCCTTCTTGGCATAAAAGTTCCCCTCTGTGGGGGTGGAAAGATGACACTTAATTATCTAGTATCAATAGTGGGAAAATGACACTTGTATCAATGGTGGAAAAATGACATTTGTCTAGTATCAACAGTGGAAAAATGACACTTAATTATCTAGTATCAATAGTACTTTCTGGAAAAAAATTAAAACTTTCAATTTATTGCATTTCAGACCATTAGTAATTGCAGTAAGTTTGCCTTCCTTAATTTTATTCCCATAATTCATTCAGATCTCATCTTTCACATCTTTAGAAAAGTGTATCACTTACTAATACACAAACGTGATATTGTTGTTCTTTCCAATATACTGTGGGGAGGATTAGATCCCTTTTCAGAAGTGGAACCCTGTTCCTAGATTAACTTTTGTGGAAATTAAAGCATGTTGTATCTGCTGACAAAAATCTGGGTAGTTTTATTCATGTAAGGATATCTAGTTGGTCATCAGCATAGGTATCTAGCAGATTCAAAATGAAAGACACCTTAAAAATAGCCTACAGCCTGTTATGCAGAGTGAAGTAAGTCAAAAAGAGAAAGACAGATAGCCTATATTAACACACATGCACACATATATCATGTGTGTGTGTGTGTGTGTGTGTGTGTATGTGCTCGAGAAAAATGATACTGAAAAACCTATTTGCAAGGCAGGAATATAGACACAGACATAGAGAACAGACTTGTGAGGGAAGGAGAGGGTGGGACAAACTGAAAGATTAACATTGAGACATATACACCACCACATGTGAAGCAGATAGCTAGTGGGAAGTTTCTAAATATATGAAACAGGGAGCTCAGTCTAAGCTCTATGACAACCTGGGGGTGATGGGATGGGGTGTGAGAGGGAGGTTAAAAACAGAGGTAGTATATGTACACCTATGAGTGATTTACTTTGTTGTACGGCAGAACCAACACAACACTGTAAAGCAATTATCCTCCAATTAATAATTAAAAAGAAAAACATTTAAACCCAATTATTTAAGACAGAAAAAAAAACTCTCCTACAAAATGCTTTTTATATTTCAGCATACTTCCAGGCAGGTATGTAGCTAGAATTATCAGGAATGAGATTACAAGGCCAATATCCACTTCTGCTCATAAGCACATTTTTTCTTTCTGTTTAGAGATTCTTTGACAATTTGAAACACTCTTCATGTTTCTAAAATAGCATTTCTTTTTTGTCTTTTAAATTTGCTTCTCTTTATTACAGCTTGTTCCTCATAAATTGGACTTATGTACTCTTTTTTAGGATTGATGTTGTACCCATGTCATTTAGAGTCATGTTTACTTACAAATGAGAATTGTACTGATGATTTGTTTCAACTAAGCTTTACTTAGTTAAGTCGCTCAGTAGTGTCCGACTCTTTGTGACCCCATGGACTGTAGCCCACCAGGCTCCTCTGTCCATGGGATTCTCCAGGCAAGAACACTGGAGTGGGTTGCCATTCCCTTCCCCAGGGGATCTTCCCGACCCAGAGATCGAACCCAGGTCTCTCGCATTAGAGGCAGACACTTTAACCTCTGAGCCACCAGGGAAGTCACAGGATGGAAAAAACTGAATGTCTGTCACCCATCACCCATGTGAGTAAACTGATCTAATCCTTAAATCTATAGTTAGGATAGTGAATAGAATACTTCTGTGTTCAATTCAATATCATCATCACCTGAAAACAAATCTACACTCTGTGACAATACCTCAAATATATCACTGTAACAAAATAAAGAAACATGTTGCAATCATATTACAGTACAAGTTTGCAGTCAGTGAAGAAGAAACTCTGGTTGTTTCCATCTAGGAGTCCCACTGTTCGTTCCTACTTCTTTTAGTCGTTTCCTACTGGATCTTCAGCATGCAGAAACCTGAGATGCCAGACAGACAGAACATAAGGAAACAAATACACCATTCAGAGCCTCTATATGTAATAAACACATCACTTCTACCCATATGTCACTGTAGAAACTAATCACCCAGTCCAGTGTAATTCTGAGAAGGTTAGGGAATGATGTTCATTGTATGTCAATAAAACAGATGTATTTGAAGAGCCTAAAGCCAGACTCTGCCAAAGTCCTCACTTTTGGTCACTAAAAAAAAAGGTGTTATAGCATGCTGCAGCATGTATACCTTTAGACTGATGATTTAGCATGACACATAATGGAATAAGTATTCATGGTACATATTTATGCATATTAATTTGTTTTATAGATATATTTGAGCCTAACAACACAACATCATTATTATTTTCATTAGGCTTTGATGCTTAAATTAGCAATACTGGTGAGGCATAATTTACATAACATAAAGCACAACCTTTAAAATTCAGTGATTAGTTGAGATATACTTGACTTATAGCATTATATTAACTTCTGCTGAACAACATAAACATATTTTAAACAATCATCACAATGTCTAATGTTAGTATCCATCAATGTTAATATCCATCACCACCCAAAGTTATGCATTATTTTCTTGTGATGTGAATTTTTAAAAATTCTCTTAACAACTTTCAAATATGCAAAATTATTTAACTATAGTCACCATGCTCTATATTATTTGCTTGGGCACCAAAATCAGTGTGGATGGTGAGCAGCCATGAAATCAAAGACGTTTGTTTCTTGGTAAAAAAGCTATGACAAAACTAGAGTGGGTATAAAAAGCAAAGACATCACTTTGCTAACAAAGCTCTGTATAGTTAGTTCAGTTGAGTCGCTCAGTTGTGTCCGACTCTTTACAACCCCATGAATCGCAGCACGCCAGGCCTCCCTGTCCATCACCAACTCCTGGAGTTCACTCAGACTCACGTCCATTGAGTCAGTGATGCCATCCAACCATCTCATCCTCTGTCTTCCCTTCTCCTGCTGCTCCCAATCCCTCCCAGCATCAGAGTCTTTTCCAAGGAGTCAACTCTTTGCATGAAGTGGCCAAAGTACTGGAGTTTCAGCTTTAGCATCATTCCTTCCAAAGAAATCTCAGGGTTGGTCTCCTTCAGAATGGACTAGCTGGATCTCCTTGCAGTCCAAGGGTTTGAAGCCAGGCTTGGAGAATTTTGAGCATTACTTTACTAGCATGTGAGATGAGTGCAATTGTGCAGTAGTTTGAGCATTAGTTAAAGCTATGGTTTTTCCAGTAGTCACGTATGGATATGAGAGTTAGAATATAAAGAAGACTGAGTGCCGAAGAATTGCTGCTTTCAAACTGTGGTGTTGGAGAAGACTTTTGAGGACCCTGGTGACTCAGAGGTTAAAGCGTCTGCCTCCAATGCGGGAGACCCAGGTTCGATCCCTGGGTCGGGAAGATCCCCTGGAGAAGCAAATGGCAACCCACTCCAGTACTCTTGCTTGGAGAATCTCATGGACTGAGGAGCCTGGTGGGCTGCAGTCCATGGGGTCACAAAGAGTCGGACACGACTGAGTGACTTTACTTTACTTACTTTGAACAGGAAGGAAATCAAACTGGTTAATCCTAAAGGAAATCAATCCTGAATATTCACTGGGGGGTATTGGTGCTGAAGTTGAAGCTTTAATACTTTGGTCACATCATGCAAAGAGCCAGCTCACTGACTAAAGGAGAAGGGGATGATGGAGGATGAGATGATGTCACTGACTCAATGGACATGAGTTTGAACAAACTCCAGGAGACAGTGAAGGACAAGGAAGCCTGACATGCTGCAGTTCATGGAGCTGCAGAATCAGATGAGACAGCCACTAAACAACATCAACACCATGCTGTATATTGATTGGATTGCTATACATATTAATAGCAGTTTTATAAATATGACTAAATTTAAATTTACTGCCTTGCTCTTTGTGTCTTGTTTCTCTTGTACATATATTTTCTCATATACATATATATTTTCATTGGTTTCTTATTATTTTTTGTGATTTTAATATACTTTTAGTATTTATGTATCACGTAGACACCATATTAAAAAGGAGAGACATTATTTTGCCAACAAAGGCCCGTCTAGTCAAAGCTATGGTTTTTCCTGTAGTCATGTATGGGTGTGAGAGCTGGACTATAAAGAAAGCTGAGCGATGTTTTTGAACGTAGTGTTGGAGAAGACTCTTGAGAATCCCTTGGACTGCAAGGAGATCCAACTAATCCATCCTAAAGAAGATCAGTCCTGAATATTCATTGGAAAGATGATGCCAAAGTTGAAACTCTAATATTTCAGGCACCTGATGTGAAGAACTGACTCATTTGAAAAGACCCTGATGCTGGGAAACATTGAAGGCAGGAGGAGAAGGGGACAACTGAGGATGAGCTGGTTGGATGGCATCACCAACTCAATGGACATTAGTTTCAGTAAACTTTGGAAGTTGGTGATGGACAGGAGGCCCGGTGTGCTTCAGTCCAAGGGGTCGCAAAGAGTCGGATACAACTGAGTGAATGAACTGAACCACTTTTTTATCCAATGTTACTTATTAATTTTTAGTTGTAACTGCAGAGTTTGCAAAATAAATATCTGCTTAATACAATCTATCATTAAATAAATTATATACTTTAGTATGCAAAATGTTGAGATCCTGAAAATACTCCTCTTTGAACAATCTTATCTTTTGTTTTGTATTATTGCTTTACACTTACTCTTTTTAAATTAATTTTTATGAGAATACAGTTGATTTCCAATGTTATATAGCTTCTGCTATACAGCAGAGTGAATCAGTGATACATAAGCATACTTTGACTCTTTTTAAGATTCTATTCCCATATAGACTATTGCAGAGTATTGAGTAGGGTTCCTGTGCTATACAGTAGGTTCTTAGTTAGTTAGTTAGTAAAGTCACTCAGTTATGTCCAACTCTTTGCAAACCCATGGACTGTAGCCTACCAGGCTCCTCTGTCCATGGGATTTTCCAGGGAAGAATACTGGAGTAGGTTGCAATTTCCTCCTCCACACAGTAGGTCTTACTAGCTATCTATTTAGAAAGGTTAGTTTGTATATTTCAACCCCAAACTCTCAGTATACCCCTCCTCTTCCACCTTTCCTTCTTGGTAACTTTAAGTTTGTTTGCAATGTGTGTGATTCTATTTTTGCTTTGTTTTAGTTCCAGTTCAGTTGCTCAGTAAGTCCGACTCTTTGCAACCTCATGAACCTCAGCACACCAGGCCTCCCTGTCCATCACCAATTTCCAGAATACACCCAAACCCGTGTCCATTGAGTTGGTGGTGCCATCCAACCATCTCATCCTATGTCGTCCCCTTCTCTTCCTGCCCTCAATCGTTCCCAGCATCAGGGTCTTTTCAAATGAGTCACCTCTTCACATCAGGTGGCCAAAGTATTGGAGTTTCAGCTTCAACATCAGTCCTTCCAATGAATACCCAGGACTGGTCTCCTTTAGGATGGACTGGTTGGATCTCCTTGCAGCCCAAGGGACTCTCAAGAGTCTTAGCCAACATCACAGATCAAAAGCATCAATTCTTTGGCACTCAGCTTTCTTCACAGTCCAACTCTCATGTCCATACATGACTACTGGAAAAACCATAGACTTCACTAGATGGACCTTTGTTGGCAAAGTAATGTCTCTGCTTTTCAATATGCTGTCTAGGTTGGTCATACTTTTCTTCCAAGAGTAAGTCTCTTTTAATTTCATGGCTGCAGTCACCATCTGCAGTGATCTTGGAGCCAAAAAAAAAAAAAGTCTGCCACTATTTCAGCTGTTTTCCCATCTATTTGCCATGAAGTGATGGAACTAGAAGCCATGCTCTTAGCTTTCTGAATGTTGAGCTTTAAGCCAACTTTTTCACTTTCATCAAGAGGCTTTTTAGTTCCTCTTCAATTTCTGCCAGAAGGGTGGTTGTCATCTCCATACCTGAGGTTATTGATATTTCTCCCAGCAATCTTGATTCCAGCTTGTGCTTCTTCCAGCCCAGCGTTTTTCATGATGTACTCTGCATAGAAGTTAAATAAGCAGGGTGACAATATACAGCCTTGACGTACTCATTTTCCTATTTGGAACCAGTCTGTTGTTCCATGTCCAGTTCTAACTGTTGCTTCCTGACCTGCATATAGGTTTCTCAAGAGGCAGGTCAGGTGGTCTGGTATACCCATCTCTTTGAGAATATTCCAGTTTGTTGTGATACACATAGCAAAGGCTTTGGCATAGTCGATAAATCAAAAATAGATGTTTTACTGGAACTCTCTTGCTTTCTCAATGATCAAACAGATGTTGGCATGTTGATTTCTGGTTCCTCTGGCTTTCTAAAACCAGCTTAAACATCTGGAAGTTCCTGGTTCACATATTATTGAAGTCTGGCTTGGAGAATTTTGAGCATTACTTTACTAGTGTGTGAGACATGAGAGATGAGTGCAATTGTGCAGTAGTTTGAGCATTCTTTGGCATTGTCTTTGTTTGGGATTGGAATGAAAACTGACCTTTCCAGTCCTGTGGCCACTGAAGAGTTTTCCATATATGTTGGCATATTGAGTGAAGCACTTTTACAGCATCATCTTTTAGGATTTGAAATAGCTCAACTGGAATTTCATCACCTCCCCTAGCTTTGTTCATATTGATGCGTCTTAAGTCACATATTGATGTGATTTGACTTCACATTCCAGGATGTCTTGCTCTAGATGAGGGATCACACCATCGTGATTATCTGGGTGATGAAGATCTTTTTTTATATAGTTCTTCTGTGTATTCTTGCCACCTTTTCTTAATATTGTCTGCTTCTGTTAGGTCCATACCATTTCTGTCCTTTATTGTGCTCATCTTTGCATGAAATGTTCCCTTGGTATCTCTAATTTTCTTGAAGAGATTTCTAGTCTTTCCCATTCTACTCTTTTCCTCTATTTCTTTGCACTGATCACTGAGGAAGGCTTTCATAAGTCTCCTTGCTATTCTTTGGAATTCTGCACTCAAATGGGTACAGCTTTCCTTTTCTCCTTTGCTATTGGTTTCTCTTCTTTTTACAGCTATTTTTAAGATCTCTTCAGACAAACATTTTCTCTTTTTTGCATTTCTTTTTCTTGGAGATGGTCTTGATTCCTGTCTCCTGTACAATGTCATGAACTTTTGTCCATAGTTCATCAGGCACTCTGTCGATCTGATCTATTCCCTTAAGTCTATTTCTCACTTCCATTGTATAATTGTAAAGGATTTGATTTAGGTATATTTGGGTCATATCTGAATGGTCAATTTAAGTCTGAATTTGGTAATAAGGAGTTCATGATCTGAGCCACAGTCAGATCCCGGTCTTGTTTTTGTTGACTGTATAGAGCTTCTCCATCTTTGGCTGCAAAGAATATAATCAATTTGATTTTGGTGTTGACCATCTGGTGATGTCCATGTCTGTGGTGTTGTTGGAAGAGGGTGTTTGCTATGACCAGTGCATTTTCTTGGCAAAACTCTATTAGTCTTTGTCCTGCTTCATTCTGTACTCCAAGGCCAAATTTGCCTGTTACTCCAGGTGTTTCCTGACTTTCTGCTTTAGCATTCCAGTCCCCTATAATGAAAAGGACAACTTTTTTAGTGTCAGTTCTAAAAGGTCTTGTAGGTCTTCATAGAACCATTCAACTTCAGCTTCTTCAGCATTACCGGTCAGGGCATAGACTTGGATTACCATGATATTGAATGGTTTGCCTTGGAAATGAACAGAGATCATTGTGTCCTTTTTGAAATTGCATCCAAGCATTGCATTTTGGAATCTTTTTTTTTTTTTACCATGATGGCTACTCCATTTGTTCAAAGGGATTCTTGCCCACAGTAGAAATAATGGTCATCTGAGTTAAATTCACCAATGTGAGAGGAAACCCAACGTCCCAGTCACCTCTTGAGATGAAGAACGAATTTCCCACTGCAACTCAAGAGGAGGCTTGACTCCCCTGTTGCAACTTAAAAGAAACCCAGAGTTTCCACTGGAACTAGAGAGGAATCCCAAATTCTTGCTGCAACTTGAGAAAAGACCCAGCTCTCCTGCTGCAAGTCAAAAGAAAACCCGAGTTCCACACCTCAACTTTAGAGGAGGCCTGACTATGCTGTTTCAACTCGAGAGGTATGCCTAGAACTACTTTGCAATTCGAGAGGATCACCATGTTTCACACTTCCACTCTAGATGAGCCCTGATTCCCATGCAGTGACATGAATTGAATCATGAGGTCCCCATTGCAACTCTAGAGGAATCCCAAGTTCCCACAGAAACTTGAGAGGAACCCAGAGGTTTCTGCCACATCTCAAGAGAAACCCCAGTTTCCCACTGCAAAGAGAGAAGAGGTCCGATTCCCCTACATAGTCTCGAGAGAAGTACTGAGTTCCCCCTCACAATTCGAGAGGAAGCCCGACTCTCCTGTTGCAATTCAAGAGGAACCCCAAAATCTGTCACACAACTCGAGAGGAACCCCGAGATGCCTGCTGCAATTTGAGAGGAGGCCTAACTCCCCTGCTGCAACTCAAGAGGAAACCAGAGATCCCAGTTGCCTTGAGAGGAAGCCCAAGTTTCCCACCGTAAATCCAGAAGAGGCCTGACATCCCTGCGGCAACTCAAGAGGAACCCCAAGTTACCCCTGCAACTCGAGAAGAAGCCCAACTATCCTGTAGCAACTCAAGATGAAGGCTGGGTTCCCCATCTCAACCCAAGAGGAGGCCTGACTACCCTGTTGAAACTTGAGAGGAACCCCAAGATCTCTATGGCAACTTGAGAGGAACACCTAGTTTCCCATTACAACTTAAGAAAAACCCTTAGTTCCCCACTTCCAATCTAGACAGGCCCAATCCCCCTGCAGCAAAATGAGATGAATTCCAAATTCCCCATTACAACTTGAAATGAATCCCGAGTTCCCCATTCCAACTCGAGAGGAAAACCGAGTTTTCTGTCACAACTCAAGATGAACCATGTGTTTCCCACTGCATCTTGAGAGGAATCCCGAGTTCCCTGCTAGAACTCGAGAGGCCTGACTCCCCTGCTGCAACAAGAGAGGAATCCTGATTTCCACCTCACAACTCGAGAGAAGGACCGACTCCCCTGTTGCAACTTGAGAGGAACCCTGAGTTTCCTGCCAGAAGTCAGGAAGAGCCATGAGTTCCTCGTCTGAACTTGAGATGAAACCTGATTGACCTGCATCAACTCGAGAGGAACCCCGAGTTCTCCATCGCAGTTGGGGACTAAACCCAAGCCACTATTGTAACTCCAGAGGATTCCTAAGAGGGGCCTACCCCACACAATTTGAGAGGAGCACTCTATCAAAACAAGAGAAGTCCCATGCCACAACTTAAAAGGAGGCCCTAAAGCCACAAGTAGAGAGCAGCCTCCTACACACCATAAATGGAAAAAATGCCTCTTGTCATCACAAAGAGGAGTCACCCCATCACAGTTTGAGAAGAGCCCTTTATCACAACTAAAGAGGAACTCAACTACCACAAAAGAAGAGGAGCCTCCAGCCAAAATTAGAAAGGAGACTGCAAATGACAATTAGAGAGGATCTGACCCACCACAAATAAAGAGTGGCCCCTCACTACAATACCAGTGGAGCCCCATGACACAACTAGAGAGTAGACACCCATACATTGAAACTAGACTGGGGCCAGCCTGCACATCTCTACAAGAGAGGACCTACCCCACTGCACCTCGAGAGGAGCCCTCCACCACAACTTGACAGGAGGCCCCTGTATACCATGCATAGAGAAGAGCCACTCAGCTGCTAACAAAGACTAATCCCACACCACAAGTAGAGATAAAGTTGCACATCACCACTAGAGAATGGAACCTACCACAACTACAGAGTTGAATCCAACCACAAAGTTAGAGTAGTCCCATGAAAATCCTAGTGAGTAGCCTCCAAACTGACCTTTTCCAGTCCTGTGGCCACTGCTGAGTTTTCCAGATTTGCTGGCAAATTGAGTGCAGCACTTTCACAGCATCATCTTTCAGGATTTGAAACAGCTCAAGTGGAATTCCATCACCTCCACTAGCTTTGTTCGTCGTGATGCTTTCTAAGGCCCACTTGACTTCACATTCCAAGATGTCTGGCTCTAGATTAGTCAACACATCATCATGATTATCTGGATCATGAAGATCTTTTTTGTACAGTTCTTCCTTGTATTCTTGCCACCTCTTCTTAATATCTTCTGCTTCTGTTAGGTCCAGACCATTTCTGTCCTTTATCGAGCCCATCCTTGCATGAAATGTTCTCTTGGTATCTCTAATTTTCTTGAAGAGATCTCTAGTCTTTCCCATTCTGTCTTTTCCTCTATTTCTTTGCATTGATCGCTGAAGAAGGCTTTCTTATCTCTTCTTGCTATTCTTTGGAACTCTGCATTCAGATGCTTATATCTTTCCTTTTCTCCTCTGCTTTTTGCTTCTCTTCTTTTCATAGCTATTTGTAAGGCCTCCCCAGACAGCCATTTTGCCTTTTTGCATTTCTTTTCCATGGGGATGGTCTTGATCCCTATCTCCTGTACAATGTCACGAACCTCATTCCATAGTTCATCAGGCACTCTATCTATCAGATCTAGACCTTTAAATCTATTCCTCACTTCCACTGTATAATCATAAGGGATTTGATTTAGGTCATACCTGAATGGTCTAGTGGTGTTGCCCACTTTCTTCAATTTAAGTCTGAATTTGGCAATCAGGAGTTCATGATCTGAGCCACAGTCAGCTCCCGGTCTTGTCTTTGTTGACTGTATAGAGCTTCTCCATCTTTGGCTGCAAAGAATATAATCAATCTGATTTCGGTGTTGACCATCTGGTGATGTCCATGTGTAGAGTCTTCTCTTGTGTTGTTGGAAGAGGGTGTTTGCTATGACCAGTGCATTTTCTTGGCAAAACTCTATTAGTCTTTGGCCTGCTTCATTCCGCATTCCAAGGCCAAATTTGCCTGTTACTCCAGGTGTTTCTTGACTTCCTACTTTTGCATTCCAG
>SJXQ01009104.1:0-251741 GCA_006408695.1 Aepyceros melampus
AGTCTTCTCTTGTGTTGTTGGAAGAGGGTGTTTGCTATGACCAGTGCATTTTCTTGGCAAAACTCTATTAGTCTTTGTGGCAGTGTTAAAAGCAGTGTTATTATTTACTCTTCCCAACAGTGTATGCAACAGTTTCTAATGGCCATGATGGTCACATATGATGCTTAAATATCTTATTTTTCCCTATTCATCTGTGGTGAAGAATTTATGCATTTGTTTATTCTTTTATCTAAATTTTTATTGAAATATAGTTCATTTACAATGCTGTGCAAGTGTACATTAAAGTGATTTAGCTGTACCTACATATATAAGGGCTTCCCAGGTGGCCCAGTGGTAAAAAAGAAATCCACCTGTCAGTGCAGGACAGGCCAGAGACTCGGGTTCGTTCCCTGGGTCAGAAAGATCCCCTGGTGTAGTAAATGACAACCCTCTCCAGTATTCTTGCCTGGAAAATTCCATGCATAGAGGATCCTGGTGGATCCATGGGGTTGCGAAGAGTCGAACACGACCGAACACACACACACACACACACATATACATACACACATTCTTTTTCAGATTCTTTCCATCACCGGTTATGACAAGGTATTGAGTATAGTTCCTGTGCTGTACAGTAATTCTTGTTGTTTACCCATTTTATATATTGTGGTGAATATCTGTTTGCCCCCAGGCCCAACTCTGGTAATTATAAGTTTGTTTCCTGTCTGTGAGTCTGTTTCTGTTTTGTAAATAAGTTCAGGATTCTTTTTTTCTTTTAAGTCACAAAACAAGAGGCTTCAGAGTGGCATACCTCATTTGACTCTGTTTACACTTTTTAAAAGGACACAGTCTCCAAGAGTAGGGGGACAGCGTCTCCCATTCTGTGCCTTGGCCTTTTTTTCCATGTAGAATGTGGATGATTACAGCGTCTATTTCACGGACCTGTTATGAGGCATAAATGGGACTACATAAAGCTGTTAGCATAGATGACAGCCGTCATTAGATGAGAGGTGGTTCTTAGGGCCTCCGTTTCTCCCCCAATGATGGATGTGCTGCGTCCCTGTGCCTGGGTCTCCCGAGGATCCGGGCTACCCAGCAGGGGAAAGTGCTGCACCGTTGCCAATTCCCTTCTCCCTCCCTCTTGCTCACCCTCGAATCCCTGAGAGTCCTCGAGAAAGAAAAAAGAAGTCACCCAGCGAGGCCTTGCCCGTTGCAGAGGCTCATTCCCACGGGGAAATGTGAAGTCTCAGCCTTCGGGACAGAGCTGTGCAGTGAGACATAAAGGGGTGCCCATCCCCTCAGGAGCTCAGGAAGACAGCAGGGTTCTTTTTTAGTTTTCTCTTGGGGATTGACATTTTATTAGCATAGAGATAAATAAGGGCAGATAAGAGCCCTCTGGTTTTACATCTGGGGCTGTAGGAACTTGGGCCGGGAGAAAAAACATGAGGTTTCTTGCTGGGGCGAATCCCAGCCTGGGAGGAGGGGCGCAGGGGCCCACCAGGGATGTGCCGCCAGAGGCTTCCCAGCACGGTGGGAAGCGAGTTTTGACAACAGCAATGCTAATTGATTAAATGTTCTCATCAGAGATTACAGTGCAGAGAGTGATCACATTTTTATTTCTTTTGGAAGAGAGAGGCCTTCCCTTCCTTTAATAATTCTATTTATCCCCTGTATATTCTATTCCAAACTACAAAGAGGCCCCAATTAGGTGAGTTTATTCCTGGACCCTGGGGCTCAGTCACTCTTCATCCTAAATAATGTTTACTACAAACTACCTTGTGCAATTGCCTTCTAGGTTTGATTGAAATTTGAGTCTGTAGCCGGATAGGATGCTGGACTTTGGGTTGTAGAATGGAACCCTAGTTCTGCTCTACACTCGCCCTGGGGAAGGGATTTGCACTCTGGTGGGCTTGACTTTTTTAATGTGTAAAATGGGGATTTAATATATCCATTTCTTTAGAAAAAATACTGTACAGGAGTAGGTGGGGGGAAATTTTTTCTTTACAAAAACAAAAAAACAAATAAAAACCCTTGGTGAAAGATATTGTTAATATGAAAGGGTAGCAGAGACTGGAACAAGACATTCATGATACAGATATTTGACCTACGACGTATGATCAGAATATATAAAGAAGTCTTTCAACTCAAAAGTAAGAAGACAAATAAACCAATTTAAAAAATGAGCAAATGATTTGGACTCTTCACCAAATGAGTTATGCAAATAGTCAGTAAGCCCGTGAAAAGATACTCAATGTGGTTAATCATCAGAGAATTGCAAATTAAAACCACAATGAAATGCCACTACACACTCATTAGAATGGTTAAAATTAGAAAGACTAACAATACTCCTTTTGGCCAGGGCATGAAGCAATGGGAACTCACACAGTGCAGTTGAAAATGTAGAATGCTAAAACCACTTAGATAAACATTTTGGTAGTGTTTAAAATAAAATTAAATATGTTCCCATTTTATGCCCTAAATTTCTACTCCTAAGTATCTACCCAGGGAAACAGAAAACATGCACATGAATATTGACAGCAGCTTTATTAATAAACAAAGACTGGAACAGCCCAGCCATCCACGAAAAGGGAATGGAAAATTTCTGGTATATCCATTCAGTGGAATACTACTTAACGAAAGGAACAGATTAGTGACACACACAAAAACATGGGTGAATCTTAAAACCTTATGGTAAGCAAAAGAAGCCACACATAAAGCAGTATGTTTTGTTTCTGTAAAGCTGTAGAAAAGGCAAAATGAAGGTGCAAGGAAAGAAATAAAACCAATAGTTATCTGTTGGGGGATGGTAGGAATAGTCTAGAAAGGAGCAAAAGGAACTTTTGGGATGGAGTTCTCTGTATCGGTTTGATGTGACTTCATGATTTGTACAAGGTAAATGAAAAGTTCATTGATGTACACAAGATTTGTGGATTTTTAGGTACATAAATTATAACAATACATTTAAAAACAGAACAGACATAATATCCACCTTATTGAAAAGAGAAAAGCAGACCAGTTACAATCCAACTCAATCTGGCTGCCTAGGAAATTCTCTCTCCTAAACTGACCCATGGCAAAGTCAACTCTTTTTATTAAAAACATGCATATTTAATACAAAATAAAAAGTTCAAGCAAACAAAACAAACAAAAATGCATATTTTAACCAGAATGGCTGCTGCTGCTGCTACTGCTGCTAAGTGACTTCAGTCGTGTCCGACTCTGTGCGACCCCATAGATGGCAGCCCACCAGGCTCCCTGTCCCTGGGATTCTCCAGGCACGAACACTGGAATGAGTTGCCATTTCTTTCTCCAGTGCATGAAAGTGAAAAGTGAAAGTGAAGTCGCTCAGTCGTATCCGACTCTTAGTGACCCCATGGACTGCAGCCCACCAGGCTCCTCCATCCATGGGATTTTCCGGGCAAGGGTACTGGAGTGGGGTGCCATTGCTACACACACAAAAAACAGACAATAATAAATATTGGTGAGAATAAGAAGTAACTGGAGCTCTTCACATATTGCTAGTGGGAGAATTAATTGGTAAAACCACTCTTTTTTTTTTCTTTTCTGATTATTATTTTTTAAAATTTCTTATTTATTTTTTTACTTTACAATATTGTATTGGTTTTGCCATACATTGACATGAATCCGCCATGGGTATACATGTGTTCCCTATCTTGAACTCCTTCCCACCTCCCTCCCCATCCTATCCCTCTGAGTCATCCCAGTGCATCAGCCCTGAGCGCCCTGTATCATGCATCGAACCTGGACTGGCGATTCGTTTCACATATGATAATATACATGTTTCAATGCCATTCTCCCATATCATCCCACCCTCGCCCTCTCCCACAGAGTCCAAAAGACTGTTCTATACATCTATGTCCCTTTTGCTGTCTCACATACAGGGTTATCATTACCATCTTTCTAAATTCCATATATATACGTTAGTATACTGTATTTTGGTGTATTTCTTTCTGGCTTACTTCACTCTATAATAGGCTCCAGTTTCATCCACCTCATTAGAACTGATTCAAATGTATTCTTTTTAATGGCTGAGTAATACTCCATTGTGTATATGTACCACAGCTTTCTTATCCATTCATCTGCTGATGACATCTAGGTTGCTTCCATGTCCTGGCTATTATTAATAGTGCTGTGATGAACATTGGGGTACATGTGTCTCTTTCAATTCTGGTTTCCTCAGTGTGTATGCCCAGCAGTGGGATTGGAAGTTCTATTTCCATTTTTTAAAGGAATCTCCACACTGTTCTCCATAATGGCTGTACTAGTTTGCATTCCCACCAACAGTGTAAGAGGGTTCCCTTTTCTCCACACCTTCTCCAGCACTTATTGCTTATAGACTTTTGGATAGCAGCCATTCTGACTGGTGTGAAATGGCACCTCATTGCGGTAAAACCACTCTTGAAAGTTGTTTAAGATCTGATCAGGCTAGATATTTGTATACCTTAGGGCCCAATAATTCTATCTTGAATACATGTCCATATGTCCACCAAAAGACAGAAGCAAGAATGTGTACAGCAGCACTCTTTGTAGTGGCTCCAAAGTTGACACTACCCAAATGGAATTGCAGTGGAATGCCTAAACGGATTGCAGTATATTCATATGCTGGAAAACTACATAGCAAATAGAGATGAACCAAATGCAACTATACACAACAACATCATGTTGAGCAAAGGAACCAGCCTCAAAAGAAAACGCACTGCAGAATCTCACTTATAAAAAGTTCAAAACCAGCTCCACCCCCCGCCTCCCACACACACACAAAGCTATAGCAAAAGAAGTCTGAACAGTGGTTGCTTTTGATGTGGGAGGTGGCAGTAACTGACTGGGAAGAGGGACCCAGAATCACGTGGAATAAGGGAAGTGTATATCTTGATTGTGCTGATGGTTCCACTGGTCTGTGCATTTGCCAAATTCATCAAACCATACTTTCAAAATGGTTGCCTTTTATTGTATGTAATTTGTACTCCTCTAAAGCTGATTTTTAAAAATACCTATTTCACAGGTCAGCTGGAAACTAACTAACACATCATAGCTTCTGAATAAATGTTATTTTTGTCATCACTGAGAAGCATTTTGAGGGACTGAATGGGTGTTTGTTGATGAATTGATAATCCTTCTCCTCCAAATTAGAGATGTAGAGATGAATTGGATCCTGAGCCTGGAAACTTAGTCAAAGGAGTCAGCCTTGGAAGCATAGTGGGGAGAGGTTTAAATAGGGTCCGTATGAAGGGGATCAGTTACTCTACCCCTCAAATCAGGCTTACCTTTCCTCTTGGGGATACACAGTAAATGCTGTATTTTGAGACTGGAGTTCAAACAATCATCATTGCTATCAGGTCTTATTTTGCTTTTCATCTTTTTAAAAACACATTTGGTTGTATGTTTTTGTTTGATAGTTTAAAAAATTATTATTGTAAAATGGTATATGCTCTTTCACAAGCATTTGAAAAACAGAGAAGTAGAAAGAAGAAATTCATCGCAATCTCTACTCTCTAAAAATAACCACAGTTAAAGTTGGGTGGGTTTCTTTCTAATCTTATCTGGGTGTAGATTCTTTCTTGCTATGGTTGGGATCATCCTCTAACATAAGCAGTTTCCACACCTTCATAAGCCTTCTGCCAATGCCATGTTAAGGTATGGAGCATTTCCACGGTTTTATTAACTAACTACTCCTTCCTGTGGTCCTTTTTTCCCATCATTATAGCTAACTTTGTAATGGTTATCATAATTTAGAAAGCTGTTCCCCGCCCCTGCCCTGTGGCCCCATGATCATTTCCTCTGGATAGAGTGTAAAAAGAGAATTACTGCGGAATTGGAGAAGGCCATGGCAACCCAGTCCAGTACTCTTGCCTGGAAAATCCTGTGGATGGAGGAGCCTGGTGGGCTGCAGTCCATGGAGTCACTAAGAGTCAGGCACGACTGAGCAAATTCACTTTCACGTTTCACTTTCATGCATTGGAGAAGGAAATGGCAACCCCCTCCAGTAGTCTTGCCTGGAGAATCCCAGGGACGGGGGAGCCTGGTGGGATACCGTCTATGGGGTCGCACAGAGTCGGACACAACTGAAGCGACTTAGCAGCAGCAGCACGCTATAGGAATATTTTTAAGGACTTTGATAGATAATGCCAACTTTTCTCCAGAAAGTTAGCATCACTGTTGGTCACCAGCAGCAGTGCACGAGTTCTAATTTCATCACACTGGTAGTGCTAGGTTTTATTTTTTTAAATCATTGGTATTTGGATAGGTAAATAACCTTTCCTTTCTAGTGCTATTCTATGATTCCTTAGGACATTGATTGTTTTCCCATATATTAATCTATCAGTTGTCTTTCTCTTTTTGGTAGTCAGCAATCATTGATCAGTTAGGATCTCAGATGCTCCTTTTTGTGGGAAGACCACTGAACCCCAAAGTGGGTGCATTACTGTACTGAATTCTTGACTTCTCTATGCTTACTAAGATGAATCAGGAGTTCTGCCCAGGCCCCAAAGTGCTGACTCTCAAACTTCATTGTGCACGGGATTCATTTGGTAGGGAGCTGATATAACCAAGAGATGCCTGCATCCACCCCCTGAGATTGTGAGTTAGTAGTTCTGCGGCGGGCTCTAGGAAGCTGCATTTCTAATGAGTGTTTTGAAGATGATGCTGATGCTGGTGGTCCATAGAGTAAGCGACAAAGTAAAAAACACTGCCTCAAAGAGAGGGTTGATTGTGATTATCATGATTTGCATGTGGCAAGGTGAGTTTGGGCCATGAGGAATTAAAGGACCCTGTGTTACTAGAGATTGCCCAGGGTAGAGTAAGCACTCAATGCAAGCTTATTTCATTGGTTGATAGATCTTCCAGGCATTCCAGTAGGTACTCATTTGCTGTTATTTCTGCTTAGCCATTAGGGGCTAGGCATGCAGCAGACACACAGTAAAGGCAACTCACATCAGGTAAATTGAAGCGCTCGGTAGACAATAAGTGCTCAGTAAATGTCTGTGACAAGCAGCACTGTGGCCAGCAGGGAGCAGCGACCCGTCTTAACACAGCCCAAACATCATCTCGGGAAGAATGGGGTCGCTGGAAGGTTTCTTGGGTCCCTGATCTGGGAAGCTGAAGCAAGAGGTTAAAAGATCAACATACTTACATTCCAGACTCAACCAGAAGGACTGCAGATCCTGTGAGCAGTGCTGTTTCCCCAGACCCTCAGGCTTGTGTTTCTCATCATGTGATTTGCCTTTTTCTCTTGTTTTGATGTTAAAACTTGAGCTTTTTTAGAAACTCATTTGCTTGTGGCAGCAGGCTTAGAAGAGCTCATCTGCTGGCCATTCCTAGCCAAATGCCTACCCCTGTGTACCCCCTTTTATTTTTTCTGGACTCCATTCTTCCATATTTTTGGAGATGAGGTCTTCCCTAAGCCTCAGAGAGAAACATAACCCTCTTGCCCGGTGCAGCCCTCCAAAGATGTTGAGATCTCTTTTGAAATATGGAACCCCTCTTCTAGCAGGAGTGATTCTCTGATTTTTTTGCTAATTGAATGCCATTGGTGTTTTCGGGATACTCCTTGCGTTTGTCTGTTTAATACTCTTCACAAGCCTTGTGGTCCAGCCAGTCTGCAAAATTCCATCCTCAGCCCTGTGGAACTCCTGAAACACAATACTTCATAAGAATTTACCACAGTGTTTCCTTATGAAACAGGGGAAGTATGAAGTGTTTGCAAACTTGTGTCCAAGCAAGCACATAAGGTATATTTTTCTGACTAAAAATAGCATACATATGTATCAGCCTACTGTACTCCCTGCAGCTAAACTCAAGAGATTGTTACAGATACTGGAAGGAATAAAGGCTGGAAGTACAGAGGGAGGGAAAGAGGAGGGTAGAAAGAAACTATGAAATTCTTAGCAGCCAACAAAAAGATGCCAAGAATACACAGTGACATAAGAAGATGGCCACAGGCCATTTGTAAATGAAAAATGCAAGTTTTGCACTAGCAGTGCAAGTTCATTATCTGAGAAAAACACATAAACACAGAAAAACAGTCTGAAAAGATATTTATCAAACTATTAACAATGGCAAACACTAATGGAATTCTAGGAGATATTTACTATCATTAAATTTTTTTTCATGTTTTCAGAAGTTAATACAATAACTATATTGTGCTTTCCTCATATATTAAATGTACATACCCAAAGAGGATAAATGAAAAATAAAGTTTTCCTTTCTTCACAACCATTATTCCTATTTTTCAGAGCTAAATATGCTTGACAGCTTTATTGTGTGTAATTTCAAGCAATTCAAACATAATAAAAATGTATACATCAGATGTGTGTTTGTGTGTATGTGTGTATTTAACACAATAGTATCATCCTATATGCACTTATGGGGAACTTCCTGCTGCCTTATTCTTTTTCATAGCTACATTGCATTCCATAGTATGGATATGTTACAATTTACACATATAGTCTCCTTTTAGTGCTCATTTAGGCCATTGATTGTATTTTTTCTTATTTTTAAGTATCATATTGCAATTTTTTTTTTAATAAATTTTATTTTTTAGTTTGACCCTCTCTCTGGATTGTCCCCGTGTATCATTCCCAAGCATCCTGCATCCTGCATCAAACCTAGACTGGCGATTCGTTTCACTTATGACATCATACATGTTACACTGCCACTCTGCCAACTCATCCCACCCTCTCCCTCTCCCACAGAGTCCAAAAGGCCGTTCTATACATCTGTGTCTCTTTTGCTGTCTTGCGTACAGGCTTATCATTACCATCATTCTATATTCCATAAATATGTGTAAGTATACTGTATTGGTGTTTTTCCTTCTGGCTCACTTCACTCTGTATAATCGGCTCCAGCGTCATCCACCTCATTAGAACTGATTCAAATGTATTCTTTTTAATAGCTGAGTAATACTCCATTGTGTATATGTACCACAGCTTTCTTATCCATTCATCCATATTGCAATTTTTTAAAAGAAGGAACTTAGGAAAGCAGGATGTCAGGGAAATAATGAGATACTGAGCAAAGGATTGCAAAAGGCACATACAGCCAACTGAGTGGTAAAACAAAACTCAACACATCAAAAATTCTCTAGTAAGTTTCTTCCTGGCCCTGTCTCTTACCTCTCTGAGCGCCCGCCCATTCTAAGAGAATGGGGACGTTCTTAATAACCCACTGACACCACAAGTCTCTAGAAAAAACAGTTCAGTGACAGTTCAGCAATTTCTTCTTTAAATCCAGGACACAGAACTCTATCTATTGGCTTGCAGAGATATACCATCCTCTGGTAGAAGTGTTGAACATATGGGTTTCATAGTTTAGGAGAGAGACCCGTGTTTCACTGGCTATCTGAGTGTGCTGTGCTGAGCTTAGTTGCCCAGTCGTGTATGACTCTTTGCATGATTCTTTGTATGATACATGCACTGTAACCTGCCAGGCTCCTCTGTCCACAGGGATTCTCCAGGCAAGAATACTGGAGTGGGTTGACTTGCCCTCCTCCAAGGGATCTTCCCCACCCAGCAATCAAACCCAGGTCTCCCTCATTGCAGGCATATTCTTTACCAGCTGACCTACCAAGGAGCTTGGGTATTAGATTATGTACCCCTAAAACCTAATGTGGTGTCATCTCTTGAACACAGAGTTACATACAGAAGGGAGTGTGTCTGGCTCTACCTGGAAGACTCAGAGCAGTTTCACAGAAGAGGGCACAGTGGAGTTGGATCTTGAAGGATGAGTAGGAGTTTTCTAGCTACAGACTAGAGGAAGAACACATTAAAAAGATGAAATAGGCTTTGCAAAGACAGAAACATTTTAAGTAAGGTTTGTTTAAGTAATGGTGAGTCAACTGGTATGGCTGAAATAGGGGGTAGTTACTGGAATAGCCTAGAAAGACAGGTTGGGCCAGATTGTGAAAGTTTTTCAAGGCTAGGTTAAGGAGATTTGATTTTTCATTGTGAGGGCACTAGGGAGCTGTGGAAAGTTCCAAAAAGGGAGTAACACAATAGAGATGATCACTCTGGCAGGCAGATTGCCTGGACATGGAGAGAGTTTGGAAGCAGAAAAATAAAGGCAAGACAAAGAGCATACTGGGAGTTTGTTTGTTCTGGTAATCCAAGTTTTTCATCAGGAGAGCTATTAACACTAAGTATCACACTAAGAATGTTTCACTTTTAGGCATTTTTCTTATAACCAGACTCCCATATGGGATAATACAGTCGAGCAATCCTTGTAATATTACCTGTATTAGATGGGATCATATAAAATTGTTATTTTTTTAGGTTTAAAAATGGTCAAATATTGATAATTTTGTGTGGTTCAATTTAATACTCCAAAAGATCGGTCAAGACCTCAGTGCTGATCAGCAAGAAACTGGCCACTTTTGGCATCTATGTGGATGGACCAGCTTTATGTAAGTGTGTGTGCTCTAGAATTATCTTTAATATCTATTTAGGACTTACTGTTTTTTAAGATACTTCAAAAAGTATCTTTATCTTTTAGATAGACAACCTGAACTATTTATGGTTAAAATAATATGATGTTTGATATGCTTCAAAATACTCTGGGGCAGGGTGGGGTGGCTGGGAGGTGAGTGGAGATAGAGATAAACAAGATTGGCCAAGAACAAATGCTCACTGAAGTTGGCTGATGGACATATGAGAATTTGTATTACTCTTCTGTCTACTTTTGTGTAGGTCTGGCAAGTTTCCATAATAACTTGTTTTTGAAAAAGCATGGGGTGGAACAATTTTTTAAAAATATAACCATTTGTGTACAAGGAGGGGATATTTGTAAGTGTGCATACACATGTGCCATATGCTGGTATAGGCATAAAATATTTTTGGAAGGAAGCTCAGGAGAAGGAGTTGTACTGTTTTGTACTTAAAAAAAAAAAAAAAAACCTTATTCATGCATTGTTTTAATCCAGCAACTCCACTTCTGGGCATATATCCTGAGAAAACTATAATTAGAAAAGATACACGCACCCCACTGTTTCTTGCAGCATTGGCTATTCATTGGCTATTGGCTATTCAAAATTCATTAGCTATTCATAATCTTCATAATAGCCAAAGCACAGAAGCAACCTAAATGTCCACTGACAGAGGAATGGATAAAGATGTGGTACGTCAGTGAAATATTACTCAGCCATAAGAAGAACGCAATAATGCCATTTGTAGCAAGATGCGTAGACCTAAAGAATAACATACTAAATGAAGTAAGTCAGACAAAGATATACATCATATGGTAATACTCTAATTAAATAACGATACATATGAACTTATTTACAAAATAGAAACAGACTTCCAAATACTGAAACATCAGAGGGAGGGATAAATCAGGAATTTGGGATTAATACACGCACACTGCTATATATAAAATAGAAGACCAACAAAGACCTATTGTATAGCACAGGGAGTGCTACTCAATATTTTATAATTGCTTGTGTGAGAAAAGAATCTGAAAAAGAATGAATATATACATATGTGTGTGTCTATATACACATATGCAAAAGTGAATCACTTTGTCATACACCAGAAACTAATACAACGTTGTTTAACTTTTTTTTTTTTTTTGATCGTATCATGAGGCATATTAGATCTTAGTTCCCTGACCAGGGATTGAACTGTGTCCCCTGAAGGGGAAGGATGAAGACTTAACTATTGGACTGCCAAGGAAGTCCCCTGAAACAAACACAACATTGTAAATCAACTATAATCCAATAAAATTTAAAAATAAGATAAACAGGAAATTAAAAATAATTAAAAAATAAACAGTAAAATAAAAGCACAGTGTAAAGACAAGCCAAAGCACAGACCTGTGTTCTATGTACAGCTCTGCACTAATCCATAGTGCGTCAGCTGCCTTCAGCACTGATCCACAGACTGTAGCCAACAGTGGCTCCTCACCTGGTGTGGTTGGAATTGAACTAGAAATAATGTGTGCAGGTTGCCCAGCCCAGGGTCTGGGATGGGGACGTTCTCAGGAATAGCCGTGGTGAAGGATACAACATGAATGGGAAACAAAGTCTTGTGGGGCCCGTGGGAGGACCGTACTGCTCTGGGTGTCCAGGGATGCTCACATCACATTCCCCGTGTCCTCACTCCTTATCAGGCACAGAGGCCAGTTTTCTGTCTCCAGTTGTCTCCATTCCCAGATTCTCCAGACCATGGCTCCACTGTACCCATCGCTTCCCACAGGTGGACTCTGCTCTCATCCCAGGCTCCTTCCTTGGGGGATGAACATGAAAGCTGACTCAGCCATTTTCCTGTGAGTTCATTTCTAGGGTAAGCTAGAGGTAGACTTCTACAAGGGCAAGAGAGGACTTTGCCAGCTCACATTTCATCAGACTCCTCCATGGTGACGCTGGGGAGGAACAAAAAGAGCGCACTTGTGAATTCCAGGCTGGGGGACTGTAGACCACCCCTCTGCAGACTGTTGAGGGTGGCTTGGGGGGCCTCTGGGGGTGTTTGTCTAGCGCCTGACACATAAGAAGCCTGAATTTTGGCCCCCGTCCTCACCAATAACTATCCCCTCTAGGGTTCCCATCTTCTCACTCACACCACGAGGTCTCTCCAGGACCCAGAAGGTCAAGAAGGATCAAATTAGGAAAGTGATTTTGAATCTGACAAGTCGATGCCTCTGGAAACAATAGTGAGGTTTGGATGCCTTTGGCAGCTCCTAGTAAAAGATTATTTCCTCCACTTTCTTCCACTTTCTTTTTTATTACAAAGGGCATTGTAAAAATTCTTTTGTTTCCCTCCATAGCTAACCACATGGATTTGAAATGGCGTGCCCCTGGGTAGAAAGGGGAATCTGAAATGGGAGTCTGCAGAGAAGTATCGTTTGGAAGAGGAACGTGATCTTAGGGCCCTGGGATCTCTGCAGCAGAACTTTCAAAGGCAGCCAAGGTAATGGATACTTGACTCACTCACCAGCTGATTGTCACAATCAACAGCTGGGGAAGGTGGGAGGAATACCAATTGAATGAGCTATTTGGCTTTGGGGACACAGAGAAAGAGATGGGCTCACTCCACTCAAATGGGTCTAAATGAGCTACTGTGACAGGTTCCAAGGACCCCAGGCTTTCAGTCCAAAGGGCTTAATTTCTCACTCTTGATAATTATACAAATAATATATGTTATATATAAAAAAAGTGAAAGTCTCTCAGTCATGTCCGACTCTTTGTGACGCTATCAACTGTAGCCCACCAGGCTCCTCTGTCCATGGGATTCTCCAGACAAGAATACTGGAGTGGGTTGCCATTCCCTTCTCCAAGGTATCTTCCTGACCCAGGGATCGAACCTGAGACTCCTGCATTGCAGGCAGATTCTTTACCGTCTGCACCACCTAAGTGCCAACATATACAAAGTATTTACCGTGTGCAAGAAACTATGCTAAATGCATTTCACGTGTGTTTATGTATTTAACACACACAACAACCTTTGAAGGAGATGTGATTTTATTCCCATTTACTGATGAAGCAGTAGAAGTACCCAGAGGTTAAGTTCCCCAAGGTTACATGGCTGATGGGTAGTAGATTTAAATCCAGGTTGGCAGGCTTGACTCACAAAACTGTGCTTATCTGAAAAAGGAATGGAAAAGACAGGAACACTTTCCAAATGAGCACTTTCTTAGGGCACTCGCAGATGCCTTACCTGGCTCACAACCCTCCAGCACCTGTGGGCTAGGTATGCTTACTTTTAGGTTTCTTGTGGTTGTAACCACAGAAACCCAATTCAAACTGGATTGGGGAAAATAAATGGGAACTTACTGGTGCCCATTATTAAAACTATAGACCAAATTCTGGCTCCAGGCATAGCTGTTCCCAGGACGTGGTTCCCCTCCGCTGCCTTGAGTCCATTGCTGAACTGACCCCCTGGACAGGGGAAGGAGATTTTCTGATTTGATGGGCCTGGGTCACTCCTGAGACTCAAACCCCGTGTACTGCAGGGACACAAGAGAGTGTCCCAAAGGAAAAATCAAGGTGCTGTTACCAGAAGGGAGAACAAGACTGAGTGTACCCAAGTGGATGATATCGATGGCTGTATGTTTCTCGGGGAGGAAGTAGGGAGTCACAGATAGGAAGTGATGGCTGCAGACTCTTTCAGCTATACCAGTTTGTCTCCAGCAATAGTAACAGTAATAATGGTGACGATGATAAAGATAACCACTATGGTCCTCAAGGTGTTATGAGGAATGTATCGTAGTGCTTGGCACATAATGTGTGCATTCTAAGTCACTTCAGTCATGTCCAACTCTTTGCGACCCCACGGACTGTAGCCCACCAGGCTCCTCTATTCATGGGCTTCTCCAGGCAAGAATACTGGAGTGGGTTGCCATGCCCTCCTGTAGGGGATCTTCCCAACCCAGGGATCGAACCCAGGTCTCCCTCATTTGCAGGCAGGTTCTCTGCTTCCCTGGTGGCTCAGACGGTAAAGCGTCTGCTGGCAATGCGGGAGACTCGGGTTCAATTCCTGGGTTGGGAAGATCCTCTGGAGAAAGAAATGGCAACCCAGTCCAGTACTCTTGCCTGGAAAATTCTGTGGACTGAGGAGCCTGGTAGGCTACAGTCCCTGGGGTCGCAAAGAGTTGGACACGACTGAATGATTTCACTTCACTTCTCTACCTCTAGGACCACCTGGGAAGCCCCTGGCACATAGTGGGTTCTCATTAAAAGTTGTATTGAACTTATTTTCTTGGACAAAGGTGTCATGCGGCATTACTACCAAGTTCTGCTCTGGCAAATCTAACATAATAGGATATTCTTTCCTCTTTTGGCATTAAAACAGAAAACCAATCTGTTTTTCTCTTTTAAGATTCAGAGTAACAGAAGAGGTCTAGGGTGAGGTGGGAGGGAGAGGGAGGAAAATCTATCCTCACAAGTTCTTCCAGGTATTTTTACAGTGAAAGTCATGCCTCCAGCAAAGACTCTCACATTGCCCAGTGGAAAGCTGCCCATTCATTTTTGAGTGGCGGTGGCAGCACTAACAAATTTCTCAAAAATGATTTCTTTACTAGCTCCAAGTAGAGCTCAAACACTTTGCCCAGATGAAACTTATCTTTGATCCAGATTTAATGACAGCACAGACATATGCCACTGGGATCGGAGACACACTCAGGGAAGTGTCAGCAGAGCAATTTGCTAAGACTAATGAATGGCTTTTGGCAAATGGGTTGTGAGCTGGGGTCAGAATGAGCTCTGTGAGAGGAAGGGAGGAGCCTGACTGTCAAGGATCTATGCGAGGTTTCTATGCTATATCTCCATCACCAGACAAGGGGTGTGGGTGATAAGGGCTAGATGGAAGCCCGCATAGGATGCAGGCGCTGTGTGGACACACAGGAGGGGCTGAGAGTCAGCTGGGTGTGAGGGAAACATCACAGGGGGGCAGATGAATGGGGGTGGCTTGAAAGGAGGCTTAGACATCCTGGCAAAGAAAGTGCCAGATAGATGGTCTCAGAACAGTAGCTGCCTGGGGCCAGGGATGGAGAACAACCTCCTCATCTCTCTTTACACCCTTTTGCAACTTAAATTCTGGATACTCTGCATGCATGTGACTTCATGGATGTACACTGTGTTGTGTGTTTAGTCACTAAGTCATGTCCCACTCTTTGGGACCCCATGGACTACAGCACACTAGGTTTCCTTGTCCTTCACCATCTCCCAGAGTTTGCTCAAACTCATGTCCATTGAGTCGGTGATGGCATTCAACCATTCATGCTTTGCCACCCTTTCTCCTCTTGCCCTCAATCTTTGCCAGCATCAGGGTCTTTTCCAATGAGTCAGCTCTTCACATCAGGTGGCCAAAATATTGGAGCTTCAGCTTCAGCATCAGTCCTTCCAGTGAATACTCAGGGTTGATTTCCTTTGGGATTGACTTTTTGATCTCTTACAAATACATAAATTATGCAATATATGTGTGTGTGTATGTGTGTGATAATAGATTCTATTTGTACTAACATGTTTGTGAAATTTTAAGAAATGAGCTGGAAGGTTGGTTTTTGCTTCTGAAAAGGAAGGAAGAGATCAAAATGGGTGGTAGATAGTTAAGGAGAATTTAGTTTTATCTGTAAAGATTTATTTCTTTTAAGAAAAAGACTAGAAGCAAACATAAAAGCTTATGGGGTGCAGGATGTTTCCCTATTATTCTTGATGGTTTTACCATATTTGTAAACCTTTTCCAAAATGAAGCAAGACCTATCTGAGCAGAGGCCTGGCACACCTGAGGAAACGCAAGAGAATATTAAGTGTGAAGTTCAGGTTCTGGTGGGGAGAGGGGAGGGGTTGGAGAAACACAGTGCCCAGGCCAGACACGTGGCAGGGGGTCTCAGTGTAGCTTCAGTGCCCAAGGACTCCCATCTCCCAGGCCTTATTCCTCTCCTGGGCTTGAATAGATGGATGCACTAGGAAGGAGCCTGATCTTTAACAGGGGGATGTGGTCCTCCTGGGGGCTTCCCAGATGGTGCTAGTGGTAAAGAACCTGTCTGCTGATACTGGAGATGTAAGAGATGCAAGTTTGATCTCTGGGTCAAGAAGATCCCCTGGAGAAGAGAATGGCTACCCACTGAAGTCTGCTTGCCTGAGAATCCCATGGGCAGAGAAGCCTGGCGGGCTACAGTCCGTGGGGTTGCACAGAGTTGGACACGACTGCAGTGAATTAGCACAGTAGTCTTCCTGGGCAGGGGAGGATTGGAACAGGCAGAGAGTGGAGGCTGAGATGAGAAATGGATGGCAATGTCTGGGTCTGAGATGTAGGGCTAGGAGCTGTGGCAGCCGCAAAAACAGAAGTGGGTGATCCCTTCTCAACTTTCCAGAGGCCTCCATGTACTCAGTGGCGTTGGAGGGAGGGAGGAAAGAAGGCAGATTAGCAGAGGTCTGAGAGCCGGGGGGATGCAATCACTATAAGCAAAAAAGCCAGAGAGTACCTCTGAGTAGGGAGCACGCCCATCACCTAGACCTCAGCTCCAGCAGACACTGGGCCTCTGCACCCAAATCAGATCCAGAGCAGGTGAGAGGAGAGGCCGGTGGAGGGGCAGACCCTGGATTTTCCCTTGCAATTCCTTCTCAGCAAGGAGCCTTAGTCTCTGGCCCTGGGATGGCATTCCAGGCTCGAGTAAATGGAACACTTCACACCCGCTCGGCCAAGTCCATTTATTTTGATTATTCTCATACCCTTGTCAAAAATGGTGCCAAGGTGTATAAACAGACCAATTTCTGGGATTGTTTCAATCTAATCACATTAAATTATTTGCTCTCTTGGCCTTGAGGGGGTTCCAAGGGAAAGCTATTGAAGTCAGCTCCAAAAATAGCTACCTTTGATTTCCAATCCTGGTGCTAATGTGGGTGAACTTCTTAGAGCTTCTGGTGTTAGGGGGGGTGAAGTAGACATCCTTTCTGCTTATTTTTCTCCCAAAGCCCCCATGAACAAGAAGAGAAATTTTAAGGAAGGCTTTTGGCAGTGATGGCTTCAAATGCCAGGTGCCCCCACAAAGAGAGCATAAATCAATGTCAGGACTATGCGTTGATTGGGAAGAAAGGAATTATGACCAAGTTTAATAGGGGAGAAAGAGGCCAGAGAGGAGAAAGAATGCCTGAAATTTGCTTTGGCCACAGACCCCCAAAGGAAAATAAGCCTCAGTGAGAAGATGCAATGAAAGAGAAGAAACACAGTGTGGAGGAAAGCAGGCTTTGGGATAAAGCAGAAATGGGTTTGAATCCTGGTAGTTTCCTGTCTACGTGACTTTCAGTAAGTTTCTGAGTCTACCTAAGGCTCAGATCTCGTCCCTGGAAAACACACACAGTAGGAATCAAGCAGGGTTGGGGTCCTTTAAGAATGTCTGTAGAGCCTCTAGCTCCGGGTACAGCTTGTAGGAGGCAGGCATCTAAGTCAGTGTGCTCCCTTCCTGCTCACTACAGCACAGCTGCCTTTGGGCCCTGGGGTCTTTCACAGTGTTTTGTACATTGTAGGTGCTCATTAAATGTTTACAGATTGATTAGAGGGCAATTCATCCTGCGTTTATATAGTTCTGGTCTTTAGGGAATATCAGTCAAGGCAAGACAGAGTACCTCAAACACTGGTTCTAAGTAGGAGATGTAAGAGCTGCATTGAGTTAAGTCCATTGGAGCAGAAACTATGTTAGTCAGAGGGGTCTGATGGAGATGCTGGTACGCTTGGTACACTTGGCCTGGGAGCTCCAACCTGATGCTGCCAACATTGCGTGGCCTGTGTCTTCACCAGGTCCCAGAGAAGAAAGAGCCCAGGTCATATTCCTGCCTGGTAGCCCCCGAGTTCCAGGAAGATGATTTCACACATGATCTTGAGATTCGAAGGCAAATATTCAGTCAGATCTGATCTCTCTTCTGATTTTTCCAGCAGTCTCCAGCTGCTGAGTCATCATCGTCTCTCTCCAGCATTCCCCATCTGAACAACTGGCATTACCATCCATCTGCCACGAGGAAAAAAAAAAAAATCCCTCATGAAACTGACAAACAGTTATGGAGGACACATGTCTAGGTCCTGTGGAGTCAGCAGAGAACAAAGGCAGATCAATTGTTTATCCTCATGGCACTCATAGTCTAAGAGGAAAAATACAACTTCTGTTCATTCTGCCTCCTAAATATGTCTCATAGTAGCTCTCTTCTTTCCATTTCTAGTACTGTTATCAGAGTTCTGCTTTCATTCTCTAGACTCTCATCATACTTTCTCACTGGTCTCTGGGCTCTTCTTCAACTTCTGTTTCCAATCTATCCTCCATACTTCTCTAAAGTGATCTTCCTAATATTCAAATCTGATCCTGTCACTCAGTTCAGTTCAGTTCAGTTCAGTTCAGTCACTCAGTTGTGTCCAACTCTTTGTGACCCCATGAATCGCAGCACGCCAGGCCTCCCTGTCCATCACCAACTCCCAGAGTTCACTCAGACTCACATCCATCGAGTCAGTGATGCCATCCAGCCATCTCATCCTCGGTCATCCCCTTCTCCTCCTGCCCTCAATCCCTCCCAGCATCAAAGTCTTTTCCAATGAGTCAGCTCTTCTCATGAGGTGGCCAAAGTACTGGAGTTTCAGCTTTAGCATCATTCCTTCCAAAGAAATCCCAGGGTTGATCTCCATCAGAATGGACTGGTTGGATCTCCTTGCAGTCCAAGGGACTCTCAAGAGTCTTCTCCAACACCACAGTTCACTACCAAGTATAAAATGGCCAACAGTTGCCTATTTACTGATGGAATGAAGTCTAAACTATTAGTCCTTTATAATGAATAGAGAAGTTGCAAACAAGTGGGGCCTAAGGCCTGCATCTTCCAAGAGACAGAACTGTTTGACGTATACAATGTTGGCCTAGAAAGTAGTTAAAATATAAATTACTACTATTTATGTTTTGGGAGATGTTGCCCAAAAGTTCACATTTCCAGCTTCCTTGAAACATTCTAAGACCTGGCGACACTGAACCAGCATTCCTATATGGTGTCAACTCTCTGGAGCTGATTAGCCTTGTCCATGTAACAGTGAGCTGGAAATAGATGCTGGTGATCCTCTGACACCTGGTCCTCTTGATTCATTTTGCTGGATCCTTGTAGGTATTGGAATTTGTGACCCGAACTTAACTCAGAGATATATTCTCCTCTGGAACCTCCAATGAACAGTTCTGCTTACAAATTTTGGATTTCTGGCCTCCAAAACTCTATTAGTGTTGTTTTAAGCCAATAAGTTTGTGACAAGTTGTTACAGCATCAACAGAAAAACAAAACAATAGAGATTTTAGTACTAGAAGTGGGGAACTACTGCAACTGCTGCTGCTGCTAAGTTGCTTCAGTCGTGTCTGACTCTGTGTGACCCCGTAGATGACGGCCCACCAGGCTCCCCCGTCCCTGGGATTCTCCAGGCAAGAACGCTGGAGTGGGTTGCCATTTCCTTCTCCAATGCGTGAAAGTGAAAAGTTAAAGTGAAGTCGCTCAGTTGTGTCCGACTCTTTGCGACCCCACAGACTGCAGCCCACCAGGCTCTTCCACCCATGGGATTTTCCAGGCAAGAGTACTGGAGTGGGTTGCCAGTGCCTTCTCCACTACTGTAAAAGAATACCTAAAAATATAGAAGGTGGCTTTGGGATTGGATGGTTGCAGAAGATGAAGAATTTTCGGAGGATGATGGAGAAAGCTTAAATTGACTTGAAGAGACTGTGAGTAGAAATGTGGGCATAAATAAGGACTCAGAGGGAAGTGAGGAGCATGGTAGAGAAAAACTGTACTTAGTTAGAGACTATCTAGACCACCTGGTAGACAGCTGGTAGAAATATGGATGTTGAAGGCACTCTGGTAAGAGCTCAGAAAGAAATGAGCCCATGTTATTGGAAACTTGAAGGAAAGGGGATTCTAGTTATACAGTGGTAGAAAACTCAGTTCACCTGCATTCTACATTCCTCTGGGAAGCAGAACTTGTAATGATGAGCCTGGATATTTAGCTGAGATTTCCTTGCAAAGTGTTGAAGGTGTGTCTTGGTTTCTGTTGCTGCTTATAACAAAATATGAATGGAAATAGATGGAGGGAAGAACTGTTAAGCCCAAAGGGAACAAGGACTAGATATGGGAGATTCTCAGCTTATTCATATGCTAAACACACTGACAAAAGACGCTAAAACTAGGTTTGCTTTCAGGAAAATGTGCCCTGATAAGATCGTGAAGGATGTTTGTGTATACATATATATATAAGAGTATACAGGCATACAAACGGATCTTTGAAAAGATTAAATATGTGATTCATGGATCTCCATAGCCATCACAGCAGAAACCAAAAATAAAGAGAGAATTATCCAAGAAGAATTTGTGGAGGAGTCTCTTGTCCAATGGAGTACATCCTCCTAACATACACAGGAGACTCACAAGGTTCTTGAAAATTTTCTATCAGCAGAAACACTGCTTGCTTGAACTGGCTGTCCAAAGATGAAATTAAAGAAGGCTGGTGGACTCCCCAAATTCAAAGACAGGAAACAGTCTAATAAAGCTATTCAGTTGTAAATACCTGCTATCCTTTAAGAAAAAGGAAGAAATTCTTAGAGGATGATTATAAATTCAGAGGGCAGAGCCATGAACTACAGGAGATTATTTCCAGGCCATGACACCTATAGTATTCCTAGATGGATTTCAGAATTGCTTGGGACAGGTGACTCTTTTTCTCTTCTATTTTCTCTCATTTTGAACAGGAATGTCTATAACTGGTATACTATACTTGTCCCACTATTGCATTTTGGGAATAGATATCTTGTTTTCTAGTTTCACTGGCCCAAGATGGAAAAGAATTTTGCCCTAGGATAGATCATAGCTCTGGTCTTACCCATATCTGATTTAGATGATGCAATTTGGGACTTTTGAGTTGATAAGATTTAGCTGAGATTTTTGAACTTTGAGTTGACTCTATAATTGTGTTGAGCCATTTGAAGATGTTGGGATGGGTTGAATGAATGCATTGAGATGGAAGTGAACCTTTGGTGGCTAGAGGAAGGACAGTACACTGACAGAGTTCCAGGTACTGCATAAGTTCATCATTGAAGAAAATGCTAACTTTACATTAGAAGTTTGTGAAACTAATGATGTAATTTTTTCTTCAACTAACTTCATGTTAATAATTTCTGACTAGGAGGAGGTAATCTTGGAAGGCACTTGGTTCTTTATGTTACCCTATCTTTGGTGAGTGGATAAACTTTTTCCTCACGTCACAAGATGGTTGCTTTCAACTCCAATTCTAATACATCAGTCACCCAAGCTGGAGAGAGAGAAGAAAGGGAGGAGGGAAATAGGATGTAAAAAACTCTTTATGTGAGTTGCTTTTACCTGTTGTAAGAGGAGAAATTCTTCCTAAAAGTACCCAGCAAACCTCTTGTCTCAATCATGATCACCCTGGGATGTGACTACATGCAAAAAGAATTAAGTTACCCTGATTGGCTTAGACCAGTGACCCACAAACCTTTTCTCTAAAGGGCCAGATCGTAAATTTTTTAGGCTTTGTGAGCCATATCATCTATGTTATAATTGTGTACTCTACTATAATAGCAAGAAAGCAGCCGTAGACAATATGTGTGCTATGATTATCAGATTAAGGAAACAAAAATATAGGCTGCTCAATAAGATTTAAGCCTCATATAAACAGTGAATGCTTTTTTAGTGTATGCCCCATGCTAAAAAAAAAATTTGTTGTTTATCCAAAGTTCAAATTAAGCTGAATATTCTGTATGTTTTCTGACAACCATAGAGGTGGCTATTACAGTGAACAGCTCATGTTGATTTGCTGGAAACATTCCTGTTTTTAACACCAAATCCAGAGTTTAGGGAACCCATTCTCTGGCTGACCAGGACAGTTGGTCACCCTGTCAATAAATATTTGTGCACTTTGCAATTTGAATTTTGTATACTTTTCAGATTTGTTTCACAGTTCTTCTTCTTTTGATTTTTTCAACCATGTCAAAACATTAAAAACATTTTAGTTCACAGGTGTACAAAAACAGCCAGTGGGATGAATTTGACCTGTGGTCAGCAGTTTGCTGACCCTGGTCTTAGACCGTTCATGATTCATTCCCCAGGGATAGACATATTGCTACTCAAAATGAGGGTACTGTTAACAGGGAATGGCTGTTAGGAGGTAGCTAAGGGTGTCTGCCAAGTTTGGACATCTTTTCTAAAGACCTGCATATTAGATTCTCTGAGGCCACCACAGGCAATGGATTACTTACCCTTCATCTCTGCTGCCTCCCAAGCTTGTGTGTTTCCCTTAGAGGCTTATCAGACAAACCGAGGGTATTCTAGACCAGGAGAAAATAAAAAAAAACCTGCCCCTTTTCCCCTTTCATGTAAACTGTAGTCTGAAACAAGTCTATTCGTCTCTCTTGGCTATAGTTCTCTGAGCTTCCGTGGCTCAGCCTGACTGAAGGAGACAAGATGTCTCAGATCTTAAAGGGGTTGGGTTTTCATGACTCAAAGTGTACATGCTTACGGTGGTGATCTCATCGAATCTCTGGAAAATCATCTAGCAGAGTATCAGCCTCCATTTTTAGAGGAGGATATTGAAACTCAAGCATCCTCTTTATTCCCTGCATCCCGTCTGCCCCACTTCATTTCTCATCCCCCGTTTGGAGAACCAAGAAGGAAGAAAGTCCTCTACTTCAAAATTGTGTTGATCCTATCGTCCCATCCCGTAAACTCCAAGAGGAACAGAACTCCAGATGGTGCCTGTTTATCTGTGGTTCTAACCCAATTAGGACAAATTATCATTTCTTTGGTTTGATGCGTCTCCTGGGCATCCTTAAAGAGTCAACAAAAACCACACGGAGTTTGTATTGTTTCAGCTTTTCCATCAGCAACTTTTATGATCAGATTTAGAAATTGGTTGTAAAAAAAAAAAAAAAAAAGCTGGCTTCAGACCTCAACTTGGCAATAGCAGACAATTTAGTTCTTTCCTGTCCAAAATTTAGAAGAATTCCCCCCTGGGCAGCCTAAAGAGAGAAAGAGAATGAGTACGTGCAAGTCTCTTGTCCTTTGCAAGGCCTTTCTCTTCTAAATGAGGACGCAGTCATTCCACCGGTACAGAGAGGAGGCAAACAAGTGAACAGAAGGAAAAAATAAAGCAGTTCTCACCAACTTGCTTTCTGGCTTTTTAAATTTTAAGATGAATGATCCCATGCTTATGAAGTCAAAATCCTGAGAAGAAAGCTCTTGTGCATCCAGAGAATAAAGGGAATGTGGGTTAATGAACCCAGTGGTTACTCTGAGCAAAGTGGAGTGTTTATTATCCTGTTTGGAACAGCTGATCCCTACCAACTGCACACGGGCTTTGAGCAAAGGCCGCGGCACTGACAACATCTCCTGCCTGCCCACATCTCTCCTGCTTGCTCATTTCCAAAGATACTGTTGTCTCTTTTTTTCTTCCACTGGGTCCTGAAGAGGGGGAGCAGCCTGGGTGACTGCGACAGACATGGTCAACATCCATGCTGCCGAGGGTTTCTGAGCTTTCAGAAGTTACTGGGTTCTTTCCTGCTGACCCATCACTCCTTCCCAGGATACACTTCAAGAGAAAACAAAAGAAGGGTCCTGTGAGGTGTCAAGTCAAGACTTGTTCTTTGCCAGAGAGAACCTTTTTCAGCAACAATTACTGCATCATCATAAACACTCAGGAGAGACATGATGTAAAAATGAAATTACTGAAAACATTTTTGGACTAACACTTGGCTTTATATAAACTCACAGACAATCCTATAAGGCACTCAAGCAGATTATGGGTTTGAGCAAAGCTGGAAAATTGCTGCCATTATATTGTTATTATTAACACCTTGTAATTAGCCCTAAGGAATCCCAAAGTTCTCTTTCTTGATTTGGCTTTAATGAAGGAAAATTGCTACCTTTGCAAGTTGGATGGCGCCCGTTCTGATTAACCTTAAGTATATAGGACTATTATTTTGAAAATGTTTGCTCTCCTGTGAATATTAGTATTACATACTACTGGGAGGGGGCTGGGGCGGGGAAGGTGGAGAGGAAATGTCTTCCTTTTGCTTTCTTGTCCCCGCCTCCCGCCACCCCAAGGAAGGTGAATCATGGCTTACTTCAGCTGTGGTCTTTGCTTGGAAGATCAAGAATGAAAGCCTGTGAAGGCCATGACCGCAACTCCTTGGTCTTTGCCAAGCTCCACTGGCAAGACTGTTGGCTGCCAGCTTCTCAACCTGTTGATTGCAGAGGCTGGTGGGGTAATTGTACGAGGTGGTTTTACCATTGCCTTTAGAGTGACCCTATGGGGATGAGCTCATAGGGGAGTTAGCACCTAGTGCAATAAAGCAGGTTTTATTTGCATGTCCCAGAACTCCCTAGAGGTCCCTTCCGCAGCCTTCACAGGCACTGTGTCTCCAATGAAATGCTGCCAACATTCATAAAGATCCCTCTGTACATCCCTCCCCTCCCCTCCCACAGACATGACTTGATTTTCATTACCTTCTCTGGGAAAACCATACATTAAAGAGAACTCGTTTGATCTTATCTATAATTAATTTGTATTTTGATAATACAGAGGAGGAATTTTTACATGTGATGACTTACCTGTTCATTATTTTTCTCTTTTGAACTCCTGTGACCGCTTAATAACTCAAACTGAAGCCTGGTCGATTATGACATTTTCCCCGCCCACCTTGCAGGGAAGGGAAGGTGTTGCCTCTCACACAGAGACAAATTGCTTCAAATAATGACTTTGTGCAAAATTAGTCATACATAATTGAAAAATTCTATAGATGAATACCAAAGTAACTGGAGATGATCAGTTTACATAGGGCTTCCTGCTGGAAGCTGCTCTCACTAACCCAGGAGTGTGGCAGTTGGTAAAGTTTTTCTAAATTTTTTTTCCTCCTTCTCATTTCCGCATTGGAAGGTGAAAACACTTATTTGCAGGGATGGTGCAATGCTATTCATGCGTAAGCCTCATCACCATCCTCGTAACAGTAATAATAATGATAGTATTAGTGGTTCTGCTCAAGATGCTGATACCCCCATAGTATGAGAAGAATAAATAAGATCTTAGAGCAGACATTTCATTATGCCCATCTTCATTACTAACAAGCCACAGCAATTGGAACTTCCCTGGCAGTCCAGTTAAGACTCTACACTTCCAATGCAGGAAGCATGGGTTTGATTCCTGGTCAAGGAACCAAAATCCCACAGATTGCAGGGCCAGAAAAAAATTTTAAACAATTAAAAAAAAAAGTGTACAATTTGAAAAGTTTTGAATAGATTAAAAAAGAAGAAGAAACAGAAACAATCTCACTTGTTCTAGCAGCCAAAGTCTAGCTGCCCTTCTGCCAACTTGACATCTTGTCTACCTCCCCAAGTGGGATTTTTGACCCCAAACAGTTTGCAGTTATAGTCACCTCTTTGTTAAACAGAATTAGCTCCTCTGTGTTTAAAATACAAGCCTGAGACAGTGGTCTGGCACCACTTGGACGCACCTGGAGTTGAATCCTACATTTGCCTCTGACTTGGTGGACCAGTTTGGGCAAATCACTTAAACAGCCCAGTTTTCAGGGATTTTTGTAAACCTGAGAGAGGATGTGAAAAGGATTACACCTGGATGAATGTAAGCCGGTGCCTGACACATAGTAGGTGTCTCCCAGACTTCCTTTCCTTCCCCTTTTCTAGCAGGGGCTTGCCTACTTGACTAAGGTGAGCTCGACCAAGTTAAGGTAAAGTGAACTCCATCAAGTCAGGATAAAGCTTTGTTCTTGCCACTCCCTCCTGCAGGTCTGTAGAGAAGCGTTTAATCTCCTGGTCTCAGTTTCTCTTGTGTGTAATGGGATAATAAGACATGACAGCTGCCCATCTCTCGGGAAAGAGGAGGATTAATGAGTTAATGTTTACAAAGAGCTTTGATATCTCCCTCTGAAAGCCTCTTCAGATGTATTTTATTGGCATATTAAGTCTTCCATCATCTGTGGGAAAAACATCTAAATAGGAAAACATAATCATAACTCAAAGGAGCTAATGAGGATATTATGAGTGTAAATTCGCCACCTCAATTGCTTGTTTATAGAGTAGTTTCAAATGAAAAGGGCATGCCTGTCCCATCCTGAGTGAGTTGGAACTCATTCAAACACCGTGGTATGCTCCAGGGGAAGAGCTGTTTCTGGAGCACGGGAGGGAAAAACAGAGATGGCCCACAGAGTGCGGACGTGTTGAGGGAAGGGATTATACCTTTTACGTCTTCCGAGTGTTGTCTCGTGTAGAATAGTTTAATCCTTTATCATTAAATGGTGAGAAAAATTGTGCATCACGCACCCTGTCAAGAATTTGCCTCTTCTGGACTGGCATTTGAAGGCTAAAAATCATGGATCAGCAGGAAATAATACAGTTACTCAGAAGTAGAATAGGTTTGGCTTGAATGAACTTTAACACTCTCATTTCTCAACTTTGTCTTTCCTGTTTTTTGCTTACTTTGCAGGATTCCATTTTATGTAATTTGTTTTTTTTTTATTTTATTTTTTTTACTGGTGTATGCTGCTGCTAAGTCGCTTCAGTTGTGTCCGACTCTGTGCTACCCCATAGGCGGCAGCCCACCAGGCTCCCCGTCCCTGGGATTCTCCAGGCAAGAACACTGGAGTGGGTTGCCATTTCCTTCTCCAATGCTTGAAAGTGAAAAGTGAAAGTGAAGTCACTCAGTCATGTCTGACTCTTAGCGACCCCATGGACTACAGCCTACCAGGCTCCTCCACCCATGGGATTTTCCAGGCAAGAGTACTGGAGTGGGGTGCCATCGCCTTCTCCGTTACTGGTGTATAGTTGCTTTACAATGTTCTGTTAGTTTCTGCTGTACAACAAAGTGAATCAGCTATATGTTTACAGATAACCCCTTGTTTTTGGATTCCCTTCTCACTGAAGTCACCACAGAGGATTAGGCAGAGTTCCCTGTGGTATCCAAGAGGTTCTCATTAGTTATCTATCTTATACACAGCAATGCATCTGTGTCAACCCCAGTCTCCCAATTCATCCCACCTCCCCTCCCTACTTGGTATCTTGTGTTTGTTCTCTGTGTCTGTATCTCTATTTCTGCTTCGCAAATAAGATCATCAATGCCATTTTCTAGAGTCCACATATGTGCATTAACATATGATATTTATTTTTCTCTTTTTGACTTACTTTACTCTGTATGACTGTGTCTAGGTTTATCTACCTCTCTGCAAATGGCACAATTTCATTTTTTTTTTTTTCTGGGTGTGCTCTGCAGTATATGGGATCTTAGTTCCCTGATCAGGGATCAAATCCATACTGCCTGCAAAAGAAACATGCAGTCTTAACCACTGGACCACCAGGGAAGTTCCTCAACTTTTTATATTTGTTATTGTCCCCCCAAGGAGACTTTTAGGTATTTTTTCCCTAATCTCCACTCTTTCCTCACAAAATTGTAATATCACAGTACATACTGTATATCTATCTTATGGACTGTCTGCATATTTGTGCTTTATATGTTAAAAGAGTAAGATTTCGTTCACTCTCTCAACTCCAAGAACCACTTTTCACATCTTTGGGGCCAATATCCACCTGGTTGAGAAGATATGATTTTGAAGGAAATGGAAGGACAAGCATTTCAGTTGTTAACAGGAGTCAAAGTCCTAACTTGGCCTCAACTTTCTTCTCATTTCCAGCTTCTCAGATGGGGATGCTTTATCATAGGAAAGAATTTAATGACACAAAGTCAAGTATCGGTTAAATAAATTTTGGTGTATTCTTAATATGAAACACTTTATGGCCAACACACACAATATTTACATATGTATTGGCTTATGTAGAGAGCGACACCGAGGACAGCTGTTGAGGGAGACAGGAGGCTACCCAGCGGTCCATATGTAGATACGTTTGAAAAAGCTTGGGGTCGAATCTGCTGATGTTACTGCTGGGCTCGGGGAATTGCAAGGGTCTCTTTCCCCCTCTCGCCTTTTCTCCATTTTTCTTTCTTTATTTCCTTCCTCCCTCCTTCCCTATCTCTCCCCCCACCCCCCGCTCCCTTTCTTTCTCTTTTAGTTTAAGCTGTACTTTCAAGTTTTTCTATAAGGAACATATATAATTGTGTAGTTAAAATGAGGAAATAAGTTACCCAAAAGCTCATATCATAGATTTCTAAGAGACAGCTACATTTATGGTGGTATGAGGGCTCCACATGGTGGTCCAGCCCTCCATCTGACGAGGGCCCAGGTGACCTCCTGGGTCCTCAGGGAGGACAACTCTCTGTCTGTCCTCCCAGATAGTAAATCCTCTGTATCCTCTCGGAGCAGCATCTCAGGATTCCCCAGCTCCAGCCCTGGGTCCCAGAAGGTACTCTCAGACGACCTGCTATGGAGGTTCCCTGAAAAGCTTGCTTGAGACAAAAACAGTGCGTGGAGGCAAAAGTCAGTCAGGGAGTTTGTCCTTCTGGATTCTCTCCTGGCCCTGCTTGGAACCAGTGAGGCCACTGTAAGGCTAAGAACTTAGCCCCAGAAGAACGGCACCTCCCAAGGAGATTTTTATTGTTTCTTCTTCACCTTCGGTTTGGACATTACACCATGTGCTATTAGGTTGCTATGACCGTCTGATTCTCTGTCGAGTCTGTTTCGCACTCAGGGCAGCATTGGGCATGTAGCAAAAATAAATGTTTACTAATGAAGAAATGAAAATATTTGGGCTTGGGTCGATTAATACCTTTGTAGAAAGTTCTACAAACTAGAACAAGGTACAACCTCAGGGCTTGCCAGAGTTAGCTCCGAATATAAATAATTTTCTTGAAGAATTTCACAAGTAGGAAACATATCCCTTAAAATTAGCTTTCCTATGATCAGAAACTGAGAGTTATGGGGCCCATCACGTTTCCTTTGTGGACCCTGATGTCTCCCCACATTAGGGCTTTCCTACCTGCTGTAGATTTCACCTGGAACCAGGCCCCCAGGCTGTTTCCTGCCCTAACGTGTCCTCACTTCCAGTGTGGCCCTTCTAGTTGGTCCCTCCTGACCCTCTCCATGGGATCAGTCCTCCTATTAACTCTTCTCAGAGTTCTCTGTATCCCCCTCCCCTGGCACTTATCACAGTCATAATTACACAGTTATACGTGCAATTGTCTAATGATATTAATAGCCAGTATCTAATGAGTACTATTATGCAGCCAGCACTATGCTAAATGCCTTAATCCTGAATCCATCATCATTTAATCCTCATGACAATATAATAAAGGACTATTACTACTGCCATTTGACAGAAGAGGAAACTGAGTCTCAGAGGGTTTACCCAGTTACCCCAAAGTTGTGTGACCGGTTAATAGCAGAGTCAGGATTAATATCCAAACCACCTGGCCCTCCCCCAAAGCCTACACAGGGAGCTCTTGTAGTAACAGAACCTTCCAAGGCATGTTCCCTGGGGCCAAATCCAGGCGTTAAGAAATTAGGGGTTTCTATATGAAAATATAGATGTCTAGTTTCTCTTGAAAACTTGAAAGGTGCAGCCATGCTTGGCACATCCCTGCATAACAACAATCAGCTGAAACTGGGTGGCTGCTTCCCCACTGGATGGGACATGCACCTGCCAGTGGCCACTCAGCCCTCTTTCTGCTGTGGGCTCTGTGCTACTTCCATCATTTATTTAAAATGTATCCTCCCTAAGCCAGGTTCCAGGTCATGCTCGGGGCAGAGGGTGAGGGGGTGGGAGACAGGTCTATAAAGTTGTTTACAGGGCAAGGGATAAATTCAACAGTATGAATGGTATGACCAGAGCTATGGGAGTCCAGAACTCAATCCAGGGACATGGTGGGTTTGAGGAGTCACACTGGGCTTCCCAGATTCGGATCTTCTTTAGTGGAGTCTTGAGATGTTGGGCTTCCCTGGTGGCTCAGACAATAAAGAATCTGCCTGCAATACAGGAGACCTGGGTTCGATCCCTGGGTGTGGAAGACCCCTTGGAGAAGGGTATGGTGACCCACTCCAGTATTCTTGCCTGGAGAATTCCATGGATGGAGGAGTCTGGCAGGCTATAGTCCATGGGGTCACAGATTCTGACATGACTAATGTGACTAACACACACACACACACTTGAGAGATTTTAAGAGTTTTCCTGCAGAATTGGGGGACGATTCTCCAAGCAGACAGACTAGCATATGAGAAAGACATGGAAGTAACACACATGAAGTTCTTAAAACATCTGGAAGTTTCACATGGCTGAGGCTGGGGAAAGGTAGAGAAGATGATCATTGAGGCTGGGGGAAAAGGGCAGACAGATGACCACAGGCCTGTGGGCCAAGCTCGTCATTAGGGATTTCCATAAGTACTAGGGCCCTCCTCCCCAGTCAATCCTAAAGGAAGTCAGTCCTGAATATTCATTGAAAGGATTGGTGCTGAAGTTGAAGCTCCAATACTTTGGCCACCTGATGCGAAGAGCTGACTCATTGGAAAAGACCCTGATACTGGAAAATATTGAGGGCAAAAGGAGAAGGGGACAGCAGAGGACGAGCTGGTTAGATAGCATCACTGACTCAATGGATATGAATCTGAGCAAACTCCAAGAGACAGCAAAGGACAGGGTAGCCTGGCGTACTGCAATCCATAGGGTCACAAAGAGTCGGATACGACTTAGTGACTGAAAAACAACAACCACCACCTTCCCCATCCACGATCTTGAGAGGCTTCTTCTTCTCTGCCCCTTTTGACATACAAGTGGCCCCAGGACTCTCTTAGGCACTGAAGTGTCAGTGGAAACAGCACATGTTTCTCCCAAATGAAAGTCGTGAGTCAGCACTCAGCTCACTGCATTCACTGCACCCCCTTTTCCTTGGTGAAATGTGGGCGCGTGTGGGGACGAGCTTTGTCAGCCGTGAATGACTCTGATGAGAAGAGCCCCCCACCCCTACCGCCAAGCTACAATGCACGTGCAAGAATAAGCCTGTTGGGCTCACTGAGATTTGGGGGCTGTTTGTTATCATAGCAGGGTGGGGCTCATCCTAACTAACACATCTGCTGACCTCAGGAGTTGAGAGTTGGGTTTCGGTCAGTTCTCTGCAGATGACATACCGAGTAAAGAGGCAGGATGGAGTACTATGAACAGGAGAGTAGTAAGCCACCCACCAGCAATGTTCTCCTGACTCCAGGTAGGCGGGACTGGTGGCTTCTTTCTATTGCTGAAGAAGGCCACGTCCTTTCACATCTCCATGCTTTCCTCATGTTTCTCTCTTCCTCTGACTCCAGCTGGAAAATCCCTTGAGGTGTCTCCTTGAGGTGCCCCTTAAATGCCATTCTTTTTTTTTTTCTTTAACAACTCAAAATAATGATTTTAATTTTCAAAACAAAATAGATACGCACTTTCATAAGAAATAAAATGGCACTTTAGTGCGTGTGATAACATGGAACAGAGAGAAATATCCCCCAAGGAAATGAAATATTGAAGAGTAATCATAGAACTGTCAATGCTTTCATGCCATTCTCTGGACTTATCTAGTGGTCCAGTTGTTAAGAATCCACCTCCCAATGCAAGGGTTCGATCCCTGATCAAGGACCTAAGATCCCATATGCTGTGGAGCTACCAAGCCCACCTATTACAACTACTGAAGCTTGTGCGCTAGAGCTCAGGCTCTGCAACAGGAGAAGCTGGCGTATTACAACTAAAACTTGATGCAGACAGAGGAATAAATAACAAAATGACATTCTTGAATATCTTAACCTGCACCTACCACACCAAGATATTTTGCTATAATGGCTGTCACTACTGCCAGGAGAGATGGCACATGAAAACCTCCCCCTGGGGCTGAGCAGGTAATGGAGTAAGTGAAGTGAGCAGGTGAAATCCACAGCAACTGAGGATCACAGGTCCAGCTTCATCAGCAGACGTGTGGCTCAGTGCTAGCTGTTTATGATCAGGTAGGAATACAGGCCCTACCTTATCCCATCTTCTGATTGTTCAAGAGAATTAAGAAATCTGCAATTGTATGGCAAATCTCCAGATTTACAATGGTTGGAAACTATTTTAAATTTCAAACCACTATGAAAGCCAAAACTTTTTGCTGCTCGGCCCTTAGGCATCTAGTTTTCTGGATTGTGGGGTGGGGGAGCAATGAATGATTTGTAAGGAGAGGAGGAGTTGGTCCAGTTGATAACAATCCCTTAGAGATCTCTCTGGGGAGAAATGGAGGCAAAGAGATGAATGAGGAATGAAAGGAGATGGACACTAGGGGTATTTATGCGGGAGGGGAATCACGCACCAACTCAGGGTCTACATGGCAGACAGCATGTTCCAAAAGGGAGATGACAAGGTCAGCTTCAGGCCGTGGGTGGGGCATTGTCTGGATGCTTCCTGAGGACCCCTCTAGCTCTGTATTTCTATCCTTGCTTGAGCCCCAGTCGCAGGGCAGGCACTGGGCTAGAATATGGGAGTTGCTGCTACTGCTGCTAAGTCACTTCAGTAGTGTCCGACTTTGTGCAACCCCACAGATGGCAGCCCACTAGGCTCCTCCATCCCTGGGATTCTCCAGGCAAGAACACTGGAGTGGGTTGCCATTTCCTTCTCCAAGGCATGAAAGTGAAAAGTGAAAGTGAAGTCACTCAGTCGTGTCCGACTCTTAGTGACCCCATGGACTGTAGCCCACCAGGCTCCTCCAACCATGGGATTCTCCAGGCAAGAGTACTGGAATGCTGGGGTAAAAGGTGCTAAATAAGAGGTCCTTGTCCTCCAGGAGTTCTTGACACAAGATCATTTATCAGTTTATCATTTATCAGCTATAGATGTAGAAAATCCCAATCACAGTACTTTTCTCTTGCACTGGGGCAGTCTGGAGGGAGGCAAATGGTCCAAAATTGCTGGGCAACTCCACAACACAACTATCAGAGATCTAAGTTCTTGCTGTCTTTGCCATCCTCACCAGGTAGCTTCTATCTCATGACTCACGATGGCTTCCAGGGTGACTGCCATCACTTCTTCATCCTACCCAGCAGGGAAGAAAAAATAAATCAACAAAATAAAGGGAAGAGCACTTCTTTTGTGCCATTAGCTGTAACTTAGTGACATGGTCCCACTGAGCTGTGAGGGTGGTGAGAATTATCTTTATTCCATGTGCCCAGGTACAATCAGAGCTTCTGGCTCCAAAGGAGAACGGGTGAATAAACTTCCTGTACCAAAGGAGAAGCGATGAATAACTACCATAGGGCTACAAGAAGCCCTGGCCTCAGATGGGGCAGAATATAGTCTGGTTGCGGGTATTTGGGGACTGAATGTCCTTTGTAGCCCCAGGCCTCTGAGACTGAATCATCGAATGAGAGGACCAAGGGCAGGTCTGAATTCCTGCAAATTTATCAAACAAAGCCTTTATCACAATGAGCCCAAAAAGCAATGGAGGGGAGAGTGTGACGATTTCAGACAACTCTGGCTCCAGAAGCCACATCAGTAGGGAGCCAGTGGGAAATAGTGCATTTAGGAAGCCTGCATAAGCACACACGTACACACAAACACACTCACATATACACATGTTCATGTACTAACCCTCCTTCGCCTACCACTCCAACAAGTCAGCGGGTGGAACAAGGAAGTCAGCTTGGACTGGCTTGCAGCTTTTGGCTAAGTCACTTTACCATCTCGGAGGTTCAGTTTCCTTGCCCATACAATGAAGCAAGGAAGACCCTCACTGCAGGCCTGTGGTATTGATTACATAAGAAAACATATCAGAAGCAACTACTACAACTCCCTGGAGCTAGCAGTTGGAGACATGCTGGTTTCCTTTTGACTTTCTTTTTTATTTATTTATTTTAATTTTTGTTTTTACTTTATTTTACTTTACAATACTGTATTGGTTTTGCCATACATTGACATGAATCCGTCTCGGGTGTACATGAGTTCCCAATCCTGAACCACTCCCCCCCCCACCTCCCACCCCATATCAACTCTCTGGATCATCCCCGTGCACCAGTCCCAAGTATCCTGTACCTGCATCGAACATAGACTGGCAATTCATTTCTTACATGATAGTATACATGTTTCAGTGCCATTCTCCCAAATCCTCCCACCCTCTCCCTCTCCCTCAGAGTCCAAAAGTCCGTTCTATTCATCTGTGTCTCTCTTGTTGTCTCGCATACAGGGTTATCATTACCATGTTTCTAAATTCCATATATATGTGTTAGTATACTGTATTGGTGTTTTTCTTTCTGGCTTACTTCACTCTGTATAATCGGCTCCAGTTTCATCTGTCTCATTAGAACTGATTCAAATGTATTCTTTTGACTTTCACATCAGTTCACAAAAACAGAATAGCCTGTGGAATTTTCATGGAAGAGAAAGCTTTGCTTATGACCTAAGTATTAGAAATGATCGAACCCAAAGGACACAGGGCCAGTTAGTTTAACCACATTAACATACACTTGCCAACCTTGGTAATACGGGTTACTCACTTTGACTGATATTTATTGTCCTGAGTTGGGTTTTGTGTGAGAAACACTCAGCAGAGGTTCCAATAAATGGCCAGCTGTATTTGGAAAGTGGCTGTCATGATTTCTGCAAGGAAGGACATGCGCATCCTTTGTGACTAAAAGGGAGAGCCCTAGAAACCTTATTTAGAAAAACAAAGCCATCAGCCACCCTCTGCTCTCCATTGCCCTTGGTGTGGAGGTTACTGTGTAGTCTCCCACCTAAGGTGCCAGCCAAAGAGCTGGAAGCTGCCATGTCACTCTGAGGTCTTGACAAAGTTTCTCCTTAAAGTCAAAGGTCTGCATGGCCCAGGCGTGGAGCTGTGGGGTTTATTTGGAGCTAAGTTGTGGACACGTTGGCAACTGGGAAGGGTGACTTGGATTGAAGGCATTGCATTGCCTTGGGCATCACCGCACTGGGCAGTAACTATAGTCAATTCAGGGAGGCAGCCTGGGTGTCACCCAGGGAAAGGGCTGGGTGTCTGTCACCTGTTGGCAGTTTGTAAAACTATTTGGAGAGGACAGTTACAGTACTGTAACAGATACTGATGTGACTCCTAAGTCAGAGGGTCCTCCCTGGCAGCCCGGAGACCCTCGGTCTCCTTGGAGCCTTCTCCCGTGGCCCAGGAGGACCAGTTTTCATCTCACGGGCTGCCTCTTTCTTCCACAGATGAGAGAGCATGTGTCAGATAGATGGACGACTCAGGAAGAAGAGCAGCATCTTCCAAGAGCTCCCAGAGGTAGAGACCATTCACTTCTCTCCTGTGGACCCTCACTCACCCGCCCTGATCTCATGGCTCAGTGAATGGCCACATCGCCTACTCCTCTGTGCAGGATTTATAAACCCTGGCATAGCCTCCATAATTCGACAGGCTTGTTCCTGTCTTCCTCTTAACATGGGCTGTGTGTTGATTGAATTCATCTTCTCTTCTTTTGATTTTTCTAACCTGGTGGCCTCCCTCCATCCTCTGGACAGCTGGGGACACTGACTGGCCTCCCTGCCTCCGGTCTTGGTCGTGTAAGACCTGTTAATTTCCACACACAGTCCCAAAAGAACTTCTGAGAACTGTGTCAGCTTATTGCCCTTTACTTTTATCCAATTTATTTTAAGCCCAAGTTTTTTTTTGGCTCTTATCGATTATACATATGAGATGTGGTGGCCATAGCCTTCTTCAAGAAAAATGTCAAAAAGTTCAGATGTGAACAGGATCAAAATTGATCATTCCTTTTAGTTCCTTTATCTGAATCTTTTCTCCTCGATCTGCTGTCATTCATTTTTGTGTATTCTTACTGAATTTTTCTCTCTGTATTTGCATGCAACCTCACATAATTTGGGGGTTCTAGAAATCTAAGTGGGATCCCACTTTGCCTTTTGTTCCATAGCTTGCTATTTCTCTTGAACAACATCCCTTGGGAGCTCAGGGCTCCTCTTTATTGCTTTTGTGAGCTGCCTGCTACCCCATAGTATGGGAAAATCATGATTTATTGAACCAAAGCCATTGAACCATTGAGAACAATCAGATTGTTTAAATTTTAGTTATTCAGCAACACTCCAGTGAAGATCCTTAATGACATCTCTCTCTTCATGTGTAGTTTTGTCAGGGTGATTCCTGTGAATGAGATTTCTGGGTCAGAAGGTGAATAACTGTTTTCCTTTTAATTTTTATTTTATATTAGAGTATAGCTGATTTACAATGTTGTATTAGTTTTGGGTGTACAACAAAGTGATTCAATGCTGCATATAGTCACCTCTTTTCAGATTATTTTCCCATATAGGTTATTACAGAGTACTGAGTAGAGTTCCCTGTAGTACACAGTAGGTCCTTGTTGATTATCAATGAACTAGCTCTTTAAGAACGGAGAAGGCAATGGCACCCACTCCAGTACTCTTGCCTGGAAAATCCCATGGACGAAGGAGCCTGGTGGGCTGCAGTCCATGCGGTCGCGAAGAGTCGGACACGACTGAGCGACTTCACTTTCACTTTTCACTTTCATGCATTGGAGAAGGAAATGGCAACCCACTCCAGTGTTCTTGCCTGGAGAATCCCAGGGACAGAGGAGCCTGGTGGGCTGCCGTCTATGGGGTCGCACAGAGTCAGACACGACTGAGGTAATTTAGCAGCAGCAGCAGCAGCAGCAGCTCTTTAAGATGCAGCCGTGGGGACTGTTTGCCTACATGACTCACAGCTATGGCGCAGCTACTGCGATGAAGGCCGGGCTCTGTATTCAGGTCTGGCTGGGCCTCCTACAGTATATGCGTCCCTCCCATGCCTTGACTGAGCCAGACTTGTCTCCATGGTCCCTCACCTTTGTGACCAGGGCACAAGGAAATGTCCCCTTCTCCTCCTCTGCCTTTCTGGCTCCCACTTATCAATTAAGACCCAATTCCATTGTCTCTGAACTGTCTTCAAAATAACCCAGTCTGAACTCTCACGGTGCTTTGCTCACAAACCTTTACTTTGGCACAGGGCACGTTGCAATTACAGTGGTTTGAGCATTACCCCTTCTCCGTCCTGAGCCAGTCAAGGGCAAGGTCTGGGTCTTGTTCTTGTTTACATCCCTGATGCCCAGTGCTGAGCCTGGTCAAGCAAATACCCAGCAGATGATTGCTGCGAGAAGGAAGAAGTGGATGAAGGAGTGAGCTTATGTTCCTAGAGACTTCCTGGGCACAAAGGAAATTCTGGTCCTGACCAGTTTCTAGGTGAAAAATGGCCAATTTTGTCCCTGATTTCCAAGGTATGGCAACAAAGGTCTGTCTAGTCAAAGCTATGGTTTTTCCAATAGTCACGTATGCATGTGAGAGTTGGACTATAAAGAAAGCTGAGCACCAAAGAAGTGATAGTTTTGAACTGTGGTGTTGGAGAAGACTCTTGAGAGTCCCTTGGACTGCAAGGAGACCCGCCAGCCCATCCTAAAGGAAATCGGTCCTGAATATTCATTGGAAGGACTGATGCTAAAGCTGAAACTCCAACACTTTTGCCATCTGATGTGAGCTGACTCATTTGAAAAGACCCTGATGCTGGGAAAGATTGAAGGTGGGAAAAAGGGACGACAGAGAATGAGATGGTTGCACTCAATCAACATGGTGTCCATCGCCAATTCAATGGACGTGAGTTTGAGTAAACTTCAGGAAGTGGTAATGGACAGGGAGGCCTGGTGTGCTGCAGTCCATGGGGTCGCAAAGAGTTGGACTCAACTGGGCATCTAAGCTATACATGGCTGGGGGTGGGGTGAGGCAGACAGAACAATGCTCCCTCACTCAAAAGCTCATATCCAGAACTGTGAGTGTTGCAGGTTATACGGTTTATTTTTTCTTTTATTTTGCAATTTAACTTTTTATTTTAATAGAATCAGAATATGCATAGCACATGCCCAATGCTCCATCTAAAGTAATACAATCAGCCATACTAACGTTATAATCACTGGCGTTCCAACCTTTACATTTAGCAAGCTTAAATCCCCTCTCACCTGATTTTTTAAAAATTGAGATATAATTGACATAACATTGTATTAATTTTAGGTGTACAACAAAATGATTATAATGATTCAATGCAAGTATATACTGCCAAATAATCACCACAATAAGTCTAGTTAATAGTTAATATCCATTGCCACACAGTTACAGAATTTTTTCTCTTGTGTTCCCCTAGCAACTTTCAAATATAGAAAATAATATTGTCAACCTTACATAATGTTTAAAACTTTATTTATTAACTGAAAGTGTTGCTGATAAAACTTGCCCAAATGCTACCACTGAAAAGTCACTGATTATGCCAATACAACAAAGGTAACCACATGTGTCTGAGGAGGGCAATATGCCATATACTCACTGAAAAAAAAGAAATACACAAACTAAACAAAACCCGTGCAATAAACATCTGAGAATCTGAATGCTTCATATCACTGTTTTGATGTGTTTATTCGTATCTTATGACAAGTGTATCAAAACCTTGGAACAATTTAATTTCAAGTTTCCAGTTTTGTTTTTACTAACATCAGAAAGTTATGCTACACAGACAATGCTAGGTCTGCTTGCTATAATCAAAGGAACTTTGCAGATATGATTGTAGTACAGATCTTAAGAAGGAGAAGTTATCATGGACTGTCTGGATGGGTGCTAAATGACATCAGACATGTCCTTAGAAGAGGGAGGCAGAGGGAGATTTGTCACAGAAGAGGAGCAGGTGCTGTGACCATACAGGCAGAGCCTGAGTGATGTGGCCACAAGCCAAGGCATGCTAGCAGCTACCAGGAGCTGCAAAAACCTAGGGAGGAGGCATGGGTCAGCCTACTTCTTGATTTCAGCTTACTGAAACTGCTCACTGATGTCTGGCTTCCCGAACTGAGAAAGAATACATTTCTGTGTCTTTTAAATAATGTTATCTTATTTACTTATCTGTTTTTGGCTATGCTGGGTCTCCATCGTGGTGCGGGCTTTTCTCTGGTTGTGTAGAGTGGGGGCTATCCTTTGCTCCTGCGTGTGGGGGCTCTCACTGTGGTGGCATGTCTTGTTGTGGAGCACCGGCTGTAGGGCACGTGGGCTTCAGTAGTTGTAGTGAGTGGGCTCCAGAGCACAGGCTTGAGAGTGTGACGCACAGGCTTAGTCGCTGCACAATATGTGGGAATCTTCCCAGATGCTAATTTGTGCATGGAATGTGTTCCTAACGGCTGAGATGATGGCAGATGCTGTGCAGGCTTCTCACATATAGGGACACAACTCTTTCATCAGAGCTTTCGGGGTCCCTTCACAAAGTAGAGTGAGGCAATATGAAAACCATGTAGTGAAATGGCATCTAGCTAGGATTTTTTGCTTAGAAACTTAAGCTGTAAAAGTGAGAAAGTGGGGGCGGGAGACTCAGGCGGAGAGCAAATTTAGCTGTGGGAAACATGGGGGGAGTTATGAATGCGTGAAGACTGACCTGTAAGGGGCGGTCTGCAGCTTCCGTACTCTGCTGGAGATGTCGAGTGGTTCCCTAACTCTTCTATATTTGGGATTGTTGGACTAGATTGTCTTAATGCTGAAGCTATGTCTTGGCAGTTAACTTGGTAAATTTGGAAGGAATATTGACTTATTGGCCTCTTTTATACTACTGCTTTTATTATTATAGCATTCCGTGGTCCCACAGTGATCATTCAAAGAGTTAATGTAGCTTTCCAGAAGTTCGTAACGTATTTTTAGCACTGTAGGAATTTGGCCCAATATAATCACAGGGCTATCATTTTTATGAGGGTAATTTTTTTTGTTTGCACAAATGTTGCATCTTGAGTAACATCAAAAATGGGTCACAATCCCACCACCCAAGCAATCTTGCCCATATTCCTTTCCTGTCTCCGTTCATTCACAGACAAATTTCTTATCATCTCAAATATAGCTTAGGTGTAATTTTGTAAAATTCTCTCTCTTTTCTTTTTTGACATTCTAGCAAAAGCATTTTTCCAAAATGCTAGAAAAAGACTGGGTCAAAGTCTTTTGAATGGATGCCCCAAACTAATGTGACAGTTACTCTACTGTTGAGTATTCTTATGGTTTCTGATTTTTTTCATTGGTATACATAAATCTTCAAGATAGAATGGTCTTACTTTGGATTATTTACCTAGGTAAATTTCTAAGCCTGGAATTAGTCAAATCATATGAAAATTAGGAGTTTAATCTTTAACAGATACATACTACTGTACATAAAATAAACAACGAAGCAAGACCTACTGTATGGCATAGGGAAATACATTCAATATCTTATAATACTCTACCATGGAAAAAAATGCTTAAAAAGTATATATATATATAAAATTGAATCACTTCCCTGCATACCAGAAACTGCTGCTGCTGCTGCTTAGTCGCTTCAGTTGTGTCCCTCGCTGTGGTACCCTATGGACTGCAGCCAGCCAGGCTCCTCTGTCCATGGGACTCTCTAGGCAGGAGTGCTAGTGTGGGCTGCCATGCTCTCCTCCAGGGGATCTTCCCCCCCAGGGATCGAACCCAGGTCTCCTGCATTGCAGGCAGAGTCTTTACAGCTGAGCCACAAGGGAAACCCTGAAAATCAACTACATTTCAATTTAAGAAAATCATCTGAAAATGCATATGTTTGAAATACTGTGCCAAATTATTTTTCAACAAGCCTGAATGAATTAAACCTGACCAATACTTATGCTGATGTGTTTCAGTTTCTCCCTCATCTTTTACAGCATGAGCTGTTACCATTATTTTCCACTGAATTTATTTAATATTAAATACCAAATTCGTATTGTTTCCACTTGCATTGCTTTGAGTGTTCTCAAAGGTTGAATAGTTTTTCATGTTTGGCCCTTAAATGTACACATTATGGCTGTTCTTAGCTGACTTAGAAATTCAGGTCTGAATTTCTTTTTCCAATCAAGTTAAACTCACTTTTAATATCCAAATATGTATTGATTTTGTCTAATATTTACTACACTGTTTTGAACTTTTCAGTCTTCTCTTTTCTTTGTTAATCAAATTAGAGTCATTTAGGAAGTGATAGCTCATGCTTTGAAGTCAAACAGATAAGAATTCAAATCCCACCTCCACCACCACTTTAACCTAGGCAAGCACTTAACATTCCTGAGCCTCAGTTTTCTTATCTGCAAAATGGAGACACCACTGTCTCCTCTGCTTGGGGTTGGTTTTCTTTTCCAGACTGCTTGTGCCTTTTTTTTTTTTTTTTTTACTGTTACTTCTCCCTCTGCCCCCACCCCTCACACAGAAGTTTCACATGTTTACATAGTTGACTCTGCCTTTTTTGGTTTTTCTTTAAAGTTCCCAGTGAACTGTCTCTGGTGCATGTTCTCAGGATCACAAATGATTACAGCTCTTTGGTGCTCAAATGTGTTCCAGATGGGCCACGCTCATATAGTAGCGTTGGTTCTGGGCCGGCTTTTCAGCACGCAGGCTCCTACTGTCATCCAAGGAATGGCGTCTAGACTCGAAGGTAGAGGTTTTCCAGTGCAAAAGGGAAAATGAAAGGGGGTTCTCGAACCCTGATGGAATTGCCCATCAATGCCCTCAAATGAAAGTTAATATTGTTCCAGGCATGGACAAGAATGCCAAGAATGCTTTGTAAAGTTTTATCTCTTTGTAACTCTCCATTTTAATTATTGTCAGGAGGTGACCTACATGCTTGCCAAGGAACTTTCACCCTCTAGCCCCATGCTTGTGAGAGCTGTAATCCACTGGGGTACCGAGCCCCTGCTCCCCACTTTTCTGCCTTTCCCTCCACTGTCTGATGATGGGAGAGCTGGCCTGTGGGGCCAGCTGCACAGAAGCTGGTGCAGTTTGATTCTGTCTCTGCCATCCTCTAGTGATAGCGAAGTCTCTTGTGCCCTCAGAGCCTTAGTTTCTTCAGCTGTAAGATGGGAATAAGGCTACCAATCTCAATATGTGGTCGTGGTGTTTAAATGAGTTCATAGGTATGTTTGAGGGCTGAGATGAGGGTAAATATCATCTTTCTGCCCAGTTCATGGCAAATTTGACCATGATTCTTGTCCAAAATCTTTGAATGACTGTTTGATTCTTGAGACTGTACACCATCCGACTCATGCTGCTCTCTCCAATTCTATTTTTAGCTCTGCTGCTTCTCAGCCATGTGGTCAGAGTCCGGTTATTTGATCTTTTTGTGTTCACATTCCCCATCTGTAAAATGGGATAATAATCCTATTTCATCGGGGTTTTGTAAGGACTTAATCAGCTTCTGTGTGCAGAGTTCAGGGGAGTAGCTGGTATCCACTAGGTATTCAATAACAGCTCTTAGATCATTTTCATCTGCATCACCCCCAAGGCACACTGTTCCCTGTGGCCCCATATCTTTGTAGGTCCTGGGCTCTTTGCCTTGAAGCCCATTCTCTCCCTTTTTGCTGCCTGCTCATCCCTACGTTAGTACTTGGATCTGAAGTTCTGTGTCACTATAGGAAGTTTTCTGAGAGACTGTATTTCTGCCTGCAATATGGGAGACCTGTGTCCAATCCCTGGGTCGGGAAGATCCCCTGGAGAAGAAAGGCAACCCACTCCAGTATTCTTGCCTGGAGAATCCCATGGACGGAGGAGCTTGGTGGGCTACAGTCCACGGGTCGCAAAGAGTCAGACACAACTGAGCGACTTCACTTTCACTTTCATCCCTACCCATCCTTTAAGACTCAGGCCATCTGGGTCTCATCCAAGACACCTGCCCAGCTGAATGAGGCTCCCTCTGTGAGGCCCACACAGCTTGCCATGCTCATTTCTATGGCAGCCTGGTCAAGAGGACTGAACATGGGTCTGGAATCAGGTTTCAGTCTCAGCTCTGCCATTTGATGACTTCACCAGCTGGGAAAGGTCCCATAACGTCTCTATGCCTTGTGCTCTCATTCCCCAAATGGATGCAGCAGTGACTACATCTCTTGATATTAAAAAGGTAAGGTGGAGGCAAAGAGCTTACAACAGTGTCTGGCATATGAAAAGCACACAATACAAGAAACTAAAATTCTGGCATCATTTATTACACTGCACACTAATTATCTGCATACATTTTGTGTCTTCATAGCAGAAATTGTCTTACTCATCTCCATTCCCAATATCTGGCACATGGCAGGTGTTTAACTGAGACGACCCAGAGGGATGGTACGGGGAGGGAGGAGAGAGGGGGGTTCAGGATGGGGAACACGTGTATACCTGTGGCGGGTACATGGTGATGTATGGCAAAACCAATACAATATTGTAAAGTAATTAACCTCCAATTAAAATAAATAAATTTATATTAAAAATAAATAAATAAATGTTTGCTAAATGTAATTCATCCCAACATGTCTTTTAAAAATAGTTATTGAAGTATATAGCTAATTTATAACAACTGTGTTAATTGTTGAATATATATATATTCACACACGTTCTTTTCAGACTCTTTCATTATAGGTTATTACAAGATGCTGAATATAGTTTCTGTGCTGCACAGTAGATCCTTTTTACTTATCTATTTTATACATGGTAGTTTTCATCTGCTAATCCCAAACTCCCAAATTACTATTTAATATTATTAATATATTTAAGGTTTACTCACTTTCTGCTTAAGAGAAGCATTTAAGCTGCTGGAGGAACAGAGGGCTGGCATCTCAGATGTATTTCAGACGTGACTTTAGACAGGCTGAAATTGCTTGAGCCTCATGAGTTTCTTCACTTGTAAAATGAGAATAAATTTATCAACTTTATGGGATTTTTTGAGCATGAGGAACAAGGTATCTGAGAGACATACCATGTTCCTCGGTGGAAAACCCGAACACAGTGAAAATGATGATTCTTTCAAATTGCTGTTGTTTTGTTGCTTAGTCATGTCTGACTCTTTGTGACCCCATGGACTGCAGCATGTCAGGCTTCCCTGTCCTTCACCAACTCCGGGAGCTTGCTCAAACTCATGTCCATTGAGTTGCTGATGCCCTCCAACCATCTCATCCTCTGTTATCCCCTTCTCCTCTTGCTTTCAATCTTTCCCAGCATCAGGGTCTTTTCTAATCAGTCAGTTCTTTGCATCAGGTGGCCAAAGTATTGGAACGTCAGCTTTAGCATCAGTCCTTCCAATGAATATTCAGGACTGATTTCCTTTAAGATTGACTGGTTTGATCTCTTTGTAGCCCAAGGGACTCTGAAGAGTCTTCTCCAACATCACAGTTCAAAAGCATCAGTTCTTCGATGTTCACCCTTCTTTTATGGTCCAGCTCTCATATCCATACATGACTACTAGAAAAACAATAGCTTTGACTGTACAGATTTTGTTGGTAATGAAATGTCTCTGCTTTTTACTATGTTGTCTAGGTTTTTCATAGCTTTTCTTCCAGGGAGCAAGCATATTTTAAATTCATGGCTGCAGTGACCATCTGCAGTGATTTTGGAGCCCAAATTAGTTTAGTAAAAAAAAACTCAGTGGCTTTTTCTTTGAAGTCAACAGAGTGATTCTAAGTTTATTTGGAAGAATGAAGAGGTTGTAACAGAAGAACAGAGTGAGAATTCTCATTAGATTTTAAAATGCATTTTAAGTTTCAGTCATTAACATGGTGTAGTGTTTGAATAGGGTGGGTGCATAGCTTATTGGACTAGAATACATTGTCTGAAACCAGCTGAGCATGACACTTGCTCTGTGATGAGGAAGTGCCTCAGAAGACTTGGATGTGATCAATAAAATGTGTTGGGAAAACTAAGTATTTGAGAAAAAAAGATCATCACCTCATATCATACTTCCAAATAAATTCTAGGTGGATTATAGAATTCAATGTAACAAACAATATACACACAAGTTTAAAAAAAAAAGCTGGCTAGAAGAGACTATATGTTTGTTTTTCATATTTAACATTATAGCCCATCTGGATTATACTTCCCTCAGAAGAGGAAAGAACTTTCAGACAATGACAATGGGAGCATCTACACATATAAATATAAGTGTGATTATATACAATTCAGAACGAATCTTTTACTTTAAAAATTATACAATTTTTAAAAAGATAAACGAGGAACATGATAAAAAATAAGGCATGAAAATCCTTCCACGTCTAAAGTTATTACAAGTCAATATGAAAAAAAAAATAATTCAAATAGGACACACGGAAAAACAGTTCACTGTCCCTAGTAACCAAATAAAAGCAAAATTAAGTCATTAACAGCCAGGTGACTCCCTTGATCAAAACCCCTCAAGGATTCCTAATTGTTTCAGAGATAAAATTCAGAATCAGTAGCCCAACACACAAGGCATATTACAGTTGGGGGCCTGCTTACCTCTCTTCCTGGCCACTTTGCTCAGCATCGGGCCGGAGGCTTGCATCTCACTTTAATCTCTCCATTTTCCTGCACACAATGCTGCCTGAGATTTGCACGTAATGTTCCCTTTGTCTGGAATGGCCTTCCCAACCCTCTCCTTGATAAAGCCTCATCTTGTTTTTTCTTTCCTTTGGCTGCACTGAACAGCTTGCAGGATCTTAGTTCCTTGACTAGGAACTGAACCCACGTCCCAGGTAGTGAAGGCATTGTGTCCTAAGCACTGGACGGCCAGGGAAATCTCTATCCAGCTTTCTAATAATTGGCTGAGCTTAGACTCTGCTTCATTTGTTCTGTGCCCCTGCCCTTGGGGAAAAAAATGTGCTTGCAAGTGCCTGGCAATTTATGATTCCTCTTAGAGGGGAGCGAAGCAAAGAAAAGGTTGACTTCTCTCAAACTGTGTGACCCACCTCCATTTTTTTTCTGGGAAGTAAGTGTGAGCCTCATGTTGACCCTCAGAGCTGGGATTATGAGGTTAACAGTGAAGGTGAAATTCCCGGCAGACATGGATAGAGATCCTCCCTGTGATGTACTGTGCTCAGTCACTTGAATCGTGTCCGACTCTTTGCGACCCCATGGACCTCAGGCAATGGCACCCCACTCCAGTACTCTTGCCTGGAAAATCCCATGGACAGAGGAGCCTGGTAGGCTGCAGTCCATGGGGTCGCTAAGAGTCGGACACGACTGAGCGACTTCACTTTCACTTTTCACTTCCATGCATTGGAGAAGGAAATGGCAACCCACTCCAGTACTCTTGCCTGGAAAATCCCATGGACGGAGGAGCCTGGTAGGCTGCAGTTCATGGGGTCGCGAAGAGTCGGACACGACTGAAGCAACTTAGCAGCAGCAGCAGCAGTAGCAGCAGCAGACCTCAGGCTGTCAGGCTCCTCTGTCCATGGGATTCTCTAGGCAAGAATACTGGAGTGGGTTGCCATGCCCTTCTCCAGGGGATCTTCCTGACCCAGGGATCGAACTCAAGTCTCCTGCATTGCGGGTGGCTTCTTTAACACCGAGTCACCATGCTGCTGCTGCTGCTCAGTCACTTCAGTCGTGTCCGACTCTGTGCGACCCCATAGACGGCAGCCCACCAGGCTCCCCCGTCCCTGGGATTCTCCAAGCAAGAACACTGGAGTGGGTTGCCATTTCCTTCTCCAATGCGTGAAAGTGAAAAGTGAAAGTCAAGTCGCTCAGTCGAGTCCGACTCTTAGCGACCTCATGGACTGCAGCCTACCAGGCTCCCCCGTCCATGGGATTTTCCAGGCAAGAGTGCTGGAGTGGGGTGCCATTCCCTTCTCTGTGAGTCACCATGAAGCCCCAGTATCCTCCCTACTCTGCGTTAACCCAGCTCGATGCAGGGTCAGCTCAGAGTCAGTTTGTCCCCAGACCTGGGACACACACAAATTCTTTTTCTTTTCACCTAAAATTCAAACTGAACTGGGCATCTGATATTTTTATTTACTAACTCTGACCACCCAACCTTAGTCGGAAGTGGAAGAGTGATGCCAATTTTCATTACTTTGGGAGGACCTGTTGCTGGGAATGGGCCTGAGAAGGACAGAGGACTCACTGCTTGGATCCTGAGTGATGACTGAGGTCCCAGCTGGGAGACTGCTCCATGCACAGTGGCTGCTGCATGCCCTCTGTGCCAGTGGCAACCTGGAGAGGGAGGGATTTGTTTCTTTTTAAGCATCAGAAAGCACATGCTTGACACCTGTGGAGAGTCAGGGCTCTACAGGCGCAAGTGCATGGTCTTTTGAACCAGATGGATTTGGGTCTAATCCCAACTGAGCTGTGTTGCCTAGGGTTAGCTCTGTAACCACTCTCAGCCACTGTTCCACCATCTGCAAAACAGGGATCATAAACCACTGCCAAGGGCTGCTGTAAGGATTAAATAAGAAAGCATGGGAATTCATTGAGTATAGCGCTTGACGTAGAGTAGCCACAGGTGTTTTCCTTGGAATATCTAGGGGAAGGAGAGTACCAAAGGAGTTCTACCCCGCACAATCAAAAGGAACATAGCCTCTGTCATTTTGTTTTCCTATAATGGGATGCATTGCATTGTGCTATGTATGTATTGTTTATCCCTACATCAAATATTGTCATTATTCAAAACCCCTCTCCAAACATCTTTTCTGTATTAAAAGTTGTTAGATAGATCTTACTGTTAGCACTTTTAGAGTTCAGGGCATGGAGGTGCAGAGTCGTCAAGGACACATGGTTGTCAAAATGAAAGGCCTACTGTGGGCCTTTCTGGCACTAACGTCTTCCCAGACCTCACCTCAGTTCACCCATGCCTGGTCAGGAGACTCAAGATGGCTGTTCTGTTGCTCTTCTGCATTCTGTGGCTGCCCAGGCCCTGCTCCCCTCACATGACTATCTAATCCTCTTAATTAATTGCTGCTGATGAGCTCACCTGATGCCGTGATGTCCTCTCACTTGTACATGGCAGCCTCCTTTCCCCAGTAGCAATGGCTGTTGCCCTGTCCAGCCCCCCACCTGCTGCACGTGGTAAACCACTGATGTCTCTGCTGCTGTCTGGGCTCTTTCTTTGCTCTTGAGGCCAGGCAACTGCAAGGCTAGCTGGCCTGTGGGGTGAGCCCAACTTCATAACCACTTTTTGAGGGGAGAATGGGAATGATTTTCTCCGTGAAGAGAAGGCATAAAGCTCAGAGAGGGAAAGGGTGGGCTCCAAGTTCACTTTCACAAGCGGTGAAAGTAGGATTCAAACCCGGATCTCTTTGGGCACAAAGCCTGCCTAGCTGGGGTTGAAACCTGGCCCTCAAATCCTGCCTCTTGCAAATGCCCAGCATCTGGAATGTACAGTCACAGCACAGGCACCGTATCTCCTTTCTGCCCGAGACTGCCCTCCCAGCCCTGCCCACGGTGTAGACAGTGCTCACCCAGTGGGCATTGACTGAGTGAGTGTATGGATCATTGGAGATGTAGAGGAATGCCTTTCATGTGCAAAGTAAGGGTTTTCTGACCCTTTGCAAAGCCATTCCAAGGTGAAAATCAACATGAAAGAAATGTCTATTTTACCAAAGGTGTTATTTTAAATGTTTGACACTAAAGCAGGTATCTTTAAGCACTGGGTGTCAGGGAGCTGGACTTGGGCACACATGCAGCTAAACCCTGCTTTCCTGCAGAGCAGACATCAAGCTGATAACTCCTTCTTTGCCTATGGCCCCTGGCTCAACCTTACAGGATGCTAGCATTAATTCAGAATGCCCTGACAGACACCCCCTGCGTGGTGTTTGCGACCTGCAGCAGGAGCCCCATGGCCAGATGCCTCTGCAAGGTGTAGGATTAGGGCCAGAGTGGCTGGTTGAGGTGATAGGGGTTGTGAAACCTTAAACAGCCTGTTCCAGTGACACGTCATGATTAGCCAGTCTGTCAGGATTCCTCCACTTCCTGCAAAGAATAAACACTGCCAGGAAAGCCTGGGCATGCAGACAGGAGGGTGGCGGGGCCACCCAACTGTACCTCTTCTCCCCCCTAGGAGCCCCAGGTTTGGCTTCCTGTCCTAGGCTTCCTTGTGCATCCCTGGATATGGTCCTGCCCGCGTGAGCCAAAGTGTGGCCATGTTGGGGAGAAATTTTGGAGCAGTTGTTCCTGAATATATCAAGCTCAGACCTTTTCGGCCATAGGAAATCCCTCAGAGGAAAGGAAAGGAGGAGGGAACTGACATTTAATGAGCACTAGCTATGTGTCAGGTGATGTAATCTCCGGCAGTCTCTGGATGTCCTCAGCTTGGGGCCACTTGCATGGGTGGGGAGGAGTCAGAGTTAGGAGTAGTCTCTCCTCCCCAGTGGAAGAAATGCAGATGCCAGAGACACTACTTCTCCTGAGGTCCTGCCTGACTCCTGTTCTCCTCATCTAGTTTTCAGATGACAGATTTAAATTGTTCCGAGGAGACAGAGCAACCTTGGGCCTGCCCCTTCAGGCTGGAGTCAGCCCTCTGCCTGGCACACAGGCTTCTGTGTTCCCTTCTCCTGGTCCCCTTCACTACCCATCCCCCACCACCACTCATGTCCCCCCATTGTTGAAGGGGCTCCTGAACTGTCCCCATCATCTGGATACAATGGGTGCCACCAGCACCATCTCAAAGACTGCTCACCACTGTGGGGAAATTCTCCCCAGTGCCCAGCTCGGCTCCCCCCAACTTTCCAAGACAGTCTTCTTCTCACTGATGACTTCATTGTTCCCCCTGAAAGAAGATTTTTTTTTTTCTTGATGAGAGTTAAAATATTGTTGATATTATCATCCAAAAAAAGATAAATTTTCTTGTTAAACCCGGTTTTCCCAGGAACATGCCCCAGCCTCCAGCAAGCAGGTCAGGCATATTGGAGCCGTGATTGAGGACTGCCCCAGTTTGACCTTGGCTCCTTGGGGCTGGGCCATAGCAGTCTGCATCTCAGACTCTCCAGTGATCAGCACAGAAGCGGCCCCGGGGCCATGCCCAGTGTGTACTAGTGCAACAAATCAAGAAACAGGGAGTGACTGGAGTGATCAGATGTGATCTCTGCAAAGTGACCGGCGTGAGGGCTTGTGCCTGCGTGTCCTGATTCCCGACCCAGCACAAGTCATCTTCTGTAGCCCTGCCTGGCTTCCAAGGGGGCTCTTCTTTCTATAGGTGTGTTCTCTTAGACGTCAGTCTCCTCCAGTTTCCAGTGTGCTTCTGAACTGATTTGCTAGTGGGGGTGATGAATGGTTCTGGCCCATTCAAGTCAGTGCCCTCCTTCAAGTTCTTTCTTCTTCTCTGTTGCTCCTTAGATGTAATTTTACTATTTTCAATAGCAGCTCACATTATACACTAAGATAAATGCATGTAAATGAAAACATATACTACATCACATTATGGCATTACCATAAAGCCATAAAGATTTTTTTTTTTTGAGATTGAAACTGCTTTTATTGGGATGAATACAGTAGGCCTGCATGGTCTGGTAAGATCTTTGAAGACAGACAAATTAGTTTGCTAGTTTCAGAAACTGAAATTTCACTTCTGGAAATCTCTGTGAATTTGAAGAAGAAAAAGGTTTCAGAACCAGTAGAGATTTTATTATAAGCCTAGTAGTAGCTCTCCCTTACTAGTAACTAATGTTCTAAGGAAGAGAGAGATCAGGGGAAATCGATGGGTTTTGAGGCCCTACTGTGTGTCGTGTTTTTGTTACATCTCATGGTGTGGCAAAGACAAAGGCCTGGAAGCAGACAAACAAGGCTGGTCTGGGCTCACATTCTTTGTCTGCCACTTCCCAGCCAGCCAGGTAACCTTGGATTATGACCTTATCCCTCATTTCCATCAGATGGGGAGGACCATCCTGACTTCACTTAGTTGCTCTCAGGAGGATTAATTACAGTCAAGTCTGTAATGGGACTAGTACACACAAATTCAAACAAAATAAGTATAGTCATTTATAATAATAGTATTATTAATCCTCAGATGATTCAGCCATAAAGCTATTTGGCCAAAGTGAATTTGAACTAATGAGCAATTTGATCAAAACACTTTGTAAGAAAGCTGAGTGGTTAACAGAGCAACTTGGCCCAAAGAAAAATTTGTTGGAAAATGAATATCCCCAAGAGTTGACATTTGAAACATCAATAGCAAATCCATCTGCCTCTGTGCAATTTTCCCCTAGGATTTTCTATTGTCTTTGTGTTTTGTTTCTGTTTTATTTTCAATAATTTATTCTTTCCCTCTGTTGTAAAAAGGGAAAAGTTGGGACACAATGCATATTCAGTGTTAAGTGAACAACTTACATGGCCAAGGAAAGAGGAAATTGTTGAGATAAACTCATCTACCAAGGTGATCTAAATGAATTATGGAATGTCACAAAATGGTGTGCCTGGCTAGAGCTCATTTTTGTAGAAAAATATTGTATGTGCATAAAAGGCCACTACTATATCTTTATCAAGGATTGAACATAGTTGGGGAGAGAGGTGAGACTATGGCTTTTATTTTGCTTCTGTCTATATATTTTGCTATTTCTGAGTTGAGGATGCTTCATAATAAGTAAGAAACTATAAGAAAAAGGCCAAACTTTTTCAGGCTTTTCAACAATTTTTTTTTTTAATTAAAAAAAAAATCTCATTGGCTTCAAGCCAATTCTACCCTTATTGATGTTTTGATGTTTTACAATTTTTGACACATTGAGTTTGAGATTATTCTCCAATCTATGAAATGGGGATAATAATATTTGCCTTCAATGAGGAGTAGAAGGATTGAAGTGAAAGTGAAAGTTACTCAGCCATGTCCAACTCTTAGTCCATGGAATTTTCCAGGCCAGAATATTGGAGTATTCTTTCCCTTCTCCAGGGGATCTTCCCAACCCAGGGATCAAACCCAGGTCTCCCACATTGCAGGCAGATTCTTTACTAGCTGAGCCACAAGGAAAGCCCAAGAATACTAGAGTGGGAGCCTATCCCTTCTCCAGGGGATCTTCCTGACCCAGGAATCGAACTAGGGTCTCCTGCATTGCAGGCAGATTCTTTACCAACCGAGCTATCAGGGAAGCCCCAGAAGGACTGGGTGTGCTGTTTTATATAAAAGTTCTTTCACAGTCCGGGACACATAGTAGGTCCTAAACAAGTGATAATCAACCGTCTCCATCTCGTGGAAATGTGTTCTAACAATTCTTCATTGTCACATATTTGGTGGCTTTCTCTTTTACCTATGGGCTGCTCTGGTGGATTACTGAGTGGATGTGAAGAGTGTTCTCCCACCACCTTTACTTAAATGATTATGATATCCTCCTAGCTGGTCCCCTTCTACTTAGCTCCTTCTGCATCCCACGCTGTTTTGCTCATAGCAGCCAGAGCTACTCCTTTAAAAATCTGAATGGATTACATTGATTCTTAGAAGTCTAATGGCTTCCCAACATTTTGAAGTTGAAAGCGAGGCCTGATGGTGGCCTGCAAGGCTGCGTGCTACCAGGCCCTGGCTGCTTCTTCAGGCTCATTGTCTGCCTTGCTCTTGCTGGTTCACTGTAGTGGTCCACCCATCCACTTTGGCCCCCTTGCTGGTCTCAGTGCATGAAGGCCACTCTGCCTCAGGGCCTTTGCATGTCTCATCCATTCCCTTTGCTGAGACAATCCTGTCCTGCATGTGTACCTGGTTCCCTCTCTCAGTGCTTCAGAATTTCTGCTCAGTTGTCACCTCCTCATCTATGCCTTCCTGAGCCTTTTGCCTCTCTTTCTTCATGGCATTATTTACATTCAATATTTAATGTTCATATGTCTGTTTATACGATAATGCCTCTCCCCCACCAAAATATGAGCTTCTCAAAAGGATGACGTTTGTCAACTTTGCTCACATTTGTGTCCATCCAGAGAAGGAAATGGCACCCCACTCCAGTGCTCTTGCGTGGAGAATCCCAGGGGTGGCGGAGCCTGGTGGGCTGCCATCTATGGGGTCACACAGAGTCGGACACAACTGAAGGACTTAGCAGCAGCAGCAGCAGGCCTTACAAGGATACCGTCATAATGGACTCCCAGTGAGCATCTGTGGAATTGATGAGTAAAATAAATAAATGAGTTAATCTGACCTTAATATTCATCATAAAGTTTAAATGCAAGTGACATCTTGAATATAGATTAGAAATAAACACCCACCTCCTTCCTCCAAAAGAAGAGAACACAATCCCTGAAGCATGGTTGAAATTCTTGAAAGAATCACAACCAGTGGCCAAGCCACCCAGAATCTACCAAAACGAACACTCCTTGACAAATAAGGAAAGAGGGGATTGACTTCCAACCAATCGGCTTCTGCCCAGGTATCAGCTGGACCTGCTTGTGGCCAGTTGTTTCTCAGCCATGTCACCTGGGCTCAGTGTGGTGGGAGAAAGGGGACAGCCTGGGGTCCCTGGGAATGTCTAAGCCTGCTCACTCCCCATGGAGGAGGGCAAACCCCACTTCTGTAGTTCTGGGTGCTGGGCTGCCCACTTCCACCCAACCAGATCTGTCCCAGCCCAGAGTGGCCCCTCTTCTCCTATAGGCACTTGGAGCATCTGCAGTCACCCATCTGGGAACATGTCCTTTTATCCCCAGAAAGCTGTAAGGAGTCAGCTTAGAGAACAGCAAGGAAAATACTTTTAGAAGAAGGAAGAAGAGAGTGAGGTGGGTAAGCACTGTGGGATGCTAGTGGTGTTGGGAGGTCTTCTGGTTCAGTTTCCATTGTGTATTTTGGAAGTGTGTGTGTGTGTGTGTGTGTATGTGTGTGTGTGTGAGAGAGAGAGAGAGAGAGAGAGAGATACAGACAAACAGATATACAGAAAGAGAGACTGGAGAAAGAGACAGAGAAACAGAAAGAGGGAGAAAGCCAAGCAGACAAGAGACATACAGAGACAGAAAGAGATACAGACAGACAGAGATGGGGTCGGGGCTGGCCTGGTGTTTATGTTCGAGGGTGGTGTGTGTTTGTGTTTCTGGAGTTGTGGCGTGTTCTTCCATGTACCTAGTGCTGTCTGTTTATTATCTCAGTACCTCTGTGTGTGGCTGGGAGTTTGTGTCTGTCTGTCCGCTGTGTCTACGTCCCTTTGCTTAGCTCTGCCGCTTCTTGTGGGGACCAAGTGCGATTCCCCGCCCGTGCTGTGTAGGAGTCGCACAGACACGCAGGCACGATGCTGGCCTTGTCCTCCCCTTGCCGGGACCCTTTGGGTAACTTGGGCCCTGTTTGGAGGCAGCTATGAGGATGAAGGAATCCCAGGACATTCACCCATGAGGAAGAAAAAGGCCGGTTGGGGGGTGGGGCAGAGTCACACTTGGCAAGGCTGCATGAAGTGAAATGTCTGAACCCTTAGTCAGGTCCGGTCAGGGAACCGCATGTAAGAATGCAGTTTTCCAAGGGGCCTCTCGATTGGGCTCGCTGATCTCTGACTACCCCTGGCCTGCGTTGCCCATTATTTCCCAAGCATCCCCTGCTTTTTCTGCCTCAGACTTTGCTCCAGTCTTTCCTTCTTCCTTCAGAGCAGTTCTGGAAGCCCTCCCCCAGGAAGCATCCCCTGACCATCACAGAACAGCTGGCCTCCCCCTCCTGGGTCCCCGTGGGACCTGGACGCACCTCCGTTGGAACACTTCCATCCTTGGGATGTATACTTGCCTAGTGCCTCCCCTCTCACCCCCAAGGAACCCCAGAGCTCCGTGAGCTCAGGAACCTGGCTTCTCTGATTTTGTACAACCAGAGCCCAGCATGGGACATGGGGCCTAATGTACAGAAGAGAGAAAGGCCACCACCAGGTGGGACTGAGCCCCGTCCTCTCAGGGGCTGACCTGGCCCGCTGGGCACCCACCCCACCCCGCCGCCACACGCCTCCTGTCACGGGGGGGAGGAAATGGGAGGACACGGGAGCACCGCGTGGCTCCCACGGGGCCTCAGCTAGTGCTCCTCACTACTGAACACACTTAAAGACACACGTTATCTCCTGTCGTCCAAAGTCACTCCTTAGACGGAGTGAGTTCCTTCTTGCGTTGAGCATTTACCAAGCTCTCTCTGGATGGGGAACTCTCTCAATTGCTTAATTTTCAACAACAAAGGACTGTTTGGGGAAGGTACATTAGCCTAAAACCACCTCAAACAACATGGGTTTAGAATTCTTCAAGAGATAATCTGACAGAATCTGTGAGAGAGGGAGTCAAAGACACTTTACACAGATTAGCAATTCTTCCTTGGGGTATGACCTTCAATTACAAGCGCTGGATGTCATGGCAAATAAGCCTTTTAAACCTCGGCTTGAAAAAGCAGTGCTGAGCGGTTCTTTTGTGCAGAGCACGCACTGACACACACCCAGGGACAGAATCAAAATCCCGACAGGGCTCCTGTCAGGCTTGTGGGGGCAGAGGGTATTCCCTGTCTGCTGGGCGCAGACGTGGAACTAGAAGTGAGGAGAAAGATCTGGAAAACAGGGCTGGATGATGCAAAATAGAGCCTCCGGGAGGCAGACACTTGTGGGAGAGCATGGTGAGCATCAGAGTCAAGCCATTCAGGCAAGGCAGATGTGGAGAAAAACAATGTTTCTCAACGAAGATTATTCATTATGAAGAACCGTCACGAAATAGCCCATCTGTTACTTCCAACCGGATCATCTTGGCTGCCATCTATTGGATATTCACCATGAAGCAAAAGTTTTCCAAGCAGATTACCCATTTTTTTTTTTTTCCCTTCCATCTACTTGTGAAGTGGGCATTCTCATTATTATTAATTTTTTTTTTCAATCGCTTGACTGATGTGGAGAATGAGGTTTGAAAACTTAATCTGAATCTCACCACAAGGACTGGGAGCTGGGATGAAAATCTAGACCTGACCTCTTCACCACCGCCTTGTTCCGGTTCTCACAAACATTTCCTACTGTTTGTCCAAAATGATCTTATCAGAATGGTGAGAGAGTGTTCTAGCAAGGAACTGTAACTTAATTCCTGTAGTTACTCCTCACTTGCTGGGCTCTGTGAACCCTATTTATGTAATTAATGGAGAAATGGGGCTCTCCAAGCCAAATATGCATGGAGAAGCGAGAATGTAATGAAAGGACCGAAGGGTCCAGGGGGAAGCAATAGGGAGACATGGAGACTGTGGAAAACTAGAAAACCCATGCTTACCCAAAGAGGGCAGACCTGCTGCCCCAGCCCATTGTTGCTATTATAACCACAGCTCCACTATTACTAGATGTTCAAATGTTTTCAGAAGCTAGAGGGCTGGATTTTGGAGTGAAGTCTTATTTTTAAGAGTTGATTACTAGCTCAAATTAATTTTCCAAACCCATGTATCCCAAGCAAGGCACACTTGGGATCTAGAGTTGTAACCTCTTTGTGTGAACCCTACTGCAGGTTGGGGTCAGCTGGCATAGTGCTGGTTTTGGCATACTAAAACATGAATTCATATCTGAGTTCTGCCCCGTACTGGCTGGGTAGTCTTCCAAAGCCTCAGTTTTTCTGTCTGTAGAGTGGGAACACTAATAACCCTTCCCTTACAAACCCACTGAGAAGAGCATGAAAATGTTTGAGAATCTGCCTGAAGCTGCAAATCCACGGTACCCAGCATGGCCCTCCTGTCTCCCAGGCCCTGCACCTTTGCTGTCCCCACTGTTTCTCATATCAGGGCACCATGAGCTTCTGGCTGTTCCCTCCAATAGAAATGGTCTTCTTTCAACCTTGTAACCAAAAGGGCTCTGCTTTCAGAACTTGCCATTGGCTGGCTCCCTCTTGTCATTCAGGTCTCTGTCATATGTCATCTCTTCAGAGACACCCTCCCTGTCTGTCCTTTCTAGTTTTGCAGCTTGCTTCTTGTATCAAGTCCACGGCATACTGCCACTATGTTGCTTTCTCAATAAACTCATTATGATCTCATGTGTTTACTCACTTCAGAGCCCACTGCCTGTCTTCTCAAGTAGAGTAAGGCTTTCCTTGTTCACTGTTGCCTTTTCAGTATCTAATACAAGGTTTGGCACCTTATCTGACTCAGGTGGTGCAATGGTAAAGGATCCTCCTGCCAGTGCCGGAACTCAAGAGAGGCAGGTTCGATTCCTGCATTGGGAAATCCCCTAGGGTAGGAAATGACAACCCACTCCAGTATTCTTGCCTGGAAAATTCCAAGGACAGAGAAACCTGCAAAGAGCTGGACATGACTGAGCCTGTACACACATAGGTACTCAGTAGATATCCCTAGAATGAGTGAAGAGTGCTGGATGAGACCGAGATATAATAGAAGTCAATGATTCTTAGGAACTGGCCCCCCTGAGAACAGAATGGAGGGAGGCTGTTGTCTGGGCTGCCTGAAGAGGGCTTGAGGTTTGTTTGGAATTTTGCTATGAATCAGCATGAGGTCCTGCCCATTCCTTGCTCTCTTACCTAGTAAATGTTATTGCTTGAGAAGCTATTAGAGAGATAGAGATAAAGCCTCCTGGAGCACAGATAGAATCAGAAACACAGAATTAACCCCTATGAAGGCTGAACAGCTCGCAGAATCAGGCAAGTCAGACTGAGAAAGGTGGGAAGGCTAATCTCACTTTTTACCAAATGCGCATGGGCTCAGAGTCTGCAGGGGCTGGCAAGACTTAAACATTGTTTACTTTGACAATTATCTATACCTGTGGCAGGTAGATTTCTACTTTCATTAGTGATAAAATTGTCCCTTTAGGATAGGGGCCTGTTCATTTCTTTTTAACAGAGAGGTATATGTTAAAGAAAAATGTCAAGTAAATGATTGCACAGGTGGTGTGTGGCTATTACAGTCTCATGGGGGTGATGGAGCCCCAATGGATTAAGTTCAGCAGGTCCTAATCTGGGCTATTAAATGCAACCCCCTCGGAATGGACTCAGAGATCTCTGTGAAGTGGCCCTGGTGCAATTTGCTAACTGTTTCCATTTACTGTCTTTTATTTAGAAAATTGCTCCAAACTTAACTGCTTTACCCATGCCCTTGCTTCTGGACTCGGCTCACTCTTTTTCCTCCCAGCACACTCTTTATTCACATACCTATCCTCTAAGATACAACCCACTTCTACCACTAACCTCTTCTGGTCCACTCTGTCCTTCAGCTGAGCACTGAAGAATTGCTATTTTGAACTGTGGTGTTGGAGAAGACTCTTGAGAGTCCCTTGGACTGCAAGGAGATCCAACCAGTCCATCCTAAAGGAGATCAGCCCTAAATATTTATTGGAAGGACTGATGCTGAAGCTGAAACTCCAATACTTTGGCCACATGATGCAAAGGACTGACTCCTTGGGAAAGACCCTGATGCTGGGAAAGATTGAAGGCAGGAGAAGGGGATGGTAGAGGATGAGATGGTTGGATGGCTTCACCGACTTGATGGACATGAGTGTGAGCAAGCTCTGGGAGTTGATGATGGACAGGAAGCCTGGCATGCTGCAGTCCATGAGAGAGTCACAAAGAGTCAGACATGACTGAGCGACTGAACTGAACTGAATAATAACTGCTACAATTTAAGCAATTTCTGTGGGCCAGATCCTACAGGTATACTCGTATTTAAGGCTTCATCAATTCTGGGAGGTTTGTCCTCCCCATCTCCATGTCACTGAGGGGTGAAGTGCTCTGGTCAAGATTCCTCAGCTGGAAGGAGCCAGGACATACTCTCATCTAGAAGTCATGATCCCAGAACCCAGGGGCTTAACATCCTCACTCCTAGTCACCTTCGGCACTGTCTATGCAACCATAGCATGACCTGGGTCTGTGTCTTCTCCCTCTAGGGCTTTTGAGCTGAATCAGTCTCCTACTTTGGAGGGTTTGGCACCTGCTAAAGATTCTGCAAACATTGCACAAACCATGAGCTAGGTTAAGTTGACATCTTGATGGGGTTTCAGGCTGGGCAGGGCTGTCAACTTTGGGAATCTGAACAGAGCAGCTAGAAGAAGGAGGGAAAGTCACTAATCACTTCAAGGGAGAAGGCTGTACCTTTTGGATCCTCAGAAAAAATGGGGTCCCCTTTGAGCTAGTGTCTTAGCATCATGGAACACAGTGTGAGTCTGAAAGTGAAAGTCGCTCAGTCGTGAGTCGTGTCCTGCTCTTTCCAATCTCATGGACTCATACAGTCCACAGAATACTGGAGCTAGGTACCCATTCCTTCTCCAGGGTATCTTCCCAACCCAGGGCTCGAACCCAGGTCTCCCACATTGCAGGCAGATTCTTTACCGGCTGAGCCACCAAGGAAGCCCAAGAATACTGGAGATGGTAGCCTATCCCTTCTCCAATGGATCTTCCCGACCCAGGAATCGAACTGGGGTTCTCCTGCGTTGCAGGTGGATTCTTTACCAACTGAGCTATCAGGGAAGAACAGCATGAGTTTGGGTCCATGCAATTCCTGACTGTATGACCCTGGGCAAGTCTCTCCACTTCCCCTAGCCTCAGTTTCCTGATCTGTATAATACAGCTGCTAGAAAGTTTATGTGAAATAAACAAGAAACAACATCAAACACTTGGGCCTGGCACATAGTAGGTCCTCCTTACATCGCTGTTGGCTTTCTGCATGGGTTGTCTCATCACCCCTGTCCCCCTGCCCTCCCTACTTGCATTAAACAGGCTTGCATACAACAACTGTTGGGGTTTGTAACTCTTCACTAGCAAAAACATCCTTGGGCAATTTACTCTTGAATCCTTAGTCTCCTAATCTGTGAAATGGGAATGATAATCTATTTGCCGCAGGGCTTGTTGTGAGGGTTAATGAGATAATTTGGAGCTCTTGGAAATAACCATTACCTAGCATGTAGAAAATGCAAACTTATGAGAGATGCCTCTTTATGACCTCATTTCTCAAGCAAATCTGAACCATCTAATCCCCTCTTACTTGATTGCTTCTTTTTACTTTCTTGTTGCAGTCACAGAAACATTTCAAATTCCACAGTAAGTACCAGGTAGGGAGATGCAGAGATAGGATAGTTGAGTACTCAGGTGCACAAAGTTGAGCACTCCTGAAGCAATGTAGCTTTTGATACCAAACTTGGGGTAAAGACAAGGAAAATATGAGTAAAATTTAGGATCCATCTGAAGATCTCTTCAAAGTCTTTTTTTTTTTTTTTTCACTTTTCTCTAAATGTCATCAAGATAAATAGATGTTCCTGAACTGGAAAAAGGCCAGGTTACAGTGAATGAAAGAAATATTCAAGTTGTATGCTCCTATTCTGTCTTCACTGAGGGCTGGGGGACCCAAAGATGATGAAGATCATCCAGGTTTGAGTCTTAGTGAAAGAGACAGATAGGGGAGTGAAAACATGAGGCTGCCTGACACTGTATGAGGTGAGATAGAAAGGTGACCATTCAGGGCAGCTCCGGAGAGGCAGCAACAGCCAAGACAATGGATGGGGCAAAGTGAGCATTTCTCCCAGATCCTCAGTGGCTGGCACTGAAAATCACACCCTGGGGCATCATTTAGAATCCCTTCTTAGAAAGGCCAGAAACAAATTCACTGACTAAATGAGGCAAAGAAGGAGTATACTAGAAGGATGCTGAGCAGCTCACAAAATGGACAGGGAGCTAGACTTGGATAAGAATAGAACTGGGGTTGCCCTAGGGGTCCTGAGAGCAGAGCTGGTAGACAGCCTTATCCGCAATGGGAAAGAATACGCTCTGACTCTTTCTTTGTTTTCCTTTTGTCTGTGTCACTTGGCTTAGAAGTCCAGGGAGAGAGAACTTGATTGTGCTGACCAGGATCAAATGTGTGCCTGAGACTACAAGGAGGGGCCGAGACCTTGGGTGATGCCACTCCACGACCACACCTGGAGAGGGAGCGGTGATTCCCCAAGCAGAAGTGAAAGTGATGTGATGAAGGACTAGCACACGATCTTGCCTACTCCGGGGAGTGATGGAGTTGCAAGAATGGCACTCCAACCCCATTCAGGCCTGGATGTATTAGCATTCAGTCTATGCCAGGCCCTGCATTAGGCGCTAGGAGAAGAGGTGAGTAAGATGGATTTGGAAGTAAGTGAGCCCATGTTGTGAACACAGATTCTTTGATGCCAAACCCATGCCTCTAGGAGTGAAGGGTCTAGAGGCACAGAAGGCATAACAGCTGAGGACCAGGGCGACTACCAGGTGCCTTGAGGAGAGGGTGGGGAGAGAATAGGTCCTCACTGATGTTCACTGGAAGTCAGAGTTACAGGGACAAGGAGAGCTCGCTCAGCACCTGAAACCTCAAGAGGTGGCCCCCTCCTGCTCAAGCTATTCTGATGCCCACCTGAGTCAGTCTCAAAGCCCGTTTGACCAAGCATATTACCCAAGCGTGGAATTTGGGCCAACACTGGAACAGATCAGGCAAAGGAAGCCCAGGAGCGACATCTGGGGTTGGCCACAGGCAAGGTGGTTTCCTATATCCTTTCCAAGAAACCCCGCTTCGGGAGCCCCAGTGGCTTGGTGGTCAGGCATATAACAGGTGTTCAACAAATAGTTATGGGAGGAAAGAAGAGACAGGAGGGACGAAGGGATAGAAGGAATGCATAAAAAGGGAGAAAGTATTTTAAAATGAACAAGTTAATGAGATCAAAACAGAATGAATAAATGAGTGACTTCTATAGGGATAGGGGAGAAAATGAAGAAAGAGTGTGTGAAATTTTAAGATAATCCAAACTTTGCCACTGCCTAGCTGTGGGATCCTACTTAAATTTTTGGGACCTCAGTTTCCTCATCTGTAAAATGGGGCTAATTTGGACACCTCTCCCTGAGAGTCACTGTAAGGATAAAATGAGAGGATATAAGCAAAGCCTTTGGCTCTGGGTGAGAGCTCCATATGTCAGCTATTATAACTGATGGGCTAAAGGTCACAAGTGAATGAATGAATGAGTGAATGAATGAAGGAAATGAAGAGAGAGAAGAAAAGATAGCCAAGGTCCTTCCCTGGGGCCTCTCCATCCTTGGTGGCCAGAGAGCACTGGGGACTGTCTGCCTGGCAGACAGGGTCACTCCCTCCCTCCATGCGCAGGCCCAGCCTGTTTGATTTCAGGAGGAAGATAAGATGCCGGGGCTGCTTTTTCATCTTCTCTAGGCCCTCCCCCTGCTCACAGCCCCCCTTGGCAGTTGGGGCCTTCAAAGTCCCTGCTGGCTCCAGATCTACAGATAATCATTTACTGTAATCCTACCCAGGAAAGGAGCTGATAAAGTCCAGATGGAGTGTGAGGTCTTCAAACTCACTTTCTCTGCCAGATAACACTGGGGCCTCTCAGGAGACCCCTTTCTCTTGGGAAGAGAGGCAAAATGGGCTGTGTTCACATAGCACACACGTTGTAGGAATGGACTATCATTTGTTAGGGACACTCCTTGCTTTCCTAGGGTGGGAGGGGGGACTAGCGGAGAGGGAGCACTGGATTTGGAGTCGGATCAGCCTGGACAGTTAATCTAGCTTTATGTGTCGTTAAAATGGAGGCATAGATTCCCATTTTCCAGGGGGCTGTGAATGTTCAAGGATGCACTGGGTGTGGAAAGACCTGGGCTAGGGGAAGATTTAGGCCTTGCCTTGATCAGACTTCCCCATGTGGCCCAAGAAGGCTCCAGTACCTGAGCCTCGGTTGGCTTCCTGGACTGACCCTCAGCCATAGGTCCAGGAATCAAATAGGCCCCAGTGTGAACTTAGGTCTCTCACTTGCTGGCTGTTAACCTTTGGTAGGTTGCCAAGCCTCTCTGGGCTTCAGTTTCCTTATCTGTAGAGTGTGCAAATAATCTGTACCTTTTTGACTGGTTGCAAAGGGTTGAATTAAATAGCAAACAAGAAAGCATGTTGTGATTAGAAAAATAGACGAAGTGAAGGGCTATTGTTCTTGGCAACTCAGTCCCATGAACCCTCACAGTGGAGAGGCCACGTTGTTAGACATGATCAGGGAATGCTGGGAATATCCACTCCAGTACCACATTCAGGAGGGGTGATGTGGGCGCCTCAGGACCTGGGGCGCCACTCAGTCCGATCCATGAGTGTTGGGGTCAGAGGAGGTCCTGAGGCCTGACTGTTCAGAATGGGATGCGGCCAGGGGCGTGGGGTGGATGCATGGGGCAGCAGCAGCCTTGGACACGCCTCACAAAGGGCAAAGGATCAGGGATGGTCTGCAGCCCTGTGGGAGGAGCCTCTGACATCCCGCAACCCTCCATTCGGACTTGCTTTCCTATCCCTTTCACCGACCCATTACGTAAATCCAAACAGATTTAAGATCTGACCCTACCTACTTCTAAGAGATTTAGGCTATTTTAAGATAGAAAACCTAGGGCAAGAGGAGACTTTAAAGAGACTGTCTGCTGCTCCATCTTATAATGACAAAAATGCAATGGAAACCTCAGGAGATAGCCTCTGCACTGATTAGATGGGTAGAGATTTGAAGCCTGATGATACTCTGTGTGGGGAAACAGGCATGCTCTTTGAAGAACAAAAACATGCGTACCATCTCTTAGGAAAGCCTTTGGTTTTTAGTGGTGAAAATTAAAACGGACTTGTCCTTTGACCCAGCAATTCTAGGAATTTATCCCTTACTTAAACTTTCAACCATGAGCAAAGGCAATACAAGAATATTGATTGTAGGATTCTATGTTGAGACAAACATGGGAACTCTCTAAATGCCCATTAATAGGGAACAGGTTAAATAAATTATGTTGTAGTTATTCAAAGACAGCACCATCTAGGACGACAGTGTATAAAGTATGTCCCTGTGGGTGCGTATGTAAGGATATACACAGATTTGTATATCCACAAACAAACTTGGAGCTGGTCACGTTCCTCTGGGGAGGGGAATTGGGTGACGGGCACAGAGGTGAGAGAAAAATTTACTCATAACTATTCTTTAAAGATGTTTGAATTTTTTTTTTTTTAAATCTTAGTTTGGCCGTGCTGTGAGGCACATAGAACCTTAGTTCCCTAACAAAGGTTTGAGCTCATGTCCCCTACTGTGGAAGCACAGTCTTAACCACTGGACCAACCGCCTTGTTTGAATTTTTCCTTACACGTCTATATGAATTGTAAAAAAAAACCCCCAGAAACCCAAAGATCTAAAGATCCCCCCCACAACAGAAAACAAACAAGAAAATGTCAACAGCCACATGCACACAACCCACAGAGAACCCATCTGAGACGCATCCTAGACCTAGCCTAACAACTTGCCCCGGCAGACCCTCAGTAAACATTAAAATAAATAAATAGATTGGGATCATCGCAGGAAGGAAGCCGAGTAAATTCTTTCTGTACTTGAGTCAAACTGCTTTATAACCTCGTGCAATATATTTAGCTGTCAGCTTGCTGATGCAAAGGCAAAATGGCAAGCAGGTTGCACAACATAGTTTGCATTTTGTAACATCAGAAAGGCCTGACATTCGTCTACTGAGATAACATTTCTCCTGAACAAACAAGCAATTAGCAGCTTGCCCCTTGCTCTCTGGGACCCTCCCTGAGGACCTAAAATGCCTTGGACCAGCACACCGTGTTTACTCTGCTCTAGACGGCAGGGTGGCCTGCTGTGCACGAGCCGGATCGCCTCCTCAGGCTGAATTTGGCCCAAGTGCTCTATTACTACCTTTCAGAAGGGAGAAAGGGACTTTTTGGTGGGGGATTGGGCACTAGAATAAGAGACCAAGGTTCGAACCCCTCTTGGTTGAACCTGCCTCTATAGAGGTAGGCAGTTTTGAAAAGGTAACATTTCTGAGCCTCCAACATCTAGGCTGGGAAAGGCAGCTCATGACAGCTGGAGGGTTAAAACACCTGGACATGATTTCTGAACTTTAATGATTTTTATTCCAGAAGACTCAGGTTACCCTGGCCATTGGTAGGGTAGAATTCTCTTGCTCTGCCTCAGATCTTGGAAATGCTAACCAGAGTAAACTAGTTTGGGCTAGCCATGTCCTAAAGCAGAGCAACAACTTCTTCTGAAAGAACAAAGAATGTCTGATGAATGACAGCAGCCACCAGTGTGTGTGATATCACTCTCAGCTCCTTCATCAGCAGAAAAGAAGAAATAGGACTTCCCTGGTGGTCCTGTGGTTAAGAATCCACCTGCCAATATAGGGGACATGGGTTCGATTCCTGGTCTGGGAAGATTCCACATGCTGCGAAACAACTTAGTCTGTGGACCACAACTGCTGAAGTCCGCGCGAGAGTAAGAGAAGCCCCTAGAACGAGAAGCCTGTACACCACATCTAGAGAAAGCCTGTGCACAGCAACAGAGACCCAGCACAGTCAAAAAGAAGCAACGAAATAAAAATTAATTTAAAAAATTTAAAAAGAATAGATGAAATACCTTTATGCCATGTTGTCAGGATTAATTGCAAGTGTATCTAAGGATTCTAGTACCGAGTAGGTGCTTTGTGGTCATTCAATAAATATTAGTTTCACTTCCCTGGGTGGCTCAGATAGTTAAAAATCTGCCTGAAATGTGGGAGACTTGGGTTCCATCCCTGAGTCAAGAAGATCCCCTGGAGAAGGAAATGGATACCCACTCCAATAATTTGCCTGGAGACTTGCCTAGACAGAGGAGCCTGGTGGGCTGTAGTCCATGGGGCTGCAAAACGCTGGCCACAACTGAACAACTAACACACTGTAACTGTCTCTCCCTTCCTGTTAAGAACTGAGAAAAGAGAAATTATTTGGGGGACTCAATACAGTAACTTTTCAGTGCAGTTACAGTGACTATCCTGCCTCTGGGTGATGGAGAATGACCAGCTCCATTCAGACAAGAGAGTGCATTCTGCCTGCAAACAGTAGGCCAAGCCTGATTACATGTAGTAGCTACGAATTATATATATCATAGAACAGTGACATTATTTTCCAGTTCCTGCCTATAAAATGTGAAAGTAAAGTCGCTCAGTCGTGTCCGACTCTTTGTGACCCATGGACTGTAGCCCACCAGGCTCCTCCATCCATGGGATTCTCCAGGCAAGAATACTGGAGTGGGTTGCCATTTCCTTCTCCAGGGGATCTTCCTGACCCAGGGATAGAACCCAGGTCTCCCACATTGCAGGCAGATGCTTTAACCTCTGCATCACCAGGTGAAAGTGCTGCACTCAATATGTCAGCAAAGCTGGAAAACTCAGCAGTGGCCACAGGACTGGAAAAGGTCAGTTTTCATTCCAATCCCAAAGAAAGGCAATGCCAAAGAATGCTCAAACTACCGCACAATTGCACTCATCTCACATGCTAGTAAAGTAATGCTCAAAATTCTCCAAGCCAGACTTCAACAATACGTGAACCGTGAACTCCGTGATGCTCAAGCTGGTTTTAGAAAAGGCAGAGGAACCAGAGATCAAATTGCCAACATCCGCGCATCATGGAAAAAATCAGATATGCAGATGACACCACCCTTATGGCAGAAAGTGAGGAGGAGCTAAAAAGCCTCTTGTTGAAAGTGAAAGAGGAGAGTGAAAAAGTTGGCTTAAAGCTCAACATTCAGAAAACGAAGATCATGGCATCTGGCCCCATCACTTCATGGGAAATAGATGGGGAAACAGTAGAAACAGTGTCAGACTTTATCTTTTGGGGCTCCAAAATCACTGCAGACGGTGACTGCAGCCATGAAATTAAAAGACGCTTACTCCTTGGAAGAAAAGTTATGACCAACCTAGATAGTATATTCAAAAGCAGAGACATTACTTTGCCGACTAAGGTCCGTCTAGTCAAGGCTACGGTTTTTCCTGTGGTCATGTATGGATGTGAGAGTTGGACTGTGAAGAAGGCTGAGCGCAGAAGAATGGATGCTTTTGAACTGTGGTGTTGGAGAAGACTCTTGAGAGTCCCTTGGACTGCAAGGAGATCCAACCAGTCCATTCTGAAGGAGATCAACCCTGGGATCTCTTTGGAAGGAATGATGCTAAAACTGAAGCTCCAGTACTTTGGCCACCTCATGTGAAGAGTTGACTCATTGGAAAAGACCATGATGCTGGGAGGGATTGGGGGCAGGAGGAGAAGGGGACGACCAAGGATGAGATGGCTGGATGGCATCACGGACTCGATGGACGTGAGTCTGAGTGAACTCTGGGAGATGGTGATGGACAGGGAGGCCTGGCATGCTGCGATTCATGGGGTCGCAAAGAGTCGGACACGACTGAGCGACTGAACTGAACGGAACGGCCTATAAAATGCCTAATAAGAACTCAGCCAGGTTAACCTATGTCTGTGATGGAATCGAGAGTTTCCCATTTGGATGGTGCCGTGCGGCACATGCTGTTTTGCCCTGGGGCAGTCATGCTGTACTAGGGCGCATTGGTCTGCAAGTAACAGCAAACCTGACTCAAGGTTTAACAAATACACAATGGGCTTTACACATGCTTGATTCAGGATCTAAATGGTGACATCAGAGACATAGTGTTTTCTATCTTTCTAGCCCATCATCCTTAGAGTTTGCTTCACCCTCAAATTGGTAGCAACAGGGTTGCTGTAGATCCAGGGTTCCCTCTAAATGCTGAAATATCCCAAGAAAAGAGAGACCATGACTTTCCCTAGTTTTATCTTGGGAGTAAGGAAATTCTGTGCAGAAGTTATCAGTAGGCTTCTCATATCACTGTAGACAGAGTTGGGTCATAAGTCTCCCAAATAAATTACAGCAAAGGCTTATCTTTGGACAAATCAGACTCACTCCTGGAGCTGGGGCCTGGAATGGATGCTGGGGAATGACCAATGGCATCTTGGTCGCGTGCAGACAGACCTTAAGTTGGCTTTCCATGGCCCCTTCCTCACATCTTTGTGTAATCTCCTCTCTCTGAATTTGAGCAGGACCTGAGACTTCTAACCAAAGGAATATGACAAAGGTGATGGAACACCACTCCTGTGATGATATCACACTATGGAAGATTCCATCTTGCTAGCATATTCTCCCTAGAGACTTCTTTGATGGTTTGATGAGGTAAGAAACCATGCTGGACAGCCCAGGTGGCCAGGAACTGCAGTCACCCCCTAGGAGCTGAGAGCAGCACCCCCAGCTGACAGCCAAGAGCCACCAAGGAGCTAGGACCCTCTGTCTTCCAACCACAAGGAAATGAGTTCTGCCAACAGCCCAAGTGGGTTTGGAAGTAGATGTTTCCTCAGTCAGTCTGCAAATGAGAACACAGCCTGGCCAACACTTTGATTATGATCTTGTGAGACCCTGAGCAGAGGACCCAGCTAAAATACACACTGGTGGTACTCTAAGCTGCTGAGTTTGTGGTTATTTGTTATGCAACAATGGAAGACTAAAATAATCAGTCTCTATCTTGTTTTCATGAGATGTAAAAATGTTTAATTTTCCCAATAGTCTGCTCCAATGAGGGAGAGAATAGCTTTGCCTGCAAAAATATTTTCAGCTCGCTGCTTTGTGATGACCTAGATGGGTGGGATGGGGTTGGGGGTTGAAAAGTAGGGTCAAGAGGGAGGAAATATATGTATACCTAAAGCTGATTCACTTTGTTGTACAATAGAAACTAACACAACATTTAAAGCAATTATGCTGCAATAAAAGTTAGTTTATACATATTTGTGTTTGTGTGTGTGTAGAAGATCTGGGGAAGAGGCGACGTTACCAAACACCTTAGTGGCATCAGGTGCCAAGTCTTCAGACAATGTGGAAAGCTGTTTGCATTAAGTGAGAAAAGGAACTTGGGGACTTCCAGGGCCCTTCGGGAGCTGAGATGGTGAAGGAGGAGAGTGCCTGGGGCTAGAGGGTATTGGAGAACAAGAGTTCCCTTCACTGCACCTCTTCCTTGCAGAGATGTAGCGGCGGCTGCTAGGGTTGTCATAATACAGTACCACAAACCAAGTTGCTAAAACAAACAACAAAAGGTACTGTGTCATGATTCTGGAGATGTCTGAAATCAAGGGGTCAGCAGGATTGGTTCCTTGCGAGAGCTGTGAAGGAGAATCTGTTCCACACCCCTCTCCTAGCTCTTGGAGGTTTGCTGGCAATCTTTGGCAGTCCTTGGCTTCTGGGAGCATCACCCAATGTCTGGCTGCATCACCGTGATCTCTGGCTTCATCTCCACATGGCATTCTCCTATCTATGTGTATCTGTCTCCAAAGTTCCCCTTTTAATAAGAACACAAGTTATATCGGATTATCAGATTAGATTAGGGGTCCACCCTACTCCAACGTGGCCTAATTACCTTTACAAATCCCTATTCTAAAGTAACATCACTTTCTGAATTACTGAGGATTGGGATTGCAATAAATGAGTTTGCTGGGGTAAATTTGTGCAACAGAAAGTTGGGACAGAGCGGTGAAGTAACTCTTTAAGATCTGCTTGAAATTGCACAAGCACGACATGAGATTGCTTCCTCCAAAACATTCTGCAAAATGCCCAATACCCATTTCCCTGAGAATGCTGTCTCCTGATATTTCAAGGCCCTGCAATGCCACAGTTTGACTGTGTCTCTTCTATCCAGTGGCAAGGAGAAAGGCAGCTGAACTTTGCCCCTTTTGGTGGGGAAAGAATCTTGCAGACTAGGTCAGGGCTGAACACGCCAGCTTTGCTGGACAGAAAGCTGGATGCTGTGCCATTTCTGGGGTGTCACTGTCAAAAGCTTTCTTCTCAGAGACAGGAGCCTGCCGGAGTGTCCTCATTCTTCCTCTATCTGGAAATCTGGCCACGAAGCTATCAGATTAATTGACTGCAATTAATAGTCTACATGTTCTTCTAAAAAGCGCTCTTGTTAAGGTCCTCTAATTGACTCATTTTCTTCTGTGACAACACAGGCTACAAAGTGGTATTTCAATGGGAGAATGAGGCAGGGCTTATTAAATAATCAGCATTTTAATTCAGAGCAGATCCTGATTAGAGAGAGAGGGGAACAGTTGAAAATACACTCATTCTTGTCTCTGTGAAAGATAACTTCTTCATAGATTGATTTCTTCCTCCTTCCCTCCCTATTTGCATCCTTCCCTCTCCTTCCCTTCCTTCATTTTAGCATATATCAAGTGTTGGATTTACAGAATATTTGAGCAATAAAATGGCCTTAGAGACTATTCAACATGATTTCCAGATAGGGAACCTGAGGCTCAGAGAAATGAAGCAGTCCACCCAAAGGAGCACAGCTTTGAGAATAACACAGCTGACTCAATTCCAGGTCTTGAGGTTACTTTGAGGCTGTCTTATGTCATCCTGCATATTTGGGGATGAGATAACTCATTCTGGTTTTTGCTATCAAGAAAAGCTATGAAAGCTGTTCTCTGTGCACCCCCACCCCACAGCCCCCCTAAATGATGATCTTGTTCATAAATTGCCTCCTTTGTCAATTTTTGAAGACTCTAGCTTTGTCTGTTCGTTGCCTGTTTATCTCATTGTTATTTTCCTAAGGCGCAATCAAGGTATTTTCCTAAGGTGCAGCAACCTAAGATGGTTCACACGGTGCAGAACCAGAATAAAGGCAAAGAAAGGGTCAGCGGCAAGGAGATTCATTAAGCAACAACAAGAAACAACCAAACCAAAGAAACAACACCAATAACAAACAAAGCCTTTGAGTTGGGTGGCAAAAACTGACGGCTCGCAGATTTTCTGGATTCTCTGGACAAGTGGTTCTGGCTCTGTGGATCTGGAGAGGAGCTGCCAAAATCCACCCACAGACCACAGAGGAGGGCTCAGCTACTACAATCATACTACAAATTACTTTGCCAAAACTTAATGTCCATGGCGTTGAACAATAATCCGCAGAGCCACGTGTGCCTGGCTGGCTGCAAGAGACAGGCTTAGTGGAGACAATTCTAAATGCTGATGTGTTCCACGTTCACCACTCGGTCCCGATTTTCTGTTGCACAAATCTACCTATTAACATGTCAGTGTAAAGAGGGCGCACCTCCCCTGGAAAGGAGAGAGATGCGCAGCTGTGTTCTTATGCATTCACGTTGGAGTCAGGTCCAGGTGTGAATTTCAGCTCTGCCACCACTCGCTGCGTGACTTGACCCACATGTTGTGATTTCCTGGTCTTCAGTTTCCCTACCAGTTGAACGATGGCGATGATGGTACAGGGTTGCTGTGCAAATGACATGGACTGATGGATGGAAAGGGCTCAGCTCAGTGTCTGGAAGAAGTGGGCGGTTCGTAAATGATTCCCATCCTTGAGGCCCCAGTGAGTGCGCTGGATTCGTGGTCTCACAGCTGCAAATCACCATGGAGTCTCTTTTCCACCAGTGCTTCAGAAGCTTTCATGTGGCTAAGAGGTCCCCCCGGGGAGTTTGCTAAAAATGGTGATTTCCGGATTCCACCTCCAGACCGTCTGAGTTAGCAGATTTGGGTCGGGACCCAGGCATTTCTGCATTTTAACCAGCATCACCACGTGATCCTGGACATTCTTGAAACACGCTTTGAGAAACTTCTTCGTACAGTTAAGAGAGGTGGGAACACGCCCTCTCTGCCTGCCTCCCTTTGTCTTCCCAGGGTGGCTTGTGGCACAGGGTAAGGGCTCCTGTGGCTCATCTCTCTAAATAAAATGGAACATTCTAGTCCAGGGGCCCTGAATTCAAGTGGTCACATGACATGACATGAAAGCCGCGAGGCAGGGCTGGCCTGTCAGCCCTGGAAGTTAGGTTTCTTGCAAAGGCAGCAGCTATTATCCCGTCTGCCAGTGTCTGCCATTTCGGGCCTCAGAGACCTGGCATGGCGGCATTTTCCATTTTTTGTTACGGATTCCCCAAATGTAGGAATTATCACACTCTTCATTTTTAAAAGTTGGAAATCATATACTATTATTTTATTTTTACATACATGTGGGCCAAACAGAGCATGTTGATGGGTCTGAAGTGGCCCTTGGGCTGCCAGGTGGTCATCTTGGGGCTGCTTCTGCTTCTCATTTGACAGCTGAAGAAAATGGGGGAGGAGAAGGTAGGGGAGATAGCAAAGGCTATGCAGGCTGGCCGTGCTGGGAGGCTGGAGTGGGCTCTGCTTCTGCAGAGAGATTGGGGGTGATCAGCACCCTTTTCCAGGAGCAGAGATATAGGCGACACCCCAGAGCATCTGCAGCCTTCCTCTCTGCTCCGGCTCCAGGACTCGTGGGGAGGCCAGGAGCAGGCGAAGCTGGAGCTGCGCTTACTCATCCCTCCGCTGCCACCTTCTGCTTTGATGTCTTGATGTTCCAGTTCTGGCAGCCAGAGAAGCAGCGGCAGCAGGCTGCCTGCCCCAGCAGCCGCCTCACACCAGAACAGCTCTTGGCATGACTCTCTGGGGACTTCAAAGGTGGAAAATTGCCCTGGGATAGCTTCTCGAAGGCGCCTTTCTAGTGTGAACAGCACGAATGGAGCAGGAGATCAAAGTGGGGCCAACCTTTGGTTACAGGGAGAGTGACGGGCAGGGTCTGCTCAGGGCTGAGCAGAGGGTGTGACTGGGCCTTGGGGGCGAGCCTGACCTTGAAGGCCCTCCGGAATCCAGCATTAGAGGGCTGTCTTGCTCTTCTCACCTGTCCCCCTCTTTGAGGAACCCGGGATCTCTGGGGCAGGGACGATGCTGAGTAAGTGTTTCTCACCATGTCTTCTGAGCTCTTGGCCTTTTCTTTGGCTTTCTTAGGCCTCATCAGGCACAGCCCCATCTGAGGAAGAGGAACCACTCAGTGTGACCTGCTGGGAGCCTGAGATTGCTTGAGGGTAGGGCAGCCAGCCAAGCGCTGAAAAATCTTTTCCTCTTGGGAAGTGCCAGGCAGTGCCCCAAAAGGGGAAGTGATCTGTGGGCTGATCTGCTAATATTTATCCCCGGGTCTTTAGCCCTGGCACCTGTGGCACCAGCTGCAGCCGGGCTGTCTGGAAAATCTTCCCAGCGGGCATCAGGGAGCACGAGGTAGGAAATCAAGCTCCTAGCGCCAGCTGCCAGCCACTGCCGCACCAGCCCCTGCCCTCCTTGCCCAGAAAGGGCTGCTTTTGTTTTTTTTTTTTTTTCAAGGCAAGCATAGGCTGTGAAGCTGTGGCCTGGTGGAGGCTCTGGGGATGGACCAGGCCTGGGACACACTGGAGTGATGTGTTAGCACTTGACTCGGCCTGTGTATAGCTGTCCCCATGACCTGGAGGCTTAGCCCTGATCTCCTAGACCAAGAGTAGGAGGCCAGCGCTGACCCCTGCTCATTGACTTCTCGCCACCCAGGTTCCAATATTAATGAAATAATTATTTATAAAAGGAATAAGTGCCCATAGTAAACATTTCAAACAAGCTTAAGTTGAAAAATAAATCCCCATTTCCAATCTCATCCCCAAGATGTAAACCATGTCAAAAATTTCCTGTTTTAGAAAGCAGCTTTGTTGTTTGTTTGTTTCCTGCAAGGCAAGGCACATGGGATCTTAGTTCAGAGATTGAACCATGTCCCCTGCAATAAAAGCCCAGATTCTTAGCTACTAGACCCCCCAGGGAAGTCCCAAGAAAGCAGGTATTTTCAAAATGAGTGCTTAGTAGGTACACTCTTCTTCAATTTGATTTCCCTTTAACACATCTTTCCATCCTGAGGAGCTGTATTATTTGAAGCAGCTGAACAGTAGTCTAGTGTCTGGATGGGCTGTGATCTATTAAAACAGCTCTTTGTGGATGATATTTTGAATGCTTCTAGTTTTTCACTTTTACAATCGAGTGGCAATGGGCCTTTGTGTACTCTACAGGGGTGTACTAGGTGAATATGTCTCTGGAAGTCTTTTAAAACTTTGAGTATATGTATTCCATTTTTCTCACTAACACTCTGAGGGAGGGACAATGGTACCCATTTTACAGATGAGGAAAATAAAGCTCAAACAACTGAAAGTGGTTTGCCCTAGGTCACATTTCTGGCATTTATATTCATTCAAAAAGTGTTTATTAAACCACTGTCCTTTACAGGTTTAGTGCTGGACACTGGAGAAGCAAATGATTGAAGTCCTGCCCTGCTGCTTACTGCCTAGTGGGGAAGTTGTGTGTATATACACACATACATACGTACATATATATACAACTTGTGTGTTGTGTATACAGTTTGTATACAATTTTTTTGTGTTGTATATACAACTGCACACACACAAATTGTGCTAAATGGTTTGAAAGACAAACCATGGTATTACAAAGGAGAATGACAAGTGGACTGATTATGAATTGTGCAGTCAGAGAAAACCACATTTAGACTGAGGTGGTGTCATAGAGTAAATGTTATATTCCCCTCACCCCAGTTCATGTGAAGCCTTTGGGAGGTGATTAGGCCTAGGCCCAGGGGAGTGGAGCACTCATGGATGAGATTTGTGTCCTTATAAAAGAGACCCCGGAGAGTGCCCTTGTCCCTTCCACCATGTGAGGACGTCGTGTGAACCTGACCCTCCCTGGGTCTGGAACTGGGTGCTCATCAGATGTCACATCCTCCAGAACTATATGAAATAAGTTGTTGTTGTTGTTTCTAAGCCCCTCCATCTATGGTCATTTGTTATAGCAGCCCAAATGGACTAAGATATGAAGGAGGAGCAGGATTGCCCATAAGAAGGTGAAAGTGAGAAGGTTCTGGGAGCGGAGAGCAGCATGTGTCAAGGCCCAGAGTGGGACCGTTTCTGCTCACAGTGTCCAAGGACTCGACAGAAAATCAGTACGGCTGGTGTGGTGAGTGTGGCAGAGAGTAGGGAAGAGGCGGTCAGGGAGACGGGGAAGGACGGGGAACGCAGAGGCTCACGGAGAGGGATTCTACATTTATCCAGATGCAGTGGGCAGACACTGAGGCCAAGGGAGCTGTTTCCCTGGGGAACCCTAAGGCCAGCCGCATCGGCCTTTGTCAGGGTTTTGGCCTTTCGAGAAAAGCAGTTAGTATAATAACGAGCTGATGGTTTTGAATGCGCTCTGCGCCAGCCACTCTGCTCAGTACTTTTCATATGTTACCTATTTTAACCGTCGTTGCAACCATTTGAGGTAAGTACTATTGTTATCATCTCACTTTTATAGGTGAAGAGACTGAGACCAGAGAGATTAAATCATCATCCAACTAGTTAGGTACCCACAGGACATTCATCAAGACTGACAATATTCTGGCCATAAAAGAAATCTCAATGAATTAAAAAAAAAATCATACAAAATATGTTTTTTGATCACCATGAAATTAAATGAGAAATCGATGAGAAGATGTCTGGGGAAACTCTATATATCTGGACATTAAAAGACACATTGCTAAGTAATTCACAGATTGAAGACAAAACCATAAGGGAGATTAGAAGATACTTTAAAAATAACAGAAATATGACATATCATAATTTGTGGATGCAGCTAAAGCAGTGTTTGGAGAGAAAGGGATAGCTTTAAATGCTTTTATTAGACAAGAAGAAATATTTAAAGTCAATGACTTAAATTTCCACCTTATAGGAAAACAGAGCAAAGTAAATAAAAATTAAATATAAACAAAGAGCTAATAATAAGAGCAGACACTTATGAAATGCAAGACATAGAGGCAATACAGAAAATTAGAAAAATCCAAATTTGGTTCCTGAAACATAATAAGCAAAGCTACTGCTGCTGCTAAGTCACTTCATTTGTGTTCGACTCAGCAACTCCATGGACTGCAGCCTGCCAGGCTCCTCTGTCCATGGGATTTTCCAGGCAAGAGTACCAGAGTGGGTTGCCATTGCCTTCTCCAAGCAAAGCTGACACATTTCTAACTAGCTTAATCCAAGGGAGAAAAAGAGTATCAATTACCGATATCAGAAATAAAAAGGGACTGTCATCACAGATTCTATAGATACTAAAAGGATAATAAGAAAAAGCTATGAATATCCTTTGGCCAATAAACAAAAAATTAGATAAAACGGCTGAATGTATTAAAGTATAAACTAACCAAAGCTGATGCAAGAAATAGAAAATCTAAATGTTCCTAAGTCTATTAAAGAAGTTAATTTTTTGTTATTAAAGTTTTTTCTTAAAAGGAAATGTCAGGCCCAAATAGCTTCACTGGTGAATTCTACCAAACATTCAGGAAAGAAAGCGCACCAATATTAAGTAAATATTTTCAAAATATAGAGAAGAATCACTGTCCAACTGTTTTGTGAGCCCAGTATATCATTAATAAAAAAACCTGACATAGGAATTTATCAAAAAAATAATAAAATTGCAGACCAAATTTTTATAAATAGAGGCACAAAAATCCTTGGCAAAGTAGCAAATTGAATCCAATAATATGTAAAAATGGTAATATATCATGACCAAGTATGGTTAAGGGTTAGCTCCAAAATGAAAGTTTAATATTTAAAAATCAATCTTTAAATATAATTTCATAAAGTAGCAGAAAAATCATTCATTTCATTGAGTGAAATTGATTACTTCAGTGTGATCAAATTGATTACTTCAATATTCAATCAATTCAATATTGATTACTTCAATTTTAAAATGCTTCCAGAAAAATAAGCTACCCAATAAAAAAATGAGCCTAAGAGCTAAACAGATATTTCACCAAAGAAGACATACAGATGGCTAACAAACAATGAAAAGATGCTCAACATCACTCATTATCAGAGAAATGCAAATCAAAACCACAATGAGGCACCATCTCACGTAGTCAGAAAGGATGCTATCAAAAAGTTTACAAGCAATAAATGCTGGAGAGGGTGTGGAGAAAAGGGAACACTCTTACACTGTTGGTGGGAATGCAAACTAGTACAGCCACTATGGAGAACAGTGTGGAGATTCCTTAAAAAACTGGAACTAGAACTGCCATATGACCCAGCAATCCCACTGCTGGGCATACACACCAAGGAAACCAGAATTGAAAGAGACATGTGTACCCCAGTGTTCACTGCAGCACTGTTTACAATAGCTAGGACATGGAAACAACCTAGATGTCCATCAGCAGATGATGGTTAAGAAAGCTGTGGTACATATATACAATGGAATATTACTCACCTATTAAAAAGAATACTTTTGAATCATTTCTAATGAGGTGGATGAAACTGGAACTTATTATACAGAGTGAAGTAAGTCAGAAAGAAAAACACCAATACAGTGTATATATAAATATATGGAATTTAGCAAGACGGTAACGATGACCTTATATGCGAGACAGCAAAAGAGACACAGATGTAAAGAACAGAATTTTGGACTCTGTGGGAGAGGCTGAGAGTGGGATGATTTGAGAGAATAGCACTGAAACATGTATATTATCATATGTGAAACAGATCACCAGTCCAGGTTCGATGCCTGAGACAGGGTGCTCAGAGCTGGTGCACTGGGATGACCCTGAGGGATGGGATGGGGAGGAAGGTGGGAGGGGGATTCAGGATGGGGAACACATGTACACCCATGGCTGATTCATGTGAATGTATGGCAAAAAACACTATATTGTGAAGTAATTAGCCTCCAATTAAAATATATAAATTTAAAAAAATAAAATAAAATGCTTCAAAGGAAAAGCATTTTAAAATAAAAAATTCTACCCATTGAAAATAAAAACTCATAGCAAACTAGAAATAATAGGGAAATAATAGGAGTATTAGAAAATATTATGTCTTAATAATAATATATAATAATAAATAATATTTTATATATTATATAAATAATAATGATAATATTTCCTAATAATAATATTAGGAAATATTATTTCCCTAGGAAGTAATAGGGAACTTTCTCAAAATGTTAAAAAGCATCTGTAAAAATAGTCTACAGATAACATCATACTTAATGACAAAAGATTATAATTTTTTCCTCTTGAGATATGTTGTTGCTGTTGTTTAGTTGCTAAGTCATTTCCAACTCTTTGTGACCCCATTAGACTGCAGCACGCCAGGCTTCCTTGTCCTTCACTATCTCCTGGAGTTTCCTCAAACTCGTGTCCACTGAGTCAGTGATGCCATCCAGCCATCTCATCCTCGGCTGCCCCCTTTCCTCCCGACCTCAATCTTTCCCAGCATCAGAGTCTTTTCCAGTGGGTCAGCTCTTCACATCAGGTGGCCAAGTGTTGGAACTTAAGCATCAGCATCAGTCCTTCCAATGAATGTTCAGGGTTGATTTCCTTTAGGATTGACTAGTTTGATCTCCTTGCAGTCCAAGGGTCTTTCAAGGGTCTTCTCCAGCACTACAGTTCGAAAGAATCAATTCTTCGACACTTGACTTTCCTATCTCACGTTCACACATGACTACTGGAAAAACCATAGCTTTGACTATACAGACCATTGTCAGCAAAGTAATGTCTATGCTTTTAAATGTACTGTCTAGGTTTGTCATAGCTTTTCTTCCAAGGAGCAGGCGTCTTTTAATTTTGTGTCTGCAGGCACCATCCACAGTGATTTTTGGAGACCAAGAAAATAAAGTCTGTCACTGTTTCCACTTTTTCTCCATCTATTTGCCGTGAAGTGATGGGACCAGATGCCATGATCGTAGTTTTTTTCATGTTGAGTTTCAAGCCAACTTTTTCACTCTCCTCTTTCACCCTCATCAAGAGGCTCTTTAGTTCTTCTCGCCATGAGAATGGTATCATCTGCATGTCTGAGATTGTTGATATTTCGTCTGGCAATCTGGATTCCAGCTTGCAATTCACGTGGCCTGGCATTTCGCAAGATGTACTCTGCATGTGTGCCTGTATGAGTCCGAAGTCGCTTCAGTCGTGTCGACTTCCAGGGAATCTTCCCAACCCAGTGATCAACCCACGTCTCATGTCTCCTGCATTGGCAGGCAGGTTCTTTACCACTAGTGCCTCCTGGAAAGCCCTGTACTCTGCATATAAGTTAAATAGGCAACGTGACAAATATAGCCTTGACATATTCCTTCAGTGATTTTGAACCAGTCTGCTGTTCTATGGCCGGTTCTGTGACTTCTTGACCTGCATACAGATTTCTTAGGAGACAGGTAAGATGGTCTGATATTCTTATCTCTTTAAGAATTTTCCACAGTTTGTTGTGATTCACAAGTCAAAGGCTTTAGGGTAGTCAATGAAACAGAAGTCAATGTGTTTCTGGAATTCTCTGCTTTCTCTGTGATCCAATGGATATATTGAGATATATTATAAGGCAAGATTGCCCATGGTCACAACTTCTATTCAACCTTATTATACAGTATCTAACTCCTGAAATAAGGCAAGAAAAAGAAATAAAAGGCATAAAACTTAGAAAGAGAGAAAGAAAACTCTATCTTCTTGCATGTACAATAATAATTTATGTAAAAGTCCAAAGATTAAAAAAAAAAAACAACTAGGAAAACTAATAAGTGAAGTTAGCAATGTTATAGGATACAAGGTTAAAATACCAAAGCTAATTGTATCCTTATATACTAATATCAAATAATTGATTAAATTAAGAAAACAGTCCCACATATAGTAGCACCAAATAACACTAAATACCTAGGAAGAAATCTATCATAAGATATTCAGGATTTCTACATTGAAAACTACAAAGTACTGGTGAGAGGAATTAAGAAAGACCTAAACAGATGGAAAATGTCATGTTTATGGTTTCTAAGACACAGTAATATTAAGATGACTCTCTTCCCTAAGTTGAACTACACTCAGTGCAATCTCAATAAAAGTTCCATAACCTTTGGTGTAAACTGACAAATGAATTTTAATAATTATGTTGAAATACAAACAGTGTAGAGTAACAAAAGCAATTTTTATAAGAGAGTTGGATAACTTAACAAACGTGTGTTCAAAGCTTGCTATAAACTTACTGCAATTGAGATAGCTTGGGGACTAGTGAGAATATAAATATATAGATCAATAAAACAGATTAGAGAGTCCCTAAATAGATGCACATGTATTTGGCCAGTTGTTTTGACGCAAGTGAAAAGGCACTTTTGTGAGAAAACAAAAGTCTTTTCAACAAATAGTACAAGATGTTCATGTAAGGAAAAAGTGAATACTGATGGTTAACACATACCAAACCATAAAAGAAGAAAATAGTAAATTAGATTTCAATTAAAATAAAAGCCTTTTGTCTTTGAAGGATATCATTAAGAAAGTACAAAGGCAAGCCACGAACTGGGAGAAAATGTTTGCAACATATATGTCAGAAAAATAATTTGTATTTGGAATAAAAGAACTCTGACAACTCAATAATAAAAAGACAAACAATCCAGGGAGAAAATAAACAATCCAGTGAGGATATGGGCAAAAGATTTGAACAGATACTTCTCAAAAGAAGCGCTGAGAAAGATGCTTAGCACCATTAGTCCTCAGGGAAATGCAACTTTAATGGTAATGAGATACTACCACATACCCACTGCTGCTGCTGCTAAGTCGCTTCAGTCGTGTCCAACTCTGTGGGACCCCATAGACAGCAGCCCACCAGGCTCCCCCGTCCCTGGGATTCTCCAGGCAAGAACACTGGAGTGGGTTGCCATTTCCTTCTCCAATACATGAAAGTGAAAAGTGAAAGTGCTCAGTAGAATGGCTAAAATCAACGGTGTGCTTATAAATATTTAACAGTTAACTCTCTGAGGGATAGGAGTAGAGGAAGCCTGAACAGTAGCGTTTGCTGATTTTATGGTGTAAATACTCCCACTGCAAATAATTTCAAGCTACCGACAAGATGTCAACAAACCCATAGTGGGTAAGAGATGCCTATGATTGGCTCCCACAAGCTGCTGCAAGCTAGCTCCAGCGTACTACTAACTAAAATGTTTAAAACTGACCATCCCTCTTCCATTGGTGGAAATGTAGGGCAGCTGTAACTCTCATAAACTGCTGTTGAGGATGTAAGATGATAAAGTAAAAAGTGAAAGTTGCTCAGTCATGTCTGACTCTTTGAGACCCTAGAATTCTATAGGCCAGAATACTGGAGAGGGTTGCCTTTTCCTTCTTCAGGGCATCTTCCCAACCCAGGGATCAAACCCAGGTCTCCTGCATTGCAGGCAGATTCTTTACCAGCTGAGCCATCAGGGAAGCCCAAGAATATTGGAGTAGGTAGCCTATGCCTTCTCCAGGGGATCTTCCCAACCCAGGAATCGAACGAACCAGGTCTCCTGCATTGCAGACAGATTCTTTACCAACTGAGCTATCAGAGAAGCCCTGATAAAACCACTGGCTAAAAAGAGTTTTATAGATTTTATTTTTTTAAAATAAAGTTAAACATCACCTGCCATATAGCTCAGTCATTGAACATCTGGGCACACCCAAGTTCATAGCAGCTTCATTTATAATAGCTTCAAATTGGAAACAACCCAAATGTCTACCAGCAGATGACATACTGTGGCATACTCAAATAATGGAATATTAATCAGCAGTAGAAAGGAATGAACTGATAAATCAATCTCAAAATTATTATACTGAGTAAAAGTTTGAAAAGAAAAAGAGTACTCAATGTCTGTTTCAATATACAAAGCTTTTTTTTTTTTAAATGCAATCTACAGTGAAAGAAAACATATCAGTGTTTGTCTAATGAGGGGGTGGAAGGCAGTGGATTACAGTGGGCACAAGGTAATCTTTGGTGGTTTCAGGAATGCTTGTAATCCTGATTATACAGATAACTTCAAGGATGTCAAAACCAATCAAAGTATATATTTTTACATATGTGCCATTTCATGTATTTTAATTATATCTCGATAAAAGATGAAAAACTATTTTAAAAAGTGCAAACTCCTTGACTTGAACCCAAGCTCAGAGATGAGAGAACTTAGAGAGGAGCTGAACTTGTAGTTTAACAAGCCCCTCAGATACTTTCTATAAAGGTGAAGACCTACTGAAGGGGAACCCAGAATTTAATAAATAAACCCCAAATTTGAATTGTGTGACAAAGCTTAATTTTCAAGGTGGATAAAAGAAAAGTGTATTTACACTTCAGAATGGAACTTGAGTTTTAATAGTGGCATTTACATCGTCTAACAGTCCTAGCTTGTGCTAGGTGCTTTCCCATGCCTGGGATTTGTCTGTTGTTGCCTCCATCAGGTGGCAAAAATGTGAGAGTTGACTCTCAGGTCAGCTGAGAATTACAGGGGTTAGGTTCAAATCTCCTTTCCACCACATCCTAGTTGGGTGAACTCTGCACATGTTTCTCTGTCTCAGTTATCCACTGTTTTGGATCCAAGCCATTCCAAGAAGCTGTAACTTAAAACAAATTCTCACCATCTGACCATCTGGGTAGGGCTTGGTGTGGATAGCTAGTCCCTACTTCATGTGGGGAGGGGCAGCTGGGGTATTCCTCCAAGATGAAAGGATCCAAGGCCAAGTCCCCTGGATGATGGCTATCTCCTAGGAGCTGGCATGATTGTAGGCTGAGCCTCTCTCTGTCCCTTTCCAAACAGATCTTTCCACAGACTGCTTGCTCTTCATGCCTTCCTTATAGCTTCACAGCTGTGACTTAAAAGCTTGTGTCGAAGAGAATGAGGCAGAAGTTGTATCCCCTCTTATGGTCTAACCTCAGAAGTCACAGTGACACTTGGCCTGACTGAGCATCCTTTAATGCTTTCCCTCTTGTTCATCCTCCTGCAGCTAAGCTGGTCTTTCTGCTCCTCTGAAGTCTAAGCCTGTTCCTGTTGCAGTGTGTTTGCACCTGCTCTTTCCTTGGCCTGAAACACTTCCCCTTGCTCTGCAGATCTACACAAGCCAGTCTCCTTCCCATCATTCAGGTCTCAGACAAATGTCATCACCTAGAGGAGCTTGCCCTTCTGATTTTCACCCTTCCCATCCCTGTAAGTTGTAGCAGCACTATTCAATGGAATTTTCTGGTGTGATGAAAATAGTCTTTATTTACATTGTTCAATACAGTAGCCACTAACCACAAGACTATTGGGCACTAGACCTGGATTTCAACTTTTACTTGATTTTAACCAGTTCAGTTCAGTTGCTCAGTCGTGTTTGACTCTTTGTGACCCCATGGACTGCAGCACACCAGGCTTCCCTGTCCATCACCAGCTCCCAGAGCTTGCTCAGACTCATGTCCATTGAGTCGGTGATGCCATCCAACCATCTCAGCCTCTGTTGTCCTCTTCTCCTCCTGCCTTCAATCTTTCCCAGCATCAGGGTCTTTTCTAATGAGTCAGTTCTTGGCATCAGGTGGGCAAAGATTGGTGTTTCAGCTTCAGCATCAGTCCTTCCAATGAATATTCAGGACTGATTTCCCTTAGGATTGGCTGGTTGGATCTCCTTGCAGTCCAAGGGACTCTCAAGAGTCTTCTCCAACACCACAGTCAAAAGCATCAATTCTCTGGTGCTCAGCTTTCTTTATAGTCCAACTCTCACATCCATACATGACTACTGGAAAAACCATAGCCTTGACTAGACAGACCTTTGTTGGCAAAGTAATATCTTTGCTTTTTAATATGCTCTTTAGGTTGGTCATAGCTTTTCTTCTAAGGAGTAAGTGTCCTTTAAGTTCATGGCTGCAGTCACCATCTGCAGTGATTTTGGAGCCCCCCCAAAATAAAGTCTGTCACTGTTTCCATTGTTTCTCCATCTATTTGCCATGAAGTGACGGGACCAGATTTCATGGTCTTCATTGCTGAATGTTAAGTTTTAAGCTAACTTTTTCACTCTTCTCTTTAACTTTCATCAAGAGGCTCTTTAGTTCTTCTTCGCTTCTGCAATAAGAGTGGTGTCCTCTGCATATCTGAGGTTATTGATATAAATAAACTTTAGTTTAAATTTAAATATGTGCATAGAGCTAGTTGCTGCCACATTGGTAAGCTCAGCTCTGTTCCATCATTTCATCCTATTTTCCTCATAGCAGTTATCACCATTCAAATTATTTATTTCTTTTTATGTTTTCAACTTTTTATGATGACAAATTCAACTCTATAGGAAATTGTAAGAATAAGAGAGTGAACCCTTCACCTAGATTAATTAGCTTTCAATGTCTTGCCAGAGGAGCTTTATCTTCTGTATTGTGCTGCTGTGCTCAGTCGTGTCTGACTCTTTGTGACCCTATGGATCATAGCCCACCAGGCTCCTCTGTCCATGGGTTTTTCCAGGCAAGAATACTGGAGGGGTTGACATTTCCTCCTCCAGAGTATCTTCCTAACCCAGGGATCAAACCTGTGTCCTGTGCAATGGCAGGCAGATGCTTTACCACTGCGCCACTTGGAAAGCCATTATCTTCTATATGGCTGTATATAATTTTTGGTGGGAGGTGGCTGAACCCTTTGAGAGTTAGTTGCAGATAGGATAGTAGTTCACCCTTAACACCCCTAAGAACAAAGACATTCTCCTAATGTCATCACCATGCTAAAGGAACTCAACATGAACACACTACAGTTATCTAATATTGATATTATAGCATTGTTTAATACGTTTGTGTCCCCAAAAAGTCTTCTGTGGCATTTTTTTTTCTTTTGCTCTGGGTGCAATACAGAATCATATGTGGTATTTGTCTTATCTCCTTATTCACTTTAATCTGAAACAGTTCTTAGCCTTTCTTGGATTTTCTTGACCTTGGCATTTCAGAAGAGCAGAGGCCAGTTGTACTGAGAAATGTCCTTGGGTTTGCATTTGTTTGCTTGCTTCCTCATGATTGCATTCAGGTTATGAATTTGAGCAGAAGAGCCAGTTAGTGATGTACTCTCAGTGCATCAAATCAGGAGGCAGTTTGTAATAATTTGTTCTATTGTGTAGGACACTTATTTTGATTACTTGGTAAAGTTGGTATCCTCCAGAGTTCTCCATTGTCAAGGAACTATTTTTCTCCCCTTGGCAATTGATAACTGGTCTATGTTGTTGCTGTTGTTCAGTTGCCAAGTTGTGTATGATTCTTTGCAACCCTATGGACTGTAGCACACCAGGCTTCCCTGTCCTACACAATCTCTCATGTCCATTGAGCCAATGATGCCATCCAACCATCTCATCCTCTGTCATCCACTTCTCCTTTTGCCTTCAATCTTTCCCTGCATTAAGGCCTTTTCCAATGAGTTGGCTCTTCACAACAGGTGGCCAAAGTATTAGAGTTTCAGCTTCAGCCTCAGTCCTCCCAATAAACAAGGTTGATTTCCTTTAGGATTGATTGATTTGATCTCCTTGCTGTTTAAGGGACTCTCAAGAGTCTATAGGGAGATCCTTTGAGAATATGTGAATATCCTGCTTCTTACCAAATCTTCATTCAATGCTTTTAGCATTTATGATAATTAACCCTGAACCAATTATTGCTATAGAGTTGCAAGATGATTTTTTCCTCTTTATTTCCTTCTGTATCTGTGAGTTGGCATTATACCATAAAGAAAAGATTTCCTTTCCCCTATTATATTTATGTGTTCATTTTTTTGAATCAGAATGAACTCATGAATTTCATTTCATAATCCATTATTGTCATTATTCATTTTGACACTAAAATTGATCCAGTCTAGGCCAGTGGGAGCTCCTGCAAGCTAGCATCTATGTTCTTCAGACATGCCCCTGTCACTTCTTGAGATTTTCTTACTTTCTGGCATAGTAAGATATTCCAGGCTTACCTTAATTAATTTTTTTAAATTGAAATGTTTATTATGTTTGTCTCCCATCTGAATATAAGCTTTTCTCTCTACCAAGATTCTTAGCACTTTAACGCTTAGGTACAAATTGGACAACAAAAGTCTTATAAATCTATTTCTGGAACTAATCATGGTCACTACATGAACAGCAAAGGAGGTCCAAATTCCATCCAGTTCTTAGTTGCTGGATCACAACAGCAGAGTGTAGAGTCAGTGAGGCAGCATAAGTGATGAAGAACCCGGGCCGTAGGGCTAGGCCTCCCCAGGTTTCTTGCTGCACTTCTTACTTAACTGCACACTTTGGATAAGTCACATCTTTTTAAGCCTCAGTTTCATTATCATCAATGTGGGACACCACTTACAGTACCTCACCACATGATTGTTATAAGGACTAACACAGAGAATATACATAAAGTGCTTGGTGTAGTGCCTGGCACATGCAGATGGCCAATAAATAGCAGGTATTATTTTTATATACATTTTCTCATCTAGTCTTCCCAGCAGCTGTGAGATAGCTTCATTTGTAGATGAGGAAACTGAGGTTCAGAGTGGTTACTAAATTACCCAAGGTCACACAGCTAGGTGGTAAGGAAGTCCAGGTATGAACCAATGAAGAGGGTTTTCTGCATGTACTGGAGAGGGACAGCAGACCTAGGTGAAACAGAGACCTTTTTCCTGGCCTGGTCTTGCACCTCCCCCAATCTTCTGCAGAGTGTAGACAGAGGGGGTCACTGCTCATTATACAACAGAGAAGTGACCAGGGCCTGGGGAAGGAGTAACAACCATTTTTACTACCAAAAGCTTATCAGTGTTACAATAGACCATATGTGGCAGCAGAACAGTGGTTAAGATCATAAACCCTGGTGAGACCTGGATTTTTGTTCTGAGTGGGAGATCCTAGGTAGGTTACTTAACTTCTCTGGGTCTTGGCTTCCATATCTGTAAAACTTCAGGGCTTTTGCAGTGACTGTTCTCTCTGCCTGCAATGCCTTTCCCCTACACTCGCATAGTTAACCCTTTCATATCCCTTATTTCTTTATGAACATTGCTGAGCCCTACTTTGATCACCTTACTTAAAAATAATATTCACCTTCTCCACCCCATCACCTTTTCCTGGCTCTACTTCCCCCCAGCACTTCTCACCATCTGACACCACATCCGTCACTTGTTTATTATTTTCTTTGCTCATTGTCTTTCTCTCTGCAGTAGAATGTCATCTCCACCAAGGCAAGGTCTTTGGTCTGTACTGGGTCACTGAGAAAAGTGCCTGGACATAATAATAGCTTCATAAATATTCCTCATTGTTGTCACTGTAAACAAACCACAGCAGAGTGCTAATTTCTTAGGAAATGCTCAAAACCAACAATGTTATCATATCATGCTGATGATGTTTAAGTCCCTCTGGAATTTGATCATGGTTTTTATTCCAAATTTCTGTCATTTTTAGTTGTGGCCTAAAGTGAAAGTGAAAGTAGCTCAGTATCCAACTCTTTGTGACCCCATGGACTAAACAGTCCATGGATTCTCTAGGCCAGAATACTGGAGTGGGTAGCTGTTCCCTTCTTCAGGGCATCTTACCAACCCAGGGATCGAACCCAGGTCTCTGCATTGCAGGCGGTTTCTTTATAGACTGAGACACCAGGGAAGCCCAGTTGTGGCCTAAGGCCTCCAAATTAGTCTGGGACTCCTTTTCTCCGCTTTCCAATGTGACCTGCAGCATATCCTCACCTGAGAGTTTGCAGAAATGCAGACTCTTGGGCCTCCCCATCCCCAGTCTGACACAGTCAAAATATGCATTGAAACAAGACCCCCAGGGTGACTTGTGTGTGGTCAAGTTGCTAACTTCCATCACTTTCTTCTTTCCTGGAATCTCTCTCTTCCTCCTCCCCAAATCTTTCATCCATTCCTCCCTAACTTTCTAATTTGACCTAAAGCTTGTTTCCTTGGCTCTCTGCTGCTTTGAGGGGATTTTTCATGTTTCCCTATCTACACATCATATCTCCTTGAGGTGCCCTTTCATTAGATGAAGCGTTTGTTGAAGCCAGAGCCTCTCCCTCAGTTCAGTTCAGTTCAGTCGCTCCGTTGTGTCCGACTCTTTGCAACCCCATGAGTTGCAGCACGCCAGGCCTCCCTGTCCATCACCAACTCCCAGAGTTCACTCAGACTCATGCCCATTGAGTCCGTGATGCCATCCAGCCATCTCATCCTCGGTCGTCCCCTTCTCCTCCTGCCCCCAATCCCTCCCAGCATCAGGGTCTTTTCCAATGAGTCAACTCTTCGCATAAGGTGGCCAAAGTACTGGAGCTTCAGTTTTAGCATCATTCCTTCCAAAGAAATCCCAGGGTTGATCTCCTTCAGAATGGACTGGTTGGATCTCCTTGCAGTATCCCACTATCTCCACTTGCCTTAACTTAGCATCTTTACTGGGAGTGAATGAATCGTTTCACATCTTTGTTTCCTTTGTTTACTGCAAGCATCTAAAGATGTTAAATACAGCATTGTTTTCATGGATTCTTAGCTCTCCATGCTTCCTGAGGGCAGGACCATTCATTCATCTTCCTTCAAACTTAAATTTACTTTTGTTTTATTCAAGGAATGTTGGGAACAGCCTGAGTGCCAGTCCCTAGATAAAGTGGCTACCAGGGAAATACATATGCTTGATACACATTTCTTGGAAATAAGCTCACAGCCTTGTGGATGCCCCATGTGGACATACTACAGGAGTCTTCACTGTAACATCATCCGATTCAGTGGCAAACAATCTAAATGTCCACTTGCAGGAATAAAAAGAAAAATCTATGGAACAATTAAAACTCTATGTAGGAGTTTTTATAGAAAAGGAGATAAATATATAGAGTAATTACCAGAAAAAGATCTCTAGGACAGGATGAGCAAACACAAACATCTCACAGATAATGCGCTTTTTGACACTGATTAAACCTTAAATATAAACATTTATATTCAATGTGTACAAAATGGATTGAACAGGCGCACAAATTAATGACAGTGATTGAGGGAGACTTTAGCCTTATTTGTCATTTTTTTTTTAATGTGGAGAATAAATGTATGTCCTAGTATTTGTGCAATTATAGAATTCATAATAATTTAAAAATGTAGGACTTCTCTGATCATCCAGTGGTTAAGACTTTGTCTTCCAGTGCAGGTGATAGGGGTTTGTCCACAGTGGGGGAGTTAAGGTCCCTTATGCCTTGCAGCCAAAAAGTCAAAACGTGAAGCAGAAGCAATATTGTGGCAGATTCAATAAAGACTAAGAGAGAAAGGTCCATATGAAAATTTCTTAAATGTAATATTATTCAATTCAAATTAAAGAAATAAATATAGGGCAAGAGCAACTAATGTGACCAGAACTGAGAGATGGAGAGATATTTTAGACTGTGAAAACAACTTCATGTAGCCAAGTTGCAATCATTCCCATCATATGGATGGCTTAACTGAGAATAGCAGAGGTTAAATCACTTGCTTAGAATCCCATAGTCACTATTAATAGATAAGATAGATCGAATGGAGCACAGATTCTTTGTACTATGAGTGGGGTGATCCCTGCATGGAGACTGAGACAAGAAAGTGCTGTCCAGAAGGGTCTTCTATTTTTTATGATTCTAGCACACTAAAAAAAAAAAATGGCAAAGAATTCATTGGGAAGGCAAGCAAAGCACATAAAATTACATTAACAACAGAAGATTTGACTTCAAAAGCATTTATATACTCAATGCAAAAAACAAAGAGCTGAAAAGAATTTCTCGGGCAATGGACATCCAGAAGTAATCAAGCTAGACCTAGATGATGAGTATGACACATCTCGATGAATGTTCAGTACACAGTAAATGCGGAGACTTTGTTTAGCCGCTCAGTCGTGTCCGACTCTTGCAACCCCATGGACTGTGGCCCGCCAGGCTCCTCTGTCCGTGGGATTTCCCAGACAAGAATGCTGGAGTGGGTTGCCAGTTTCTTCTTCAGGGGATCTTCCCAAACCAGGTATTGAACCCACATCTCCTGTGTCTCCTGGATTGTCAGGCAAGTTCTTTACCACTGAATGTTGGGAAAGGGGATTTGAAACAAATGAAGCATGGTCCTCAAAGGTCCCTAGTATATATGCTGAAATAAACTGAACAAAAGGTTTCAGTGTTTCTCAAAACAAGGACACCTAGGCCTGGAAGCAGTGCCAAAACATCAACCCTGAAGATGTGAGTCAGCTCTACATTTGCACAGTTATTGCCAAGAGTGAGTGCAGTAGGCGTGGAAGAGCCAGATTTGGAAACAACATCTCGAATTTTGTTTGCCCAAATTTGCCAAACATAATAGATTAGGAGTCCTCATGGGTGTACCTAACTAATTGCCCTTAATGTTTGTGCACATCAGATGACCTTTCAGTGACAAGCCCAATTAATTAAATGTAGACACACAACTTGGTTTAGGAGGGTGGGGGAGGACTGGGTTCCTTTCAAAAGTAAGCCTGTGTTATTTTCTTCTAAAAAGTTACGGGGAGAACACATCTAAACAAAGCCAATTATATGGAACAGTCCATCAGGATATAGTAGAGAATATTTACAAGAACTCCCTAAGGCCTGTCGAAGCCCTGATACATAATGCCAGAGAAAGGGAGAGAGAGGGTCCTGGCAGGCTAAGGGCTGGTCTTCATGGCCTAGGGGAGGGAAGGCAGGTGGAAAGCAAGCCTAGGGTAATATGAAAATGAAGTTCAATGCATTCCTAAAGTGGAGTCTTTATCTAGTCTTTATTTAGGGTCCTCAAATCCCATTAGGCAGAAGAAAAGAAATAGATAATTTTTAAAGACACTCTTTTTCACATTTACATCATTCATGAACACCTTTACAATTTTTGCAGTGTTCAAGTGACTTTATATTTTTCCTATAAATTGGTAATTTCCCAAAGTGTTCAGTGCCACCATTGTGTCATATCTGAGTCTTTTCACCACAACCATGTCATATATCAGATCCAGCTGCCCACCCAGCAAGGGAACCTACTCCGTTTCTTTTGAACAAACCACAGAAAATGCCCCAATTTTTCACTGACAAGTTTTAAAATACCCCTTCCCTCTTGAACCCATGCAACCTGATTTCCTAATGATATTCCAAAATGATTGCTCACAAAGTCCTTCATTCAACGAATATTTCTCTTCCAGAGTCCTCCTCATTCGTTGCTGAAACTCCGCTAGTTCTCCCACCAGAGGCAGAAGGGAGATTGCTAGCAGGGAGTGAGTCAGAGTTACGTGCCTCAAAATACGCCCTGGGAGGTTTCCAGGTAAGTTGATTCAAACTTTCTTGCTTAAGTAGGGGCAAACAGAATTTGTTGTAAGGCTCAGCCCAGGAATTACTTTAGAGGCCACCCCGATTGCCTCTCCTGACTTTTGCAGTTTATCGCAGATGCAGACAGTTCCTGCCCAAGTCCAGCCTCAGAAGTGGTTCTTCAGATGCCTGACTCAGAGACCTGCCTGCATGTTAGTGATGGATATGCATGAGAGCTTGAGAGCTAGTGAGAACTATGGAGATTTCTAAGATAATGGACTCAACTTCTCTACTGACAGAAGAAAAAGGCAGCCCCATCAGAGCAAATGGAGGTGAGAAAAAGCTAAAATGAATGGGAACAGGGGGTGAAATACTGTCAAGGACCACACAGGGGTAAAGACCCCTCTTGACACTCATTTCCATCTGCTCCATCTACTTCCATCCCTACAGCTTCTTCCTTAGTTCTAGAATGAGTTTGGCCCTAGAATCTTCTGTCTTAGGCACCAAAGGAAGGGATGGTGAGCTATGACCAAAATGAGAGAGATTAATTAAGTCATGGCACCAGATGCAGAAGGCAGCTTTGTGACTCAAGTCCAAATGATGATACAACAGTATCTGAGAGCTCTTGACACTCTGATTGGCTGGGTATTTGTTTTAACAAGAGTTTCTTTTCAAAACCAGTGTCTCTTGTTTGTCCTAGCTGGAATCTGCCTGAGGCAGGGCAGGTGCTGCTCCTCCCCACTCAAAATGGCCTCCAGTTACTGAGTTCCTGGAATGAGCCAGGCCGCATGGAGCCATGCCCTCGGATGGGTCTGAATTTAACCTTGCCCAGTGTTTTTGGGGTGCAGGGTACTACACCCACCATCTTCTGCAGTATGGAGCCCTGAAGGTGATCAGGGCTTTCTTTATCACTTTAGTGTTCTTTCAAGGCCTAGAGGTCAAGTCTTTCTGTCCATGTGCAAAGGCAACAATAGCCATCTACGGCTTCTAACCGCAGGGCACTGCGGGGCACCTCGCAGCAAACCACCATCCTCAGAGGTTCTTGGCTACTAAATTTAGTGCATAAACATGCATAATGCATAAACATGCATAATATAAAAGGAGAATGAATAGACGATTTGGAGAAAGTTCTTATTCTGAATTTTTGCTTCTGTCACTAGTTTATGACTTTGAACAAATAATAATACCTAGTAAATGTTTTGAGAGTTTGCTTTGTACAAGATACTCTCTGTGCATTGTTTTAGTTTATCTTCACAGGAATCTGTGAAGTAGGTACAATTATTCCCCCTGATTATGAAAACTAAGGTGAGAACCCAAGGTGATATAGCTGTAATTAGTAGACCCAAATTACTTTCTACAGGATCAATAATTTTTTGGATGACTGATCATGTTGGTTTGCCTGGGACTGAGGGGTTTCCCTGGATGTGGGATGTGTTCAAGCCAGGCATGTCCCAAGCAAACTGGAACAAATTGACCACTTTATTTTCTGAGTATATATTACCATAAACACTTGATTGACCTATAGGTATTTTGTTTCTGTCATTTACTAACCACAGCTTTGAGTTTTCTTTTTTAATCCAATTCTTTTCCTTATATAGCCATACTTCAGAGATACCATGGTTCTATCCCAGATCACTGCCAGAAAGCAAATATTGCAATAGAGTGAGTTGTTTGAAGTTTTTTGTTTCCCAGTACAAATAAAAGTTATGTTTACACTCTACTGTGGCCTAATAAGTGTGCAATAACATTGCGCTTAAAAAAATGTATATACCTTAATTAAAAAATACTTTATGGCTAAAAATTGCTGAAACAATTTCAGTAGTAACAGAAAAGATTACTGATCACAGATCAGCATAATACATATGACACTAATGAAAAAGTTGGAAATATATCAAGAATTACCAAAATGTGATATGTAGACATGAAGGGAGCATGACTTACTGGATGTGGAGCTTCCACAAACCTTTCATTTGTGTAAACACTAATATCTGTGAAGGAGAGTAAATTGAAGGACAGAGATGAAATATGTCTATATATTATTGTAAGTCTCAATTTTGCTGAGTATAGATTGAGTTAACTTTAATTTGTATAGATTTTTTTTACTGGTAAGATTCATCATAAATTAGATTTTGAAAATGATTTATAATTATTTCTTGGCTAATTCATGATACAACCATGTTCAATTTTCATCAGTGATTCTGGGATTTTATTGCTCTTCACATTACTAACCTGATTGTTCCATAAACTTGTCCCGACTTTTGCCTATTAACTGGCCACATCCTTGACAGTGCAAAGAGAAAATAGCATAGTCAAAACAGAATAGTTAAACTTACCTATGTTCAAAATAATGAAGCAAAATAATGAGAATAAAGAGTCTGATTCTGTAGAGAGGAAACTTCCACATATTTAACATGCTTTATCCTTTAACCGTTCAACAAAGATTATGGATTTCCTCCTTTGTGCCTGTGCGCTACTAGATTCTGGGATCCAGCAGTTAACAAGACATAGTCCTTGCCCTCATCGTCCAGCAGAGTCAGTTTTAACCACCCATTTTATATTTAATTTCTGATTTTAGTGATGATCCAGACTACATCGGAGAAGAATGCGGACCAGCAAGGCACGTGGATGGAAGCACTTGTAATGGCCAGATGACAGCCCCGGCAAGCAGCAAAGATGAAATCAGAACCCCGTGCCTGAGTCAGGGGAAGGGTCTTCAACTGCAGTGTTCTGGCGGTCACTGTCTTGGTGAGGGTGAGGACAAAATGGGGTATTTTTCTCCTGCATATAGTTCCTCCAGGGGTTGTGATGAGGCTGCGGGCAAATCTAGAGCTGGAAAGAAGAGTGTTTTGGAGCCATGGAGGACTGAGTCATGACATGGCTGAGAACCCTGATGTCACTCCACATTGTCACTAACTGGAAAAGCGTGTCTTCTCTGGAGACCACTGGGAAGTGATTCGTGCATCACCATTTCTGGGATAGTAAATCCTCATCAAGGAGAAGATATGCATTTGTGTATATCTAGGCACTGAGCCTTTTGATTTTATCCTCCCTGTAATCCTTCCGTGCATATGTATGAGCTAAACTGCTTCAGTTATGTCTGACTCTGTATGTCCCTAAAGACTGCAGCCTGCCAGGTTCCTCTGCCCGTGGGATTCCCCAGGCAAGAATACCAGAGTGGGTTGCCATGCCTTCCTCCAGGGGATCTTCCTGGTTCAGGTATTGAACCTGTGTCTCCTACGTCTCCCACACTGACAGTCAGGTTCTTTACCTCTAGTGCTACCTGGGAAGCCAGTTAGCATGAATGCCACCATTTTACATATGAAGAAACTGAGGTTCAGGGAAGAGAAGCAAGAAGTCACCCTGCTAGAAAATAACAAAACCACATTCTAGAAATAAAGCATGGATGTTCAGTCCTCCATTTTGGACAACCCTCAAACATTGTGAGCATTGTAAAATGGGAATAATAATCCCTTTACATTAAGATTGTTCCAGTGGAAACAGAATGGTATCACATATGTTCATTACATAATCAGTAATAAAGCACATAGTAGGTGGCTCAAGGTGGAGCAGTTTCCTGTCTTTCCTTACCTCAGTTGCTTCACTAACATAGTCTAACCTTGTAAGTGGATTTTCTTGGAGTTGTATGTGAATATAAAATAGAAGGGAGATCCTGGATCTTTGATGGAGTGGAAGAAATTACAATCTGGCTGGGTTGCCCAGGAGTCACAGAAAGTAGGCATCTCCCAGTACCTCGTTCTCAGTGTTCATTGCTGGACTGAGCCTTAAAGGATGCAGGAATCAGAAGGGAGAGTCTACGGGGCTGTGTGATCAGGAAAGGCTTTCCAAGGAGGTGAGACAGACCTTGGGACAGTAACATCATTTTCTGATCAACCTGCTCTAGCAGGAGCTAACAGGATTTTTTTTAAAGTGTGACAGAAAAATGTACACATGTAACATTTTGATTTTGCATGGGGGAAATAATCTGAGTATCTTTCTTTACTTAATTTTTTTTTCAGAGCTAAACAAGCAGCAATAATATGAGAAAATTGTTCTTAATATTAAAGCATTGTAAACACACACACACACAGACACCTCGACACAAAACCAAAACCCATTTCAAAACAAAAACTGGACTTTGGAGTCAGACCAGCCCAAATTTGGAGCCTGGCTTCTTCATTTTCCAACCGTGGGACTTGAAACAAGTCTCCTAATATCCTTTGCCTCAGTTTCCTTACCTCTGGAGTAAGGATATTAATAGCTCCTTTATAGGACTGCTGATACCGAGGTAGCCGGTGTGTGTAAAGCATGCAGGTTGTCACGTGGCTCGTGGTAAACATTCATTACCTGGTGTTTCATCCTTTGAGCATTGTGTCTGGCACTGGAACACTAATCCAGGATTCTCCAGATAAAAGCCTTTCCCAAACTCAAAAGTTATTTGTTCAACTTTATTGTGGAAATTTTCAAACATACAAAGAATGAGAGAAAATAATTTTGTGAATCCCCCTATGTCCACCTCCCAGCTTCAACATTTATGAACTCATTGGCCAATCTTGTCTCATTTTTAACCCCTTCTACTCCCAATCTTGGTATATAATTTTTAGTTAATTATTTTAAAATTGGGATTAAATTGATTTATAACATTATATTAGTTTTAGGAGTGTACTATATAATGATTCAATATATGTACATATTGTAGAGTGATCACCACAATAAGTGTAGTTAACATCCATCACAAACTTGGTATGTTCTGCAGCATATTTCAGATATTTTATCTACAGCTTATTGAGAATTATGTTTCAACTTCTTAGTTCTCTCTTTGTAAGGAGAAATAATCCCAATCCCCATTTTTTACATGAAATGTATTAATGTAAAATTTATATATGGTAAAATTAGCCCTTTTAGGTTTAACACTTTTAGTCCTGAGTTTTGACAAATGAGAATTCTTTTGACAGTTCTTCAGAATTCCTTTCTCAAGGAACTCAGATATTCCAGCACTAAATAGATGATAAAATACACCAAGTTTTTTACTGTGTATATTGAGCTTAACATAGAAAAGGAGGAAATAGCCTCTTTCAGTGGTCTGCTTAATCATAGTTTATTATGCCTCGGAAACCAAACATGTTTGATTGGTTAGAACTTAACCAAGGAATAGATTTATTAGCATCAAGTATTGTTTAGAGCAACTGAGTTTATGTTGATGCCTTCATTCCAAATGGCCATAATATTAATAAAAGGTTTCTAAGAAGCTCAATTATTATTGTGTTCATTAATAGCAAACTGTAAGCATGCCCCTATTGGGGTTGTGCTCAATCCAAATAAAAATAACTTTGTTAATTGAAAAGAGAGGCTCCTCTGGTATGTTCAACAACACAGAAACAAAGGACCAAGTGAAAAACAAGTATAGATGGCAGTAATACTACTTCCTTCTTCCTGGATCCTAGCTGACAGTCTGAAATTGCATACCAGCAAGAGTGCCCTCTACCGTTTCCCAGTTACTTTGTCATCTCTTAGTGTCCAGTTCTGAAGGGTGGTGCAGTTTCTGGGTCACTGGAACCTCTGTGGGCCAGTTCATAGTTTGGATAAGCATAGAAACACAATTAGGAGCCCTTCTTTCTTACACCATTTATAAAGAACAACCTTCTGCTTATAGTAGTGCTTGCCGAGGGGCCATCAGAAGTGAATGCTGTGTTTCATTACAACTAGCTCTCAACAGCGGAAGCTGTAAAGAACCATGAACTTGGAGTAACTCAGTAGCCCAGACCCTCACATGACCTAATCAGAAACTCTTTCCTAGCCAATAATCAACTGTGTATAGCCCTAGATATTAGTCCATCTAAGCGCTAGTTTTCAATGCTTCATTAGTGTAACCATCAGGAACGTCCCTTTTTCAGTGCTTAAAGATCACTGACTTTTTCCTCCTTAGAGAACTATATCCTTAGCAAATTTCTTTAACGACACGGGTTCCCTTGCCTGTCAGGTTAATAGACTCATTTTTGTTTGCTTGTTACTGTTTTGATTTTGCTTCGTGTTAGTTTGCAGCTCTGGTGGCAGTTGTTCTGTTTTTAGGGATAAAGGATGGAGATTCCCCCAAGATTGCCTTGACCAGCCTTACTTGCACATGTCCCCAATTTTTGAACTAGAACATTTGAGTCCTTTTATGTTTCAGTTTGGTCTTTCTGCACTGTGGGTAGATCCTAGAGTCCTGCATTAGTGATCAAGCTCTAATGTGTAATTGTGTTTGCTACATCCTGGCTGAGTTTAACTTGGTGGCCATACTTTTGACTTCTGCCATTCTAGCCAGCAATCTCCTGAAAGACCTTTTTTTGTTGTTGCTGTTTTTGTTTTTAATATTTATTTATTTGGCTTCTCGGGTCTTAGTTGCAGCATGTGGGATCTTCATTGTTGTGAGAAGGATTTTTAACTGTGGCATGCAAACTCTTGACTTGCGGCATGTGAGATCTTGTTACCTGACCAGGGATCGAACCCAAGTTGTCTACCTGACCAGGGATAGAACCCAAGTTGTCTGCGTTGGAAGCATGGAATCAGCCACTGGACCACCGGGGAAATCCCCAAGGCCTGATTTTAACTTGAGGCTTTTTTCAGCTGCATTTCAGTCTTCATTTGTTGTGTTTGTCTATGGTTTGTCTGGAAAGGGAGGTAAATATTGTCTTTCCTTGAATTTACATAAGATTGTTTTCTGTTTTTTTTTTAAATTGTTGTTGTTTGTTTGTTTTGTTAAACATAGGGACTGCCAAGTTCAAAAGCAGTTAATATGATGCCGCCCACTCCCTGCCACTTTACCCCAATATAAACTGTTTCAGTTCTACAATAGTCAGTCTTTTAATTAGCTGTAAACTCAGTTCTTATATCTGGTCCAGATAGGAGAAAACTAATGAATCAGATTATAAGTTCTCAAGGTCTATGGAAGCCCTTAACTTGTTTATAGAGACTTAAAAGCACTGAAATAAATATAGAATAAGAGAACTCAAACATTTTCAAAAGGCAAAACCATTTAACTGCTAATACTTTAAATATTTTAGTTTTTTCAAGGGGTATTTTCCTGTTGAGACTGTATCTTTGAAAAAAAAAGTTATCTGTGAGCTGGTGTTGGTTAGTAAGCTACACATTAAGACGGAATGTAGCTCATTTAGTTTTTTTAAGCAACTTGAAGTGTTAATCGCTGCTATATGATATAAATAAGGGAAATATTTATAATCAAGGTGAATCCTGAAAAATTAGCTCTGCTTTGATAATGACTTCCCTCTGATTTTGCCACCATATAAAGATGTTAGCATAACATTCCAGTTTAGGCTAGAAAACCTGTTTAATCTGAATTTTCTAAATTTCCTATTCTTGTCTTAAGCTAATATTACTTTCAAAAATACCTAAAATTACAAGCATGTAAATAAATGTGTTCAATTAGATTGAATTATAAAATAGCCAATCTCTTTATAAAAAGGGTTGATATTGGTAAATTTAGTCAAGTCACAAATTCCACGAGCCTACAGAAGCACTTGACTTAAACTATATGTAAATTCTAACATGGTTTTTCTGTTATGTCTAATATCATTAATGATTGGAGTGTCTTTGAAGGGTGACTTATATTTAATTTCTAAGATCCCCAGTGGAATTTGAAACTTTTAGAGCCAGCAATGAATAATTTTTATTTTAAATCTCAAAATAGAGAGGAAAATCTGTGCAGAGTTATAATGTATATTAGTTTCATACTGTTGCCATAACAAATTACCACAAACTTAGTAGCCTGAGAATACAAATTTGTTCTCTTACAATTCTGGAAGTTAAAAGTCTACAGTCAAGGGTTGGCAAGTCTTCCTATGTTGTCTTGCCTTTTCCAGTTCCCAGGGGCCACCTGCATTTTTCGCTTCTTCCTCCAATCTTCAAAGCTAGCAGCTAAACATCTTTTCTTCTCTCTGACCTCTTACCTTCCTGTGATTATATCAGACCCACCCAAATAATATAGAATCATCTCAAGATCCTCAGCTTAATTCCATCCCTTTTGCCAAGTAAAGTAAGGGAACATGGTCACAGATTCTGGGATTATGATGCGGACATCTTTGAGGGAATCAAGAATCAAGGTATGAAGGCATACCTGAAATCATTTCTACTTTAACTCTTGCCTACACATGAATTCACTTGCCCTTGTACAATGTTTGCATCCAAATGGTAAAAATCAATATGATGTATACATTGTCTTATGTTAATAAGATTAGTGAGGTAAAAGGTTGTGCACTGTGCTTATTTTTGTATGTTTTAATATATAAACACAGTGATTCAATAAGCAAAAACTTTAAATAAGACAGAAAGGAAAGGTCTGATAAAGGAAAATTATAACCTTGCACTATTTATCTTCTTTCCACATAAGAAAATAAAGAGGTATTCTTGACTGATGTATATTCATTTCTTAAGAGTTTCAGTTTTTAATTTTTACTTCTTTTTATGTTAACTTCTGTTCATCTGTCGCTCTATTTGATGAGGCAGCCAAGGCTTTCCTTTGTTCTGATGACCAACCTACTCTGATAACATTTTTAAAATATTGCTTCCCCAAAACTAGATCTCAAATTTAGAGTTATAAAATTCTAAGGATATTATTATAACATAAATATCTTTGGGTTTTTCTGGATAGCCAGTGAGGAAACACAAAAACCTTCTCTTTTACCTTATAAAAAGAAAAGACATAAAAGTAATTAGATTTGTCTGGCATTTTCCAGATTTTAAGTAACTCAAAATTACTGTAAGAGCTTATTTTATTCACCAACAGTGGTAAGAGTTTGAGTTTATTATCCTTCTAATGGAATTTCACGGTGCGCCTTCTATTAAGGTGCTGTGCCGAAAAGGTTATTAGCTGCAACAATAGGACATTCATGGCATTAATTTAATTAATTAATACCTTTACTTGAAAGAATGACATCTACCTGGATAATATTCAACAACAAACTTTGGGAAAAATAATGCTAGCTAAAAAATTTTCCAAGTGGCACACTGTAAAATTTTGTTCATGGTAAATTATTATTTCATAGGAAATAATTAATAAAACTCTCTTTACTTCTTTTTGAGACATCAAAGAATATGTCCTTGTGGTTGTTGAACTCACTATACTATTTTCAGTTAAACTTTATGTATATTTGGTTAAAATAGCACTTTGATGCCTGAGAAGTCTACTTATGATATTTACCAAAACGTCGATGGTACCCCCTGTGGCTTTGTCAATTTCTACCAGATATTATCACATGACCCAACAGGGGCTGGGGAGAGGGAAAGCTGTCTACCGTCTTCATAGGCTTGGCTGTACCCATATGTAACGTGTACTAATGTTGGGGTGCACCAAACGACCTGCCTTGCTAGAGCAGATGTCCAGGGAAAGGAGAGCTGCTGCACTTTGTGCATGGGGCTCTCCCTTGGTTTGGGGTTCCTCATCAGAACATTGCTTTAGAAACTGTCCCTAGCAATGGCAATCATACTGAATGACACTGTCTAGAAGATGTCTGCTGGTCAAGCTCAATGGTGAAAACCTTACTCACTTGCTTACTTGCAGTGACTTTGGGCAATTGCATTACTTTAGGTTATTTACTGACCAAACAAGGTAGCTTTTGTGCACTGGCTAACACCTCTTGTGGTATTTGGAGTAATGTTTCAGAATAAGTCAGGTGGTTCCTATATCAAATTCAAGAACAAGGAATTCCTTGTCCAAAGTGGGATGACTGACCAATGGAATCTCTCCCCAGGACTAGTCTACATAAGGGCTTGATTAAGGGGCATTTTAGTGTTAATTATACTGTTCTGTTAATTGTAGCTGTTGTCAAGTGTATTGTTAACAAGGTCTTAAATGCTGTTGCACGGCTACCTTCTTATTGGTTCATACATCAGATTATTCTATTTCTGCTGCTGCTGCTGCTAAGTCGCTTCAGTCGTGTCCGACTCTGTGCAACCCCAGAGACGGCAGCCCACCAGGCTCCCCCATCCCTGGGATTCTCCAGGCAAGAACACTGGAGTGGGTTGCCATTTCCTTCTCCAATGCATGAAAGTGAAAAGGGAAAGTGAAGTCGTTCAGTCGTGTCTGACTCTTAGCGACCCCATGGACTGCAGCCTACCAGGCTTCTCCATCCAAATAAGTGACGTATATAAGCACAATGGGATCTGTGAAAATAGCACTGTGGTATGGTCCTGAACACCTGACATATATCTGTGTTTTATGCTCTCCTTCATTACCTTGAGGAGAAGGAGAACCAATCTGTGGGAAATTTCCAATTACAGTACCATTTGTCTGCTGCTGCTGCTGCTAGGTCTCTTCAGTCGTGTCCGACTCTGTGCAACCCCATAGACAGCAACCCACCAGGCTCCCCCGTCCCTGGGATTCTCCAGGCAAGAACACTGGAGTGGGTTGCCATTTCCTTCTCCAATGCATGAAAGTGAAAAGTGAAAGTCAAGTCGTTCAGTCGTGTCTGACTCTTAGCGACCCCATGGACTGCAGCCTACCAGGCTCCTCCGCCCATGGGATTTTCCAGGCAAGAGCACTGGAGTGGGTGCCATTGCCTTCTCCAACCATTTGTCTAGGCGATAACAAAACTGAATGTCACAACAATGGCTCTAAACAGTTAAAACAGATGAATTCTGAATAGGCTTGAACCTCAGATTCTCAGAGGACATCATTGAAGGTGTTCCTGACCAATAACAGCAGGACTTGCTTTCACCATCTGGGTTCAGACCTGTGGCCTAGGTCTGTCCATCCAGAGGACCAGCCTTCGATGCTAAATTAGACCAGCCACCCGGAGCTCCCCTGTTCCAGGACTGAGGTTTTCCGCCACACACTACTGCTCAGTGAATTTCTCCGCTGGTGCATGATCCCGTGTCTGGCAGGGATATATGCATAGTTTTGTGACTTTCTTTTCTACCTCTGCTATTTCTGCCTTCTTTTTGACCCAGTAGTAACACATATAGTCTTTGAATTGAACAGATCAATCTGGTTGCAGATTCTGCTTCCTCACAAAAAAGAAAAAAAATTTTTAAAGACCGGTTAACCTTGGGACAATTAAGGTTAAAATTTCCCAAAACTTATGTACCTGGGTAACCAAGGTTGAAGTGGGAAAGTTTCATCTTCATTTATCCATGTTGAACTCAAGTATTTTGCTTAGTAGTAACAATTCTAGGCAGTGTTTAAAAGATTGTTATTTTTAATATAATATTTATGACTTTTGCCACATTTATTTCAGATTTTTTCCTTTAAATTAACTCATTTCTCCTCATAAACAGATAGGAGTATCACAGCATAAGTATAAAGATAAAAACCAAAGTAATTTTTAAAATAAAGATTTGCTTTGTGCTGTCTTTGCTGTTGTTTTAGTCACTAAGTCATGTCCAACTCTTTTGTGACTCCGTGGATCATAGCCTGCCAGATTCCTCTGTTCATGGGATTTCTTAGGCAAGAAAACTGGAGTGGGTTGTCATTTCCTTCTCCAGGGGATCTTCTCAACCCAGGGATCGAACCTGGGTCTCCTACATTGGTAGGCAGATTCTTCACCAACTGAGCCACCAGGGAAGCCCTTTATACTGCCAGTGGTGTAGTTATCATAATTTGTAGATAACCATTGTCATCTAATAGGCAAGGCCTTAGGACTGCTTTAAACCATACCAACCCATTGCAACACCACGAGATCAGAAGTCAATAAAAACCAAGTATCCAGCAATCCAGACTACTTCCTCTTCCCTAAAGTCTCTTTCTCCACCAGCCCTTGCTTTTTATATCTTATGAATTTGAACCCTCTGCCTTGTCCTTCTCTCTTTGATCTGTGACCCCGTGGTCTTGAGTTTAGAATCTGATTTCCCTGTTTTAATCTTTCATGCTCAGTATATTCACTGTTGTAACAGTTAAGGTCCTGTGATGGCAAGCAACAGAAATCCAATTCTGGCTATTTAAACGACAAAAAAGAGATTTAGCAGAAGTATCAGGGAATTTTGCAAAACTGAATGAGAAGTTGAAAAAAAAATTTAGTGTAAGGAGAGAACCAGGGCAATTCTGAAGAGCAAGGACACAACAATTAGTGTGCAATCTGTTTAGGAGATACTAACTCTCCTCACTCTTTGCCCCTTCTTTTGGTTGTTTGGGGTCAGCATCAAGGCAGATTCATCTTCGGTGTCTGGAACACCATGCCCAGCTCTTCTGGTGGGAATATTGCAGAATCCTAGCCTCAACATTCAAGGACTTGGGTCACTTTGGGCAACTCTCTTCACCCTCTTTTAGTCTCAGTTTCCTCGTATGTGAAATAGGAGACCACATAGGATTTGGGGAAATAGCTATGAAATGCAAAAGCACTATAATGCAGCACATACAAGCAAAGCTACACAAATCTGGGTTCAAATCCTAATTAAAACGTAAACACTAGCTATGTGTCTGGGCACAATTTATTATACTTCCATTCCTCATCCGTGAAGTGGGAACAATAATATTTACTTTATTGTAATTAACCTTGTGTCTAGCATATAATAAATGCACAGTAATGTAAGCCATACAAGGAAAAGAGGCAGTAGATGTGATAATAACCTTATGAAGTTATTATCAATCATTCCTTTTTGAAGGTGAGTGGTGAAACCATATCTCCTCCCACATATTATTAGTTAAACAGTTATGAGAAATTTCTGTCTTACAGTAAGCTTTTCACATAGGAGAATGGAAGCCCATGGAATGAAGGGTGGTACTAGATTTTCCTCTGTGTAATCAGCAAGGATTTGCCTGCTCCAGTCTCTTGTCTCTTCGGGAGCCTGAAGTGTTTTGGCACATCTTTTATAAAAGTCAGCCTTGCTTTCTTCCTGTTGCAAATTGCATGCACATTTCTGCTCCCTGTGACCAGCCTCCATTTCTCAACCATCCTTCTGCAGTCTCCCCTCCCCCTCTCCTAATGAGAACGAGTTGACTTATAATTAAGGTCATATTTTATCTGCAGGGAAAGGCCGTGGCTGGCGTGGCTGGGGCTCCACAGCTCCGCTCAGCGTTCCTCTGGCGGATTACTTGTGCGTTGATGACCATCAGTTGCTGTTTCAGGCTAGAGACAGAAGAATGGTTTTGATGGCTTGAAATTAACAGCCGAGTTTATAGCTTGTAAATAGTCCTTGTGGCGAGATTTTCCTTCTCTTCTCTAATCTCCTCTTCCCATGCAGATCTTATTTAGGGATCCTATGCCAGGAGCATGCAGACTGTTTCCAGTATTCCAAGTAGCTTCTGCTGAGAAGTCCATAAGGGGCTTCCATGGCTCTTTGCACCAAATCTCCCCTTCTGGGATGGGAACAGTCCCGCTGGTCCATTGCAGCCTACCTGCCCAGGTCCCCTGAAGATTGTGATCACTCACCTCTCTTCTTGGCTCGGAGCGAGAGAATTTCTGATCCCTTCCTATTATTTTTAACTTATCTCTTAACTTAATGGTTCCTGCAAAAAGACAGGCAGTTTTCCCAGATACCCTGGCTGTTATGGTGATGGAGGAGCTGGTTTGGAAAAATGTGAATTTCCTCCAAACCGCTAAAGTCAATCCAGTGCCCCTCGAGGGATACTGAGAGGCCTGGCTGGCTTTGCCTGTTTGCAAGTTGCACTTGCTTCTCTGGCTCAGACAACTCTGCAACGAGAACTAAGCAGAAGTTGCTGGAGAGATCCCCTCTGGGAAAGGAAGTTTCCTATTAGAAGTGAAAGAAAGAACAATCCACATCCAGACAGCTTTCTGGTCCACTGGTTCTGAGACTGGCGGATGGGCCAGTGCTCATAAGCAAACTGGACCAACTTGGACAGCAGGGACCCAGGGCTGGTTTGTCCGAGTCACACAGCTACAGCACAGTTGGCGGAGTGACTCACCCTAAACAGACGCCCCAAGAGCCAAGCATGGGGGACATTTAGTCCCTGCTTACTTGTTATCGACGGGAGCACAAGAGTCCCCCACCTCCTGCCCTCCCCCCAACCCCAATGTCAAACCAGAATGTTTTAGATTAACATCAGGGCTTTAAATGTGAACAGCATGTCAGCAAGCCTCCTAGACAACATTATTTAGTCTCCCGACGTCAGACGTTTGTAGTGACTGTACATTGTACCAGCACCTTCTTCAGAGTGACATTGACATCACTCTGCACGAATAAGTTTAATTTTCCCATCACGGACTGATTCATTGGGCAGAAACCGCAAGTTCACATGCCGACGCGTGGGCTGAACTCCATGACCCCTCTACTGCAAAACTGAAAGTGTATCATTGTGTTTTCATGCAAACAAGCACTGGGAAGCAGTTCTCTTTTACTTAGTTAGATTTTTATTTATCCTTTTTGTGGCAACATGACCTTTCATGACACCGGCTGAGAGTTAGCTCTTTTTGCAGCATTCCCATGGTGGAATTTGCCAATTACAGCCAATATTTATTGAGCTCATTAACCTGTTGGATTGTGCTGGGCAACTTCTAAATGCTATTTTATGTCATTGTTAGAGAGACTTATCAAAATGGATGGCATGGTCCTCTTTGAACCAAAGAAGAAATGGATGTTCGGAGATATTAGGGAACTGTCAAACTCATGGATGAACTCAAAAACTGTGGTTATAAATGTCAAACTCTAACAAATCATTTGATCAATACAGGTGAATCAAATGTTGTTACTCTGCTTCTATTTCCACTCTTCTCCCCTGCATCAAGATCCCACTTCATTTCCCTTCTGGAAAAGTCCCTGAGCAGGTTGCTCAGGAGAAAGTACCCCAAAGCTTGAGACATCCAGACAGAACAGATGCCATGCTGATTCTTCAGGGTAGATTCTGCCAGCTGCGACTCAGGCTTCAACCCAGCAGGCTTGCCCTAGCCCTTTATCTTTTGACTTTAGTTCAGAAGAAAGAGATGGGTAAGTGTGCCTGACACCAGGGAGGAATGAATGAGCTTCAGCAAATGTGAACCCACCCACCAGGCCCTCCCCTGATTGTTTAAGCCCGGCCCAAACCCAATGCTGCTCTTTGAAGCCTGCAAACTTTTCCTCATTACTCATCCCTTCTGATTCCCAGCCAACTTTCCACCATGGAAGTGCTGAAGGCCCAGAAGAAAAGTGCCTTCTTATCCTTGGGGAGGAAGTATCCTGGAGAGCTGTGAAAGCGCCTCTCAGGAGATTCCCCCTGCTGGCTTTTCAGATCCACCAGCTTGAATCCTTGGGGAAACATCCAAAAATTCTAGGCTCTCCTCCAAATGGAAACTGAATCCTGAATCTTTGCAACTGTGTCCGTAAGCATTTCAGACCACTTGCTGTGAACTCAGTTGTACCGTGGTGTGAAGTTTTGGTCTGATGGCCCATCATAATACTTTGGTAAAATATGAAATTTCATGCTTTCAGATTACAGTTTCCACATAGCTTCTACTCCCAGATGCCTCTGTCTTTCGACAAGTGTTTTTTAAAATTGTTCCGCAGAATCAGCAAAATTAGATTACTGGTTCAACTGCCTGATTCCATTATGTACTTCTGTGTCCAAATCCCACTCAAAAATGGCTTTAAAAACAAAGAGAGATTATTGGTTCAGGAAGGTGAAAGGTCCAGAAGTAGTTGTCCTCAGGTGAAGCTTGGTCCAGCTGCTCACAGAGTATCATCAAGGCTCCGTTTAGCTTCATTTCTTTCCTCTGTCTTTCAAGACCTCAGCTTCATCTTTAAGTCCCACACGCTAGCTTCCAGCAGTTGCAGACTCTTGACAGCTACAACTCCTAATGCAGGAGGGGAGTTACATACCAAACTATTCAAGAGGAAAAGGAGAGATTCTTCTAGCAGTTCCCATGGAAGAAAGGACCTCATACATATTCTGGGAGTTCAAGGCCAATGTCTCCTCTCACCTTCTTTGACTTGACCATTATCAAACCAGTTCTCACCATCAAAGGGAGGATATGTATTCGCTGGCTGAGAATAATGGACCTCCAGGAAGTTCCTGCACGGTCTGCGCCTCCAGTCACCAGCTATGATGACCTTCTCAGTTCCTTGAACTTGCCAGTCTCCTACCTGTCACCTGACCTTCCCACAGACTGTTTCCTGTCTTCACTCTCTACCTCCTGAATTCTTGCTCAGCGCTTATCCCCAAGGCCTCGTTCCTCAGGCCTCCAAACCAATGCAGCGTCCACTTGTATTCTCAGCTTTCCCTTCCCTTTTGTTTCACCAGTTAAGTAGGTGCCCCCCAACTTTCTAGTGGATGTTAAGTGAGTACCTCCTGGTTGTCAGGTCTTATCCCAGGTGCTTGGGGCTGGAGCTATGAATAGGAAAGACTTTACAGAGCAGATCCCTCATTACACAGCTCCAACAGGGAAGCACGGATAACAAGAGCACCTTAAATCACAGGCACCAAATAATGACTGATGGACAGTTACATTTGAGGTTCAACCCTCTGATAGAGATTTTGGGTGCCATTACTAGCCTTAGAAGCTGTCTTATTCTGGGCTTGTATTAAAAATGCATGATCCTGAGGTCAGGCCTCTGTGTAGTAGGAAAATTAAATTCCTGAATTCATTTCTGTGGGTCCAACCTGTGCTGAAGCCTCCCCCACTCTCTCCTGTGAATTTGGAATGGTCTTGGAGATCCTGGAGGGCAGGAGCTTAGTCCCCTTCACCTCAGAGTCCCAAACACCTTCTGCCTCATAAACATCAGTTCGATCAGTCAGTGGACTGCCTGCCTCCATCTCCTTCTGTATCTGGTCTAGTCCCCACCTGGCCTTCGAGTGATCTTGTTCTCATGGATGGGGCCACCTGGCCAAGGAGATGTTAGTGCCCATTTGACAGTAAAGGGAACTCAGATCCAGGAAGCGAGGTTAAGTTCATGGGTGTAAGGTCATGCCAAGGAAGGGCCAGGACATGACTGTGTCTGTCTGGTGCCACATTCGTCTCTCTTCTTATGACATGCATTGGCCTATAGTGTGTCATAAACCAGGCAGGGGGCTCCTCCGTGGAGTGTCAGAAACCCAGTGAACATTCAAGATTCTGTGCCAAATACGGGCATGTGAGCACATGTCTGCAGAAGGAAGATCACAGCTTTCATCAGATTTTCAAAGCTTTCCGGAACTCAAAACCATTAAGAGTAACTGGCTTGGGGATGTTTTCTTTCTTGCTTTTCCTTTTGACTGAGACAGATGCTGATAGACCACTGCGTCTTCATAGTGGGTCTCATGCGAAGCTGGGGTCCCTTTCTTCCTGGGCACCACCTGGCCGACCACCACGGACATCTCTGCCAGTCCAAACAGTGTTGACTGCCTCTGTCCCACTCCTGAAGAATCTGAATATTAGAAGGATTGGAGGATACAATGAGGTAAATTTCCAGACAAGATAAATACAGACAGTAATATAATCCTGACTTGAAGAATAAGGCTACTGTTGGAATTGCCTTGCTATGAAAATGTACCAAATTACAGAGGCACACCCAGTTGGAATTCTGGTTTTCACAGTCTCTTTGCTTGTCAAACTTAATATCAAGGAAAATAAGCTAATTTGATTTGGCAAAGGCTCATGCAATATGGAATTGATATCTGTGGCAGCGACCTTTGATGTTTTGTATAAACAGGGTTTTCCCTGCTGGGGAAGTGAGAGTTGAATAATAAACAGCGTCCTTCCCACTCAAGGCCTTCCTTCCCATCAGTACCAAAAGAAAAAAAAAAAGGAAGAAGAAGAAAGAGAGTAAGAAAATAAGTCTTTTCTGTGGCTCACAGAACTCAAAGAGCAAGATGGTATAACCACCATCAAATAGACAACAATGTTGGCTAATTTCTCAACCTGACATTTGGGGTCAGATAGTTCTTCCTTGGGCTTCCCTGGTGGCTCAGACAGTAAAAGCTTCTGCCTGCAATGTGAGAGACCCGGGTTCGATTCCTGGGTCGGGAAGATCCCCTGGAGAAGGAAATGGCAATCCACCCATCACTCTTGCCTGGAAAATCCCATGGACAGAGGAGCCTGATAGGCTACAGTCCATGGGGTCACAAAGAGTCGGACACGACTGAGCAACTTCCTTGGCAAGTGATGGGTGCTATATTTATATCATAGGGTGCTTAGCAGCACACCTGGCTTCTACCCACTGGGTGCCAACCACACTTCCTCTTCCAGTTGGGACAACCAAAAATGTCTCCAGACATTGACAAATGTCCCTGAGGAGCAGGATGATCCACCCCGCACCCCCCATCCAGGTTGAGAACCACTGGCATACAGGTGTGTGTGTGCTTAGTGGCTCAGTCATGTCCAACTATTTGTGACCCCATGGACTCCAGCCCGCCAGGCTCCTCTGTCCATGCAGATTCTCCAGGCAAGAATACTGGAGTGGGTTGCCAGGCCCTCCTCCAGGGGATCTTCCCAACTCAAGGATCAAACCCAGGTCTCCCACATTGCAGGCAGATTTTTTTTTTTACCATCTGAGCCACCAGGGCATACAGGTAGGAAAGATTAGTAAAGAAAACTTTTTCTTTTCTCTCAGTTTCAGGCACCAGTTTCCTTAATCAAGCCTTCTGCCTGGAGTCTCTGGAGGCCCTGAGACCCAACAGTTCCCTAAGAGCACCCAGTTTTTCTTTGCTGTGACATTCCTTTGCCACTTCCCCACCCCCATCCCCTGCCATGCTCCCAGAGGCTTCAGGTCTGAGTGTCACTTATTTGCCTGGAAAGGGGCAGCTCTCACTCTCTCTTGCTGCTTAACCACTTAGTGCATCTGGTCTTGTGAGGGATTCTCTTCCTCAGCAGATTTCCAAAGTTTGAGAATTGCATGGTTGCTGGGGCACGCTTTATGTCCCTTCTTTGTGTAACTCTAGGGAAGCGTGGTACAGAGTGCTTACCTGGAGTTTGGCAAGCTCAAGTCCATGATGTTCTGGAGCTGGCTAGCACCAGCTCATGAGAATTGATTACTAAATCTTCAGGAACTTTGTGAACTGTGTGCAGTCATTTTTCAGCTTACGTGACCCATGATGAAAGGATTTACACCATAGAAATTGGCAAATGGTACACATCAGAGCTCTCCTGTCCCCTCATCTATACTTCCAACCAGTTAAATGTTTACTCGTTTAACACTAGTTCAGGCTTGAAAGTAGGCTAGCAGATGGGCTCACTGCTGACCCAATATCCCTTCTCTCCTTTGTTTCTTATTTAAGGAATTCTAGTTTTGTTTAGCCTGGCAATGAGTCCATTTATATAACTGCATTTCCTGCCTCTCTTGTGGTTAAGAATACTCAAATGACATAACTCTAGCCAGTGGCATGTGGATGGAGTTTAGGGTTGGGCTATCTAGAAACTCTTGAAAAAGGGACAGACTAACTGGCCTGTGACTCCCACTCTCTGCCCTTTCCCCACTCCCCGTTTAGATGGTAGATGCTAGACCAGATGTGGATCCGACATCTCACAACCACAAGGTGACAACTTGGAGGATAAAGGTCACAGTCAGAGTGGCTGAGCGGAAAGCCAGGAGGCACGTGATCTCTGATGGCTCCCGGGTGTCAATGGCCCAGCCCTGGACTCCTTGCCACAGGCTGCTTGTCGGGGGGCTTCAGTAATATATCGCTGGATGCAATCCCCAACTAGGACTTTATGCAAGTCAGCATGGCTCCCTTATCTATAAAATAGAGATAGGAAGAACTGAATTCACAGGATTGCTCTGAGGGTTTTGATATTATGCATGTGAAGAGCCCAGCGCAGTCCTAGCATGGGGAAAGCACTTCGTGGGTGCAGGCTGCTGTTATTACTAGTCCTCATCTGCGCTTGTCACCTTGGCGGTTGCCATGTGCTTGGGGGTTTGCCTCTCCCTGCAGGGTTTGTCTCTTCAAGCACGATGGCCATGTCTCACTCACTCCCTGTCCTTAGTCTCCAGCCTTGGTTCTGTAGGCACAAACCGAGTTCAGTTGTTACTACAGAGCAGGCTAGAGATATGAGTTATACTCAAAGGATAACTAATTTGTATTTTATTGTTTGAGTATAACTCGTACTCTAGGCTACCCTTTAGCATCAATTGAATTTGAGTCATGCTCATTGAACACAGATTGTATTATTAATACAATGAACAACACACAAAAAATGAATAAAGCATTGCTGTCTCTGTCTCACTCTAAGGAACTTGGCACTCAAGTTGGACACATAAGAAGGGCCCCTGCATAGCCGTGATGCACAGGAGCATACGGGTTCTCAGACAAAGATGAAGCCAAGTGTTGCAGGTGGCCTACGGAAGCGATGAGGGGTAAAGAGAGAGCCATATGGAGGAGGAGGAGGCCTTCATAAACAGGCTGTGGGGGATGGTGTGTTGAGGTTTCCATGAAGAAGGCATCATGGATATCACAGACCATCAAGGACAAAGGTAGTGTGGCAGGAAACCCTGGCTCTTGTCTCTGTGAATGGGGTTAGGTACAAGGCTGGTTTGGAGGCTTCTCATGGAAGATTTGATTGCCAGGGTGAGGCATTTACATTTCTGCTCACTCTCTGGGTAGTGGGGAGCCATTGAGGCTTTGAAAGCTGGGAGTGACATCAGAATTGTGATTTAGTTAGATTAATCCAGTAGTCACGTGGAGACTGGTTGGAAGGGAAGACAGAGAGGTAAGAATGTGTAGTCTGTCAAATGGATGAAAAAAGCATACACTCTACCAGCTCTGTGAGCTATTCCTTCACAGTACATGAAACAGTTCTAACTGTGTATTTCTTTGGGTAATCCTTTGATTAATGTCTGCCTTCACTTCTAGATCAGAAATCCATGATAGAGGGGCCTTGGTCTGTGAATCTCAGCACCTAGATGACAGGTGCTCCATGAATAGCTGTTGAATGATAAGGTCAGAGGGGACTGGGGTCAGACTTGTGTCTTCTGAAGCACTGAGTCTGTTAACCTTGGGACATGTAGCCAGATACCACCAAGAAGGCTAGTGGGTGTCCTGTCCTGGAGGAATGGTGGAGAATATCTGGTTGGAGCCAAGAACTGAACCCAAAGTGCCAACTTCACTGCAACTTGCTGCAAGACCCTGGAAGTCCCTTAACCCTGTTTAGGAACTTCAATAAAACAGAAGTTGAGACCATGACCTTGAAAGTCTCCTCTAGTCCTGTTCAGTGTAAAGGAAGGAGGGAATTGATTGAATACATGCTGCAGAGCAAGGCGCTGAGCCCTGGGCTTTCTCTCGTTGAATCCTTAGAAGATCCTTGAGATTGATAAACGTATTGGCTGACTCAAAAGACAGCCAGGTTATCCTGCCTCTTGTGTTCTAAGCCACTCAGGCCCAGGGAACATTAGGTTCTGCATTAGATTCTACATTTTCATGTCTGCATATCCTTGGGAAAATTAGTTAGCTTTTCTGTGCTTCAGTTTCCTCATTTCTAAAACGGGTCCCCCAGAGTATCAAGTATCTCACAAAGGAATTGAAAAAGCTTCACGAAATAATGCATTTAATTCATATCTGGTCCTTCTGGTTGGTCCTTGGAGATAAGTAATGTCAGTCCTTCATATAATGATAGACCCAGTGGAAAATCCAAAGTCATTTCCAAGAGTTGCATGAGTTGGTAGGGGACTCAATATCTCATGATCCTCTCCCTGTAACTAGGTGTTATGATTTCCTCACTATAATTTTAAAAATCCCTTCACTTTTAAAAAGGAAGTTAAATCTATTCCAAAAGCCTGCAGATGGCTACTCAATGGCATGCAGTGACAATTGGGATATGAACAAGGTAATTAGAAAAATAAATACCACAAACCAAAGTCACTTAGTCATGTCCAACTCTTTGCAACCCCAGGAACCTGCCAGGTTTGTCTATCCATGTAATTCTCCAGGCAAGAATACTGGAGTGGGTAGCCATTCCCTTCTCCGAGGGATCTTCCTGACCCAGTGGTTAAGCCTGGGTCTCCTGCATTGCAGGCAGATTCCTTACCATCTGAGCTACCAGGAACCTTATAAAGATAATATAAAAGTCTGACATTCTAGCTGGCTCCGGCTGCCTGCAGAAGGCTGTGAACTTGTGTCCTCTTGTCAATGAGCAACATCTGCAGGGTCAAGAAGTGGTCAAGGGCAGTAGCACCAGCAGATTGAGACAGAATTGGGAAAGGACCACGTTTCCATTTGGTGTTCCTGAGTCACTGAATCAATCCCACCTAAATCACCCACCATCACCCAACCCTTGCAGTTTGGAAAATGCTACACCATGCTTTCCTGCTTGTGACAGCTTCTCAGATGGAAGGCCATTTCCCCAGGTGGAGTATACAGATGCTTGCAGCCAGGCAAAATACTCATGGCACACTTCTTTCCTCTGCTCCTCTTCTTCTCTTTTACTTGATCTGGAGCATTATTGTGGTTGCAAGCAAAGCAGCCTATTTCTTTCCTCTGTTGCATCATGGAGGGAATTTTTTTAATCCTATAGTTTTCTTTTCATCTCTGTTACCAGTGTTAACTGCTTAATTGGTCAGGTTCCTGCTAGCTGCCTATTGATAACTGATAGATTGTTCCTTCCTTCCCAATTTCCTCTATTAGTCAGCCCAGGAAGTTTATTTGTGCTCTGCATGTAACCCAATAGGATGGAGAGCGCCTGGCCTGTTTGTGGGCCTGTGTAAATTAATAATGTCCAGCCCTCTGACCAGGAAGCTCTCCGGTTGCACCCTGGCAGGCTCCTCTTCATTGAAACAACCTGTAGCAAAAACAGAAGGACCGCCCTTGCTCAAATGGCTTTGAGTTGGCCATCTGGGGAGATCATTGATGCCAGGCCTGATTCTCGCTCTAAACCTCAGCCCCATACCTCAAACTTGGGGCTTTTACAAGGTAGGGGTGGGGAGGTCTTGCTAAGAACATCCCGTTCAAAAGAACTCAGTTTCTCAGCCTTGTCCAGTTCCTCCTGTTTTTTTTTTTTTTTTTTTTTCTGTTAGTTTTTTTTTTCCTTTTTCTCTCTGAGTGTATTCAGGCAAGAAGCATTAACTACAAAGAAGTCTCTTTGAGTGGGACTTTGATTTGGGGGTGAATTAGTACTCAAAGTTGCAAGTGATTGTCTATAGACGATTATAGTCTGACTTTTTAAAACAGCTGTGTAGTGAAGTCTGGAGATTGGATTGGAGCCAGAGATTTGGAAAATTTTTGCAAATTTTTGGCTTCTGTTCAGAAATTGGAAGAGACATGGTCCACATTTCTACAGGAAAAGAAATAAAGTAGCTGAGAAAGGGAGTTTCATGTCAACCAGGATCCACTCTCCTGCTGAGCACAGCCTCCAAAAATGGGCAGTAAAGGACCATGATCTCGTACCTGAAACAAGTTGCATGTGCGTATGACTTTCTGGGGCCCCGTAAGTGACTGAGTTTCAGACTCCTAGTCCATGCAGCCCAAACCAAAGAGGCATCACTCCTTCAGAGAACTTTGGATTTGGTCAGACAATTGTCAGATTTCTACTGACAATTGTGTTCATTTCATTCTCTATTACCATAACTTTAGCCCCGTCCCCCATAGTCCTCTCCTGAGAGAAAAGAAATTGCTGACCTTCTCATTCATTTACTTTATGGACTTAACAAGGAACCACTTGTCATCAGGGCCTCTGCTAGAGTTTGGGGATCTGAAGATGAGTTATTTTTGCCTGCCTTCCCTGTGGAATGAGGTCTGTGAGGACAGGGTGGGAGCTAGTCTGCAAAGAACCACTGCAAACCCTAGCATCTAGCACTCGCCTGGCTCCTCGACGAATGAAGAGAGGGAAGAACAAGTTGGTGAATGGAGGGCATGACCTCTGCCCTCAAGGAGCTCACTATCTATAAACACATCACCTTAACACCCTGCGTGCAATAAAGGCTATGAAAAGGGAAGAACAAGGGACTCTAGACATTAAGTGAAGGTTATCAGTTGGTGGGGGAAACGTCAGAAGCAGCTTTGAGGAGGAAGCAGTGATAAATGAGCATGTGCTTGAAGGATGAGTATAGTTCAGCCAAAAACAAGGGGAGGTGGAGGGAACCATTTGTACATATGGAAGAACAGCACCTTCATGCAGCTCAGATATGAACTCCCTTGCCTGTGGGCTGTGGGTTCCATTTTGTTCACCCCAAATCCCCAGAATCTAGAGACTGGCACAGAGTAGCCTGGAGTAAGTGTCTGTTAATTGAACTCATGAAGGAATGACACTTTACGCATAACTGAGATGTGTTGAATCAAGCTTGATTGCATTTGCACGCTGAAGCTGATGATGAAGAGATGGCTCTAAGGGTGGTTTGGAATTTCAGTGACAGTAAAGAAGAACTGATACGTTTGAACGTGGTGCTGGAGAAGACTCTTGAAAGTCTCTTGGACTGCAAGGAGATCCAACCAATCCATTCTGAAGGAGATCGGCCCTGGGTGATCTTTGGAAGGAATGATGCTAAAGCTGAAACTCCAATATTTTGGCCACCTCATGCAAAGAGTTGACTCATTGGAAAAGACTCTGATGCTGGGAGGGATTGGGGGCAGGAGGAGAAGGGGACGATGGAGGATGAGATGGCTGGATGGCATCACAGACTCGATGGACGTGAGTCTGAGTGAACTCCGGGAGTTGGTGATGGACAGGGAGGCCTGGCGTGCTGCGATTCATGGGGTCGCAAAGAGTTGGACACAACTGAGCGACTGAACTGAACTGAACTGAATATCATGTTATTTTGTCCAACATAGGGGTAATGTTTTAAGGATTTTGCTCAATACTTAAGATTAAGATAGGAAGGGGAGGGGAAGGAAACATGCTTCCCTTCACTATAATTCCTGATACCTGTTCATCCTTGTCATGTTTATCTCATCTCTGTGAGGCGAGTGCCATGTGCTCTCTTTACTCTGAGAACTGAGGTCTGAGCCTGGAGCCTGCCTCCACCCTTGGTGATGACCCTACTGGACTGCACCCTATAAACTCACCTTGTCACCATCCATAGGGCCCATACTACTTCTGAGCCCCAGCTGGGGCAGAGAGAAGAGGTTTTTCCCCAGAAGCAAACTTACCTTCACCCTTCACTGAGAAACTTTGTCTTAGGTCGGTGCCTTAGAAGCAGAGCTGGAGAGGGAGCTCCTTGTGCAAGTGATAGACTGAGGATATAATCTCTCCCCAAACCTGGGCAGGAACAAAGGAAGCAGGATGGGCAGGAAAGATCAGCAAAGATGTAATTTCCAGAAAAGACTAGTTGGGTCCAGTGAAGAAGACTGGAGTGTGAATTACACCTCGGAGGTTACCCTGCTCAAAGGCAAGGGGACAGGGCTATAATTCCTGGCCATGGGCAGAAACAGGCCCATGGGGGAGAGGGAAGATGTGTGTGGGGTAAGCCTCTGAGGTAGTTCTGAATAGCACCGGGTGCATTTGGTTGGGACACTGACAGTATCTGCTGCACACATTTCAGTCAATGGAGACAAATATCTTCAAGGTTACATATCAGCAGACGTGTGCTGTGTGCACTAAGTCACCTCAATCATGTCCAACTCTTTGTGACCCTGTGGACTGTAACCCATCAGATTCCTCTGTCCATTAGATTCTTCAGGCAAGAATGTTGGAGTGGGTTGCCGTGCCCTTCTCCAGGGGATCTTCCTGACACACCCTTGGTGATGACCCTACTGGACTGCACCCTATAAACTCACCTTGTCACCATCCATAGGGCCCATACTACTTCTGAGCCCCAGCTGGGGCAGAGAGAAGAGGTTTTTCCCCAGAAGCAAACTTACCTTCACCCTTCACTGAGAAACTTTGTCTTAGGTCGGTGCCTTAGAAGCAGAGCTGGAGAGGGAGCTCCTTGTGCAAGTGATAGACTGAGGATGTAATCTCTCCCCAAACCTGGGCAGGAACAAAGGAAGCAGGATGGGCAGGGAAAGATCAGCAAAGATGTAATTTCCAGAAAAGACTAGTTGGGTCCAGTGAAGAAGACTGGAGTGTGAATTACACCTCGGAGGTTACCCTGCTCAAAGGCAAGGGGACAGGGCTATAATTCCTGGCCATGGGCAGAAACAGGCCCATGGGGGAGAGGGAAGATGTGTGTGGGGTAAGCCTCTGAGGTAGTTCTGAATAGCACCGGGTGCATTTGGTTGGGACACTGACAGTATCTGCTGCACACATTTCAGTCAATGGAGACAAATATCTTCAAGGTTACATATCAGCAGACGTGTGCTGTGTGCACTAAGTCACCTCAATCATGTCCTACTCTTTGTGACCCTGTGGACTGTAACCCATCAGATTCCTCTGTCCATTAGATTCTTCAGGCAAGAATGTTGGAGTGGGTTGCCATGCCCTTCTCCAGGGGATCTTCCTGACTCAGCGACTGAACCCAGCCAGTTTTTGAAACCAGCCAGGTTTCTTACATTTCCTGCATTGGGAGATGAGTTTTTTTAAAAAATAATTCTATTGATTGATTGATTTTGGCTGTGCTGGGTCCTTGTTGCTGCATGGGCTTTTCTCTAGTTGCAGCAGCAGGAGCTGCCCTTCATTGCATTGCGCAGGCTTCTTATTGCAGTGGCTTCCTTTGTTGCAGAGCACAGCGTCAAGGACACCAAGTTTCAATAACTGCTGCATGTGGGCTCAATGGTTGTGGTTCCTGGGCTCTAGAGCACAGGCTCAATAGTTGTGGCCAGTGGGCTGAGTTGCTCTAATGCGCGTGGGATCTTCCTGGATCAGGGATCAAATTCCTGCATTGGTGGGCAGATTCTTTACCACTGAGCCACGAGGAACCCCATCAGCAAATAGACCCAGCTTTAAAATCCAGCTTCTACACACACAGTAGGGGACTTCAGATAGGTCACTTGAATTCACAGAGCTTTGTTTCCTCTTCTGCAAGACATGGATAATACTTGTTTTCATCTTTTAGGATCATTGTGAAGAGAGCTGAGCACTAAAGAATTGATGCTTTTGAACTGTGGTGTTGGGGGAAACTCTTGAGAGTCCCTTGGACTGCAAGGAGATCCAACCAGTCCATCCTAAAGGAGATCAGTCCTGGGTGTTCATTGGAAGGACTGATGCTAAAGCTGAAACTCCAGTATTTTGGCCACCTCATGCGAAGAGTTGACTCATTAGAAAAGACTCTGACACTGGGAGGGGTCGGGGGCAGGAGAAGAAGGGGACGACGGAGGATGAGATGGCTGGATGGCATCACTGACTCGATAGACGTGAGTCTGAGTGAACTCTGGGAGTTGGTGATGGACAGGGAGGCCTGGCATGATGCGATTCATGGGGTGGCAAAGAGTCGGATACGACTGAGCGACTGAACTGAACTGAAGGACTTAACAACACGATGCAAGTAAAAGGGCCTGCAGAGTGCCTGCTCATAAGTCCTCACATTGGCTCTTATTACAGTCACTGCTATTAATAGACCCAAAGTTAGAAAATGTTCTGCCCAGTTGGTGCTCTTATCTTTTGGTGAAGAATTGCTTATTCCTCTGAAGCACAGAGGGATGTTTCCTTACAGGGAACACTGAGAAATACACAAGTGTATGGACAGTGTGCATATTCTGCCCCCCCCACCAACTTATTTATTTTTAATTGAAGGAAAATTGCTTCACAATGTTGTGTTGGCCTCTGCCATACATCAACATGAGTCAGTCACAGGTACTCATGCGTCCCCTCTCTCTTTAACCTCCCTCCCACCTCCTACCCTTTCCCACCCCTCTAGGTTGTCAGTGAGTATTTTTTTTTAAAAGGGGAACCTAGTTACAAATCCAGTGGGCACATGGCAGAGTGTGACTCATCTTTGGGGTCTGAAGGCTCCTGAGAAGTGCTTGGAAAGAACTGAGTTCTAACAGCCTTCTCCAAGGAAGTGTGTCAACCATCAATACCTTATTTTTTCCCTGTGAGCATCATGGAAATATACAGTCTTAAATTGCCTGAAAATTACTCTGCTGCCAGTTGCCAGAGTAATTTTAGGATAAGCCTCCCTCCCTAAATTCTTAGTGAGCTTTTGAAATGAAATGCAAGGGTAATTATTGTTAAATTAAAATTTATTATTAAATTAAAAATGGACCTAGGAAAGGCCCATTCTAGAAGTGTCGATTCCATGTCATCTATATTGGTGATTCTTCTACATGGAGCACCTTCTTTCATTCCTTCAAGTGAATCTGTGTGTTAGCTAGGTGCTCAGTCGTGTCCGACTCTTTGCAACTCCATGGACCATGGCGCGTTAGGCTGCCCTGTCCATGATATTCTCCAGGCAAGAATACTGGAATGGGTTGCCATTCCCTTCTCCAGGGGATCTTCCCACCCAGGGATCGAATCTGGGTCTCCTGAATTGTGGGCAGATTCTTTACTGTCTGAGTTACCAACCTAAGATTTGAAATAAATCAAACTCAGAATTTTCTAAATAACTGTGGTGATGGTGATTGCAGCCATGAAATTAAAAGACTCTTACTCCTTGGAAGAAAAGTTATGACCAACCTAGATAGCATATTCAAAAGGGGAGACATTACTTTGCCAACTAATGTCCGTCTAGTCAAGGCTATGTTTTTTTCCTGTGGTCATGTATGGATGTGAGAGTTGGACTGGGAAGAAGGCTGAGTGCCGAAGAATTGATGCTTTTGAACTGTGGTGTTGGAGAAGACTCTTGAGAGTCCCTTGGACTGCAAGGAGATCCAACCAATCTATTCTGAAGGAGATCAACCCTGGGATTTCTTTGGGAGGAATGATGCTAAAGCTGAAACTCCAGTACTTTGGCCACCTCATGTGAAGAGTTGACTCACTGGAAAAGACCCTGATGCTGGGAGGGATTGGGGGCAGGAGGAGAAGGGGACGACCGAGGATGAGATGGCTGGATGGCATCACAGACTCAATGGACGTGAGTCTGAGTGAGCTCCGGGAGTTGGTGATGGACAGGGAGGCCTGGCGTGCTGCGATTCATGGGGTCGCAAAGAGTAGGACACGGCTGAGTGACTGAACTGAACTGAACTGTGGTGCCCTTTTGGGAGAAGGAGAGTTCATTGAGTCCAGAGTCTGGCTTAACTTCTTGGGTCTCTAATTTCCAAGGGTTTACTTGCTCACAGAAATCAGTACAGTTCCCTTGGCTGGCCCTCTGCCTCCCCCTACTCCCCTGCTCCTGCATACTGGGCTTCAGTACCCTCAGGAGAAGCCACTGGGTTACCTTATTGCTGCCCAAAGAAGGAATACTTCAGGCTACCCTTGCTGGTTCCTATCACACTTTTTTTGGCAATTGTAGGACAAAAAGAGAAGTTCTATAAAATACTAACTAAAAAAATGCAATAAAAATGCAAACTAATATATAGTGGCAAAAAGCAGAGCAGTGAGTGTGTGTGGAGGAGGAAAGGAAGGGATGGATTATAAAAGGATATGAAGAAATTTTGGGGGAGTGGATGTATTCATTATCTTGATATTCTCAGTTTCACAAATGCATACCTATGTCAAAACTTGTCACGCTGTACTTTTAAAATATGTAGTTTATTAGCTATCAGTTACACCTTAATAAAATTATAAAAACAAAGTGAATTGCTTCCTTTGTTTTTTAATAGTATATATATATTTTTACAATGAATTAGTTTTCATGTTTCCAGCTTAAAGGATAAGAGAATGGTTTTCAGCCAAGAAGCCAGTTAGACATATAGTTAAAACCTATGTGCCTCTGAAAGCAACTGAGATATCCCTGAGTAGATGAGTAGGGAAATAAACTGTGGCATATCCAGGCAAAAGAATATTATTCAGCACTAAAAACAAAGGAGCTATCAACCTGTGAAAAGGCCTGGAGGATCCCTGGATGCATATTACTAAGCAAAATAACAAAAAACGAAAGCCCAGCCAGTCTGAAAAAAGCTACATACTATAGGGTTCCAGTTATGTGACATTCTGGAAAAGGGAAAACTATGGAGGCAGTAAAAAAGATCAGGGATTGCCAGGGGTTTCAAGGATGGAAAGAGGGATGAATAGGTGAAGCACAGGGAACTTTGGGGCAGTGTAACTACTCTGTATGACAATATAATGAGGATACATGTCACTGTACTTTTGTCAAAACCCATAAAATGTACAACAGCAAGAGTGAACCCTAAGGTAAACTCTGGACTTTGGATGATAACAACATATCCATGTAGGTTCATTGATTTAAACAAATATATTGCCCTGATGGGAGATGTTGATAACAGGGGGGATTGTGCAGGAGGTATATGAGACTTCTCTGTACTTGCCTCTCTGTTTTTCTATGAAACTAAAACTTCTCTAGAAAGCAAAGTCTTCAAACAATCAACCAATTAATCAAACAAAAGTCCTTATATGCTTCAACATAAGCCCAGGGGTTATCTGTCTGCTCATCCCTGGACAGTGGGTAGGTGAGCAACGGTCTGGGAAGCTGGTAACTTTCCAACTTAGCCTGAGTTGAAGGGAGCATCTTGAGGTTCTCCCAAAACCTACTCAACTCTCATTAGGTTGTCGGTCAGAGGAACTGGATTAGATGTGGATTCCGAAATGCAGGACTTGGATGCAACCTCAAAAATGACAGAATGATGTCTGTTCATTTCCAAGGCAAACCATTCAATATCACGGTAACCCAAGTCTATGCCTCTACCAGTAATGCTAAAGAAGCTGAAGGTGAACGGTTCTGTGAAGACCTATTAGGCCTTCTAGAACTAACACTCAAAAAAGATGTCCTTTTCATTATAGGGACTGGAATGCAAAAGTAGGAAGTCAAGAAATACCTGGAGTAAGAGGCAAATTTGGCCTTGCAGTACAGAATGAAGCAGGGCAAAGGCTAACAGAGATTTGCCAAGAGAATGCACTGGTCATAGCAAACACCCTCTTCCAACAACACAAGAGAAAACTCTACACATGGACATCACCAGATGGTCAACACCGAAATCAGATTGATTATATTCTTTGCAGCAAAAGATGGAGAAGCTCTATACAGTCAACAAAAACAAGACTGGGAGCTGACTGTGGCTCAGATCATGAACTCCTTATTGCCAAATCTAGACTGAAATTGAACAAAGTGGAGAAAACCAATAGACCATTCAGGTATGACCTAAATAAAATCCTTCATGATTGTACAGTGGAAGTGACAACTAGATTTAAGGGATTAGATCTGATAGACAGAGTGCCTGAAGAACTATGGATGAAGGTTCATGACATTGTTCATGAACAGGAAGCAGGGATCAAGACTATCCCCAAGAAAAACAAAAGTAAAAAGGCAAAATGTTTGTCAGAGGAGGCCTTGCAAATAGCTGAGAAAAGAAGAGAAGTGAAAAGCAAAAGAGAAAAGGAAAGATATACCCATTTGAATGCAGAACTCCAAAGAATAACAAGAAGAGATAAGAAAGCCTTCCTCAGTGATCAATGCAAAGAAACAGAGGAAAACAATAGAATGGGAAAGACTAGAAATCTCTTCAAGAAAATTAGAGATACCAAGGGAATTTTCATGCAAAGATGAGCACAATAAAGAACAGAAATGGTATGGACCTAACAGAAGCAGAAGATAGTAAGAAGAGGTGGCAAGAATACACAAAAGAACTATACAAAAAAGATCTTCATGACCCAGATAACCACAATGGTGTGATCACTCACCTAGAGCCTGACACTCTGGAATGCAGAGTTAAGTGGGCCTTAGGAAGCATCATTACGAACAAAGCTAGTAGAGGTGATGGAATTCCAGTTGAGCTATTTCAAATCCTGAAAGATGATGCTGTGAAAGTACTGCACTCAATATGTCAGGAAATTTAGAAAACTCAGCAGTGACCACAGGACTGGAAAAGATCAGTTTTCATTCCAACCCCAAAGAAAGGCAATGCCAAAGAATGTTCAAACTACAGCACAATTGCACTCATCTCACACACTAGCAAAGTAATGCTCAAAATCCTCCAAGCCAGGCTTCAACAGTATGTAAACTGTGAACTTTCAGATGTTCAAGCTAGATTATTATTTTTAAAATATATTGCTTATTTATTATATTTTTTTAAAATAATTTGTTTTAATTGGAGGTTAATTACTTTACAATATTGTGGTGGTTTTTGCCATACATTGACATGAATCAGCCATGGGTGTACGTGTGTTCCCCATCCTGAACCCCCTCCCACCACCCTCCTCATCTCATCCCTCAGGGTCATCCCAGTGCACCAGCCCTTAGCACCCTGTCTCATGCATCGAACCTGGATTGGCGATCTATTTCACATATGATAACATACATGTTTCAGAGATAATAAATGTGTTTTTGAGATAATATACAGAATCCTTTCAAATCATCCCACCCTTGCCTTCTCCCACAGAGTCCAAAAGTCTCTTCTTTACATCTGTGTCTCTATTCCCATCTCGTACTTAGGGTTATCAGTACCATCTTTCTAAATTCCATATATATGCATTAGTATACTGTATTGGTGTTTTTCCTTCTGACTTTCTTCACTCTGTATAATAGGCTCCAGTTTCATCCTCCTCATTAGACTGATTCAAATGCATTCTTTTTAATAGCTGAGTAATATTCCACTGTATATATGTACCGCAGCTTTCTTATCCATTCATCTGCTGATGGGCATCTAGGTTGTCAAGCTGAATTTAGAAAAGCCAGAGGACTTAGAGTCAAATTGCCAACATCTGCTGGATCATTGAAAAAGCAAAAGAGTTCCAGAAAAACATCTACTTCTGCTTTATTGACTACGCCAAAGACTTTGACTGTGTGGATCACAACAAACTGTGGAAAATTTTTAACGAGATGGAAATACCAGACCACCTGACCTGCCTCCTAAGAAATCTGTATGCAGGTCAAGAAGCAACAGTTAGAACATGGAACAACAGACTGGTTCCAAATCGGGAAAGGAGTACATCAAGGTTGTATATTGTCACCCTGCTTATTTAACTTCTGTGCAGAGTACATCATGAAAAATGCTGGTCTGGATGAAGCACAAGCTGGAATCAAGACTGCTGGGAGAAACATCAATAACCTCAGATATGCAAATGACACCACATGAAATAAAAAAATGCTTGAAGACCCCACCACCCTTATGGCAGAAAGAGAAGAAGAACTAAAGAGCCTCTTGATGAAAGTGAAAGAAGACAGTGAAAAAGTTGGCTTAAAACTCAACATTCATGAGATCAAAGCATCTGGTCCCATCTCTTCATGGCAAATAAATGGGGCAGCAATGGAAACAGTGACAGATTTTATTTTTGGGGTTCCAAAATCACTGCAGATGGTGATTGCAGCAATGAAATTAAAAGACCCTTGCTCCTTGGAAGTAAAGTTATGACCAACCTAGACAACATATTAAAAAGCAGAGACATTACTTTGCCAACAAAGTTTTGTCTAATCAAAGGTATGGTTTTTCCAGTAGTCATGTATGGATGTGAGAGTTGGACTATAAAGAAAGCTGAACACTGAAGAATTGGTGCTTTTGAACTGTGGTGTTGGAGAAGACTCTTAAAAGTCCCTCGGACTGCAAGGAGATCCAACCAGTCCATCCTTAAGGAGACAGTCCTGAATATTCACTGGAAGGACTGAAGTTGAAGCTGAAACTCCAATACTTTGGCCACTTGATGTGAAGAGCTGACTCATTTGAAAAGATCCTGATGCTGGGAAAGATTGAGGGCAGGAGGAGAAGGAGACAACAGAGGATGAGATGGTTGGATGGCATCATCGACTCAATGGACAGGGGTTTGAGTAAACTCTGGGAGTTGGTAATGGACAGGGAATCCTGCAGTTCATGGAGTTGCAGAGTCAGGCTTGACTGAGTGACTGAACTGAACTGAACTGAACTGATCTCAATGCAGATAGGTTCCATGCCAAACCCAGACACTAAGTTATCTTCTAAACTTACCCCTTCTCCCTGCTGCTAATGGTGCCACCACTCCCACGTCCTGGGATTCCTGTATGTCTCCTGATCTAAGTTTATGCTGCAAACATGTCTCACACACATACACATGTGTGCACGTGCATGCACCTGCATAAATTCATTCATACATATGCACAATGTTGAAGTTTTATTAAAAGAAACATCCATTTATCCAAGAATTCTGCTGATGCCCTATTTAAACTAAAGTGCAAGGGACTGGGTGGGTGATCAAAACAGACACAGTGCTTACCCACAGGCACCTTACATTCCAGAGGATAATTTAGACACAGTAACCGAATAACCAAAACCTAAAGGTAAAATGACAATAGGGGTAAGTGCTAAAAAGCAAAGGTAAGTGGCTGTAGGAAAAAATAACAAGGAGGTCTGCCTTATTCATAGAGATAGGGAAGGATGACTTTCCTGGAGATATGACAAGTGAGGTGATCTGAAAGAAGTTTAGGAGCTAACCAGGTAAAGAAGGTGGATGGGAATATTTAAGACAAAAGAGGTGGTCAGTGCAAAGGCCCTGTGGTTAGAGGAAGCATGGAAGGATCAAAGAACTGGCCAAGGGCCTCTGTGGCTGAAGTTCAAAGAGCTATGGTGAAAGAAGCCAGCTAGAGGTTAGAAGGCATACGACTTTACATTCCCTGGAAAAACCACCAGAAATCCCCAAATAAAACAGAAAGCACATTGATCAAGCAAAGCTAAGTTTACTAGACCTACTGCAATAAACAAGAGCACAACCTTGACAAGAGTTTTAGTGATAGCCCAGAAGGTGGAGGTTTGGGCAGGCTATTTATAGAGTTTTAGGGCCTAGGTTTGATGGTTTTAAGGCTGATTTTACCAGGCGAAGAATTAGTTGGGATTAAGCAGAGTTTACAATGTGGGCTTGTTTATGCCTTGAATTCGTGAACACATTGGAAAGAGGGTCTTATAGTGAGGCTTGTTGTTCGTCTTCCTATCTAAGTTATTTCAATTGGTTCACAAATTTCTCTTCCATCAGCAAGTCTTTTTTTAGACCACATAGCTAAGTTATCTTTGCTGATGCTCAGTATTGCTTAAACGTGGACAGGAATGTCTAACCACACTTAGTATTTTTTAATACAGGAACAGCGAATTATGTTGCTTTCAATGCTGAGGTCTGATTTCACTGTAACTGCAGTGGGAACTCATGAGTGGATTTTATAGTCCCTCTGTCCTGCCGAATTCGCTGTGGGGTGATGGGCACCATATCACCTGGCTGAGTCACTCACTGCCTGTGGAATTCAGTGTTCTTATCTGTCCAGTGGGAGCAACAGAAGAAGATGACTCAGAAGGCTGTTGCAAAGTTGCTGTTTTCTTGGGCACATGTCCTTCTGTGTTAGAAGTGGTTGAGACTGGACACTCGAGCAAACCAGACCTGTATTCCTTGCCCATCAGCTGCTTATCATTTCTGACCGTCTCCTCTCACAGTTCCCTCAACTGCAAAGTGAAGATAATAACTTTATTAGGGTAATTCTGGGGATTAAACAAGATGGGCAAGTACATTTTTAGTATTGCCTGGCACGTGACCAACATTAATTACTCTAGGGTTAATCACTATTGTTGCTTTCAAATTTAACCACAGAGCCGAGGTCTCCAGAAGCCCCTGTGTTCACTCCTGACCCTCTAAAGGGTCAACAATGTATGGAGGATTCTTGTCCCAGTCACCGCTCTCAGTCTGCTCTTATATCTCTATTATTAATTTGATGTTTGGCCTATAGCAATGCCTTCTGTTTCTCATATCTAGGATTCGAATTATCTGTACTATCCTCTGGGTCAAGGCTGCCAGCAACCAGAGTGCAGGGAGCAGGTTTGCTGCCATTTCTTCTCCCACCCAGTAAGAGCTTAAGAACTCAGATCACTCCAAAGGCAAGCTCTAAGTGCCAGGCCTAGGTCCAGGTTGGCTGCTGCAAGCACAGGAATGAAGCAGACACAGGCTTCTTAGGGGGTCCTGGGTTTGGAGAAAAAGAGCCCAGATACTACTCTTGGTTGGGATAAAGTACTTACCAATAGATGGATGTATAAGGTTCAGACTGAGAAGTGATTCATTCCACCTGGGGCATTAAAGCCAGCTTCTCAGAGAAGCTGATGCCTGTACAAGGTTTATCAGATCTCACTCGCGCATCATTATTATTTTTTATATAAGAAACACATGCAAACAGAAAGAAACAGAAACAGTTCCAAAATAGTTTAGAGTAAAAGTAAGGCTTCTTTCCAATCCTTGAGTTTCCCTCTCAGAGGCCCCACCTTTTGTAGGGTCTGGAGTGGGTAGCTGTTTCCTTCTCCAGGGAATCTTCCTGACCCAGGGATTGAACCCATGTCTCCCATATTGCAGGCTGATTCTTTACCAGCTGAGCCGCCAGGGAAGCTGTTGGTAAGATCTACCTACGAATATCACTACAGGTGTTACATAATAAACATCCCCACAGCATATTATACTGTTTTACTTAGGTAAGTAGCTTGAGGACCATGTTGTATCAGGATGTTGATCTCCCTTATTGTTAAGATTAATTGCTTATACATAATCAGCTGCCTATTGACAGAATGGTTATCCTCCTTTTTATTTTTATTTATATATGTATATTTGCTGCTATAACAAATAATTCAATAATATCTTTGAGTACTTATGTGAGGAGTGCATAGGTAATACAGAACGATTTCCAGAAGTAGACTCTAAGTATATATCATGTTAATTTTGCAAATTGCCTTTCCAAGAGGATATAGCCACATGCAAGTCTTACCAAAGGACCAGGGGGAGTTGAGCAGAACTTGGGAGATGGGCTCATCTAGAAGGTTTTCAGGTAGCACAGGGGGACAGGGAAGGATGGGAGGGGTGAGAAGCCCAGGGAGGAAGGGCCTGGAGGCTGGGGGAGCTGGGTCAGTGGATGGAGCAGAGAGGAGTAGGATGAGTTTTCAGGGCAAGAGGCAGGAGTAAGACAAGTGGGCCGAGGAGACTGGGCCAGGCCAGGAGAACCCTGAGCATGGTACAGTGCTGTTGGAATGTTCCTCGGAGACAACTGGGAAACTGATGGAGATTTTAGCCAAAGTAAATGATCATATTTACTTTTAAGAAAGATAATTTCAGCAGAGAGGAGTAAGACCCAGACAGCCAATCGGGTGAGGGGATGTTATCATAATGCTGATGGAAAATGGTGAGACTTGAACTAAGGAAGAGATTTTGAGAGTCCAGAAGAGGGAATGTTTCTGAGAGGTGTTTAGGAAGCAGACTGGACAGTCTTAATTTGTCTAATACTGGGACAGTTTAGAGTTGCACACAGGGCAGGAATGGAAGATGACAGCGTAGCAACTTAAAGTGCCTAGTACTGAGTCTCTGGGCCAACTTGATTCAGGTCTTGGCAGCAGGAGTGATCACTAGGCAAAGAGAGCTTAGGGCAGTTGGCCAAGATGCTGAATATCAAAATCTTCAGCAGCTCCCACCAGGACCTATCCCAGGAGACTGCTGCCCTCCTGGGCCTGGGGCTGGACAAGGCGGTGACTATGAAATTCAGCAATCAGACCTGTGTGGAAATCAGTGAAAGGATGTGTGGAAAAGGATGTCTACATTGTTCAGTGTGGCTGTGGTGAAATCGAGTTAACTGAATGGAACTTTTGATCATGAATAATGCCTGCAAAGATTGGTTCAGCCAGTTGGGTTACTGCAGTCAGCCTGTGCTTCCCACTTATGTCTGGAAGAATAAGAAGCATGAAGCTGGGCTCCAATCTTAGCCAAACTTGTGGCAAAATGATCTCTGTAGTAGACAATGGTCACAGTATCGCCAGGGACCTGCATGCTCCTCAAATTTTTGATATTCCAGTGGAAATTTTATTTGCAGAGTCAGCTGTCCTTAAATGGATAAGGGAGACGATGTCTAAGTGGAGGAACTCCATGACTGTCTCATCTGATGCTGGAGGAGCTAAGAGAGCAACTCCTGTCTCAGACTGGTTGAATGTGGACTTTGCTTTGATTCACAGAGAATGGAGGAAGGCTGATGAAGTGGACTGCCTGGCGATGTGAAGGCCTGGGTGGCTCTCATAGTGGATGACATGGCTGACGCCCGTGGTTCAATCTGCCACGCAGCTGACAAATTTCTCTCCCCTGGAGTTGTGTTTATGCTGTGCTGACTCGGAATCTTTTCTGTTCCAGCCATTTCTCACATTAACAATGCATGCTTTGAAGCAATAGTAGTCACCAATACCATACCTCAGAAGGATAAGATGAAGCATTGCTTCAAAATACAGGCGATCCCTATCTCCATGATCCTTGCAGAAGCCATCAGGAGAATTCACAATGGGGAATCTGTCTCCTATCTGTTCAGCCACATCCCTTTACAATAGAATAACTTCTGAGGATTAAAAAAAAATAAATAAATAAAGTGAACCCCACCCCTTGTTTTCCTTTGGTATTTGGTGAAAAATCCAGCAGAAGACCCAGCTTGTTTCAGTGTAGCTTTCTACATTCCATATCAGTTATATGAGCATTTCTCCTATTGGGTTGACCAAAAATTTTGCTTGGGTTGTTCCATAACATCTTATGGGAAAACTTGAATGAACTCTTTGCCCAACCCAATACGTTGGAGAAAGCTAGATTGAGATTAGCTTCTGGATTTCTTACTTGCTTTGTCTCTTCCTGGCTTCTTTGATCCTGTGAGCCTTGCAGCTTTAACTACAGCTCAGCGGCTGCAAGATGTGAGACTTTGAAAGCTTGTTGTAGGGTGTGCAAATGTGTTTGGGAAGCTCAGACTACTTTGCATGTGAATGCTTCAGCCCCCACACGCCAACATGAGACCAGTTCTCTAAAGTCTGTACTAAATTAGAGCAAGAGCCTGGGGCAGCCTGAACCCAACTCTGGCTGCTAAATCCTTGTAAGGCTGGAACAGCCCTATTTGATCTGACCTTCTTTTCCTGGCCAAATATCTACTTGTTCCCAAGTGACCCCTGTGCCATAGTCTTCTGGAAAGCAAACTCAGTTTCTTCTCTATAATCTGGAACACTAACATGAAATTATTTCACAGTAACTTAATCTTCCTTAGCTTACTACCACCATGGAGGGAGGTAGGTTTTAGGTGGTGCTGCAGTGCCTTTTGATTATTTAACTGTCTAATTATCATCTTCCTTCCTTGGATCTATTTGGCCTCTCAAATGATCTGAGATTTCTGTTTAAAAAAGTTGATGTTACTGTCTTGTAGAAGAAACTAATAAAGTTATCTGTCTGGTTGTGAAGAAAAAAAGGTCTAGTATTTTGAGATTCATTAACTCATCTGATTTTTTTAAGAAAACCTCTGAAATATTAAAAAATTATTTTAATGTTTTATGTAAATCTGGTAACTTTTTTCACTAATAGTTAATTTGCCTAATCACAGACCAAGATGGAGTGAAGTTGGTGTGGTGGTCTCTGGAGTCTTGAGTGTGGCAAATCAGGAAGAATATCTAGTTCTCTTGGGGTGGGTAAAGGCCATTAGGATGCCAGGATAGAGCTGAAGCATAAGCCATCACAATTCTCTTGAGGGTTCACCAAAATTCCCCTCCCTCATGAGAAAGGAGAGTCATAAAATAACTTTTCTGCAAGCATTTCTCTGGCCACAACATGCAACTTGTGGAATCTTAGTTCCCTGACCAGGGATTGAACCTGGGTCCTCAACAGTGAGAGCATGGAGTCTTAACCACTGGACCACCAGGGAATTACCTCTGTAAGCCTTTCAAAACACTTCACACCATGATGTGAAGTGCCTAGAGATCACAAAGAATAGTTTGAATTACACGCAGGCTTCTAGAGTCACTTCACAAGAAGAGGTTTAAAAAGACAAATTGACTATAGATAGACTCAGGAATCGAGACTAGTTCAGTAAACCGTAAACAAGCACTTGGGCAATCTTGGAGACTTGGGAGATGAAGTGGGGTCTCTGTCCAGGAAGTTCTCAACCAAGATCCTTTGGAGCCAGTTGAAAGAGCGCTCATTAATCTGTTCCCAAAGTCTCTTGGCAATAACAAGAATGTTTGGGGGAAAGCCATCAACCCCCAGATGATCTAAGCAGGAGGTTCTGCTTTCAGAAATCACCATCCTGCAAGCATGTTTTCAGAAGCTATTGGGCCCTTAGGGCTGTGTTGAGTGGTATCTGATTCTTGTACAACAATCATTTGACATTAATTCTCCAAATGAATGTCAGTGGATGTAAGGGTTGTGGGACAATTCTAGGAATGACTTGGGGAGAGTCTTTAAACAAATATAAAGAAAAGAATCAGTTGTTGTGAGCTGGTGTCCATGACCTTTCTTTTGAACAACACCCCAATGTGGATGAATCTGATGCAAGTTGTTTGAGGACCCCACTGTGAGAAACACTGCTGTACTTGAAAGTCCTAGTAATTGGAGCCCAGCTAAATCTAACACTGTATAATACCAGGTAGAACCTAGAGTCAAGATAGATGAAATGAACAAGGAAGCCACCTCATAGCTGGTATTTGTGGAGTCAAATCTGGGGAGTCAGACAGTCAGCTAGTGAATTAGCCACGTGCAAGAGTTGGGTCGGTTTTTCCCGGCAAAGTGTTGGCTTGGTCTGGCGAGGGGAGTGAGACATAAGAAGGAGGGTCACTGAATATGGAGACCAAGAAGGTCTTCATTTCATATCAAGCAGAACACCTAGTCTTTGCTGCAGCCAGTTCTGGATGCTGGGGACAAAGTATGAATCCGATGTTGCCTCCAGGAGTTCGAAGTTGCTAGAAACAAGGGAAAGGAAGAGTGCTTTCTTGGCAAGGTTCTTATTTGTGAGCTCCAGCTCCTAGAGTGGTGCAGCAGACAAATTATGCTCTACTCTATTTTAAATTTCGAAGGAAAGATATTGACCCTTGATATCTGTAGGGTACCCTGCAAACTAATAGCTCAAGGTAGATCCCAGTTGCAACCTTAGACTGTGCTATATCCCTTTTGACGATGCCATAACTTTGATTTTCAACAGTTACTGTAATAAAAGACAAGGGCAGCATGAAAATCAATGTGAAATAGGATATGAGGGTGGTGGTGTTTCATGTACTTTTCAAGGTTTGAGAAGGTGTGTGGTACCCAAGGGCTTCCCAGGTGGCTCGGTGGGTAGAGAATCCACCAACAATGCAGGAGACCCAGGTTTGAACCCTGGATTGAGAAGATCCCCTGGAGGAGGCCATCGCAACCCATTCCAGGACTTTTGCCTGGAGAATCCCATGGACAGAGGAGCCTGGCGGGCTATAGTCCTCGGGGTCGAAAGAGTCAGAAACGACGGAGGAAACGAAACGCGAATGCAAGTGGGACTCAAGCGTATCCCTTGGAAGTAATTTTGACTCTTTAAGAATAAACCCCAAAATATTAGTTTTCTTTTGATTTACGTATACTATTTTTAAATGAATGCTAAATTGTTAGGACATATATACTTATTAAATTTGTAGTTGGAACTAACTGCTTAACTAATAACTGGAGCTATTAGGTCTTTCCTTTCATTAAAGCACTGTGAAAAAATTACCTAGATGCTCAGACACTGTGAGCAGAGTAAGTCTAGGAACTTTTGGATTACTCTGTTCTTGCAAAATTTCATCCTTTTTAATCTAATTCTTGCCGTAATGGTATTTGTTAGGTATTATTACTCATTCCCATTTACTTTAGAGAAAACTGAAGATCAGTGAAGATTGGTATCTCACAGCTAGTTAGTGCCAGAGGAGGAAAGAAATCTGAATCAGTCTGACAGAGTGTCCCTGTTCTTAGCCACTATACTTAGCACTCATATACTTAGGATGTCTAATTAGCCAGTGTACCCTAAGCATTAGGAAAGCTAGTTTTACCGGATTACTAACAAGGCCACATTATTCTTTCATCCTATTAAATCATAGCAGTGTCTCATCCTCCAGTCTGAAATCCCTTAATGTCTGGGCGGTGCAGCCCCATGAGTCAGACCACTGGCTCCGCTGCTGTGATCATGGACAGGAGCAGGGCCCTGAGGACCTGTGAGGGGATACGGCTCTAAATATGGTCCTGACCAGGCCCTTTTCCAGGCATCAGGAGGTATTCTTCCTGAGGAATGAGGAACACTTGGAGAGAGTTCAGAAAGAAGCAGCCTCTCTGATCACAGGGTGGGAATCAAAGAAAATTACAATGTTCAGAACCAGCTCATCATCCCCTCATGACACCAAGGAGAAGACAGGCCCAGGAGGGTTAAGACACTTACCTAAGGCCACACAGGGCTTTGGTGGCAGACCCAACACTCTTGCATAAGCCATCACTTTAATTTTATTGAACCGTAACTGATTTACAATGTCATGTTAACTTTTGTTGTACACTAAAGTGACTCAGTTATACATATATGTATATATACTTTTTCATATTTTTTTCCATTAAGGTGTATGACAGGATATTCCTTGTGCTATATTGTAAGACCTTGTTGTTTATCCATCTTATATATAGATCACAGGGTGGGAATCAAAGAAAATTACAATGTTCAGAACCAGCTCATCATCCCCTCATGACACCAAGGAGAAGACAGGCCCAGGAGGGTTAAGACACTTACCTAAGGCCACACAGGGCTTTGGTGGCAGACCCAACACTCTTGCATAAGCCATCACTTTAATTTTATTGAACCGTAACTGATTTACAATGTCATGTTAACTTTTGTTGTACACTAAAGTGACTCAGTTATACATATATGTATATATACTTTTTCATATTTTTTTCCATTAAGGTGTATGACAGGATATTCCTTGTGCTATATTGTAAGACCTTGTTGTTTATCCATCTTATATATAATAGCTTGCATCTGCTAATCTTAAATTCTCAATCCCTCCCTCCCCCTTGACAACCACAAGTCTGTTCTGTATGTCTGTGAGTTTGATTTTATTTTGCAAATAAGTTCATTTGTATATTTTAGATTCCACATATAAATTATATATTAAATTTGTCTTTGTCTGACTTCACTTAGTATGATAATTTCTAGGTCCATCATGCTGCTGCAAACGGCATTACTTCATTCTTTTTTTATGTTTGAGTGATATTCTATTGTGTGTGTATCACATCCTTTTTATCCATTCTTCTGTCAATGGACATTTAGGTTGTGTGCACGTCTTGGCTATTGTAGATAGTGATAAGCCATCACCTGTTTTTCCCCTGGGTATAATTCTTTCATTTCTCCCGTTCAGATCCTCACACTTGGACCCCCGTGCCCCTCATGGAGGGCTCCCCTGCCAGGAAGGAAGCTGCCTTTTGAGGCCCCACCTCCTTGAAAGAGGCTGAAACGCAGGTGGAGTGCCTGCCAACCCACCACAAAGGCATCCAAGGCTGTCATCACAGAACAGCCTTCACTCTTGACATTAGCCATTGGGCAAAATTAACAGCCAAGAAGAAAATCTCAGAAGCCTCAACTAACTACCGAGGCTTTATATGCCCACCTCCAGGTTAGCTGGAGATGGACATATCAACCTCCAAACTCCTCGGTGGCCCCAAAGGTTTCCTTTTAAGTGTTAACATGGATTGGGCCAGACCCTCTGTGCTGCAGCTCACGTCTATTACCCTCACCGTCACACTTAGTAGCCACATTTTAAAGACCAAGCCTCTGAGATTCAAAACAAAGAACATTTGAAAGTTAGGGAGTAAGTGAGATGGGAGGTCAGACTAGCTTTCCGTGTCTCATGTTGCCTCTCATGCAGCTCTTCCAATGTTCTCGGAGGATGGGAGAGTGTTGCAGAAAACCATTACTGCCATCACCAATACTGTCATCTTAGGATTTTCCGCTCCCCTTTGGACTTCAATTCTGAATACACAGACCTCTTCACTGCCAGCTTCCAGGTGGGAGAGCACCTTGGGTTCTCAGATGGAAGAAGGTAGCCCTCACCTGTTTAGTTCAGGAGCTGGCCAAGGTTTTCTGGAAAGGGCCAAACAGTAGATATTCTAGGCTTTGCAGGCACCTGTTTTCACCATTCAACTTTTCTGTTGCAGTAGGAAGGCTGCAATGGGCAATATGTAAATAAACAGATGTAGCTGTGCTCCAGTACAGGTTTATTTGCAAGAAGAGGAGACATACTGTAGTTTGCTGCCTCCTGGCATAGTTAGTCCCATAACTAGCAAACAGACTTTTTCTGATTTAGCTTTGATATAGTCCTCCTCTTTGCCTGAAACTCATCTCAACACTAAAGTATTTGTCTTAGTACTCTTTTGTTTTGGAGGAGGGTGAAGGAGGCTGTCCCAGAGCCCATTGAGATCCCCTAAACCCTCTTCTAAGGAAAATGCAAGTGTATGCGATTCTGCACGCAATTTCAGTGGGGCTTGTAGACACAGATTCTCTTTATCCTTGAGAGATCAGTGAATGCATCTTGGTTTTCTGGAAACTGCAGCACTGGGGACAGCTGGTTGGCATGAGAACATCAGTCTGAGAATGCTGTAGTCTGAGGAAGATTTAGTGGTGTGCCAATGTACTGGTTCTTGTGGAATTTTATCTCAAAACAAACCCCCCTGGCTAATGAGTATACGTCCCAGCCCTCTTGGTGGCTAAGTCTAGCCATGTGATCTTGTTCATACCATTGGATGAGAGCAGAAGTGATAGGCACCACTGCCAGCCCCGGCCCTTTAAGACTGGCTATATGCTTCCCAGGCTACTTTCTCCTTCTCACTGATTGAAGGCAGGTGAGAATGACACAATCTCTTTTGATCCAAAGGGATTGGAAAGCCACACCCTGAAGATGGAAAAGCCATACTACTGTCTGAACAACCTACCTCTGGGTGCCATGTCAGAGAGAATTAAATCTCAGTCTTATTTAAGTCACTGGATTTCTGGGTCTCTTTGTTACAGCAGTGAAACTGTTCTTAGCACTGGCTACATAATTTGCAGGACTCAGTAAAAATGAATATGTGGGATCCTTGTTCCAAAATTGTGAAGAATTTCAAGACAGAGCATTAAATCACAATCAGGGTTCTTCTAAGCATGGGTACCTATGTGATGGGCCAGGTTGCATGCCCATGAAGACCATACTTGGATATAGGTGGGAGGGCAGGAGGCACAGGGGTTGAATCCTCAGTGCTGGGTCATTTCTAGTGACTGGAAGGCACCACGACTCTGGCAATTTCCTGAGATACCACATCCACCATGGTCAGGAAGGAACCAACCAGGGACCTAGACGGAGGCTCCCTCTCATGATAGGGGCCCTGGGGCTTATGCCGTCATGGGAAATTTTCAGGTTTCACTCTTTTCCATACTTGGGACACATCAAGAGAACGCACCTACCTGGAGGGCAGATCAGAGGTGACAAAAGCCGCAGGTCTCACTGGTCGCCATGGACAGACCTTGAGCCAATCCTTGGTGAGGTTGGATCATCAGATGTTGTTATAACAAGGTCTGGGAAAGGACTGATTTGGTGGCTCCCTGAGATCTTCCTTCACAACCCAGCAGCTGCTATTTCTTTCTTCTCAGGAAGGTACTATTATTATTGCAGTTTGCAAACTAGGAAACTGGGGGCCTTCTGAATCAATAGGGAACCTAGATGTGAGCCCTGGCAATTTCCCTCAGGAGTTTAGGCTCTTAACCACTACCCTAAGCTTGACCCAAAAGAAGCTACTTATTTTGCAGGCACTACTGCCCATTTTCCACCCCCCTGAGGGAGTTGGTTGATTCCTCCCACTGTCTGACACCTGTAAGGGGAGGGCCTTTGAGTCAAGAGGTTACTGGGGCAGGTGCTGGAAGGCAGCTGCCAAGGTGCAACTTTTGGCTTCATTACCTACTTACCAGCTCTTGACCTTGGGCCAACCCAGTTTCCTCATCTGTAAAATGACAATAATCATAAAAGTCCCTGCCTCATTAATTTGGTATGAGGATGAAATAAAGATCACGCAGGCAAAGGACTTGCTATTTAGGGAGTCCTTAATAGATGCTCATTCTGATTACTGATGTGAAAGATGCAATATGTTACTTTCAAATGTTTTCAGACATTTACCTGCATCTGCTGTGCTCTCCCCAGGCCCCTCTTTCCTCTACTCTTGTCTTTCAATCCTTCCTTCTACCCCCTTCTCTTCTTTTGCTGTCATGTTAAAGTAAGCAGGTGTTTTTTTTGTTTTGGTTTTGAAGCACCGCAAAATGGTTATATGTAACTGAGTCTAATTTATTTAAATAATTGTCTTAATGAATACTAATTATTAAATGTCCACTTAGTTATGTGCTTCCCTTTGCTGCTACATGTACTTCATATGAGTCATTATGAAACAAGACAGGCAGCAAACTGTGTAATTACAGACAAAGCATTTCAGACACAAACCAATAAAAATCAAAGGTAGGAGAAAAATGCTTTGAAGAGACGTGACGACTAGTTGGGACTTCCTGTGTCCTGCCAGGAACCCGGGCAGGGGGCAGGGGTGGGGCGGGGCGTCGGGTGAGGGCCCCGGAATCTGGTGCCAGCCCTCTCCAGCAAAGAGAGGAAATGAGAAGTTGTTTATAGAAAAGACCACAGTGGCCATGTATATCTTTTAACAAAAGAGACAAAACTCTGTTCCGACACAGCCCTTCTCTCAGGGAGAGTCTATGAAAGCACAGCACAAGAAGTCAGGCTTGGGATGGATTCTTGCTTTCTCCACGCTAACAGTTTGCTGGGTGCCTGTCATGGGCTGAACTTCGTCCACCAAATTCACATGTTGAAGACCCAACCCCGTCCCTCCCTACCTCAGAGTGTGACCTTGTCTGAAGATAGGGTCTTGCCGAGGAAACGACCTAAAGCTGACAACAGTAAGATGGGCCCTAGTCCAACAGGACTTCTCTTTACATAAAGTACCACAAACGATACAACACTGAAAATCAATTATAATTTAATTTTTAAAAAAGTACCGCAAACTAGGTGGCTTAAACAACGGAAATGTATTGTCTCACAGTCCTGGAGGGCAGACATCCAGGAGCAGGGTGTCCGTCAGGTGGCTTCCTTGTGAGTGCTGTGAGAGATGTCTGTCACAGGCATTGCCCTGGCTCCTGGTGTTTGTCTCCCCGCCCCCGCCAGTCTTCGGCTTCTAGAAGTATCACTTCAATCTCTGCCTTCATCTTCACATGGCGTTCTCCCTGTGTGCCTGTCTGTGTTCAAATTTCCCCCTTTTGTAAGGACACCAGTCTATTGGATTAGACCCCACCTTGATGTCCTCAACTTAACTTGATTACCCTGCTTTCAACTAAGGTCACCTTCTGAGATCCTGCGAGTTAGAACCCAAGCATGTGAATTGAAACCGTGGGATGTGGGGGACCCACAATTTGGCACATCACAGTGGCCTTGGGCAAGTATCTTCCGACCTCTGAGCTCAGTTTACCTACCTGTAAGATGATGTGTGACCATATCACCTCCAATGACTTCTAAGGCCTTGAGCTCCCTGCAGGTCAAATAAATCTCTGGAGAAGGAAATATCAACTCACTCCAGTATTCTTGCCTAGAGAACCCTGTGGACAGCAGAGTCTGGTGGGCTGGCAACTATGGGATCGCACAGAGTCGGACACGACTGAAGTGACTTAGCAGTAGCAGCAAATAAATCTCAGCCCCCAGACCCAGTCTTGCCCCAAAGGCTGTGGAAGTAGATGCAGAGATGTCAACTTACCACCAGGCTTATGGGGTTGGAAACTGCCTTCCAGAGAGAACTAGGCAAGGGTGTACTTTACAGGAGTCTTCCTGATTTGCTTGGGGTGGGGTGAGGAACAACTAACTCCCCAAGTCTCTGTGTCCGAGTGCTGGGCTGAGTTGGGCAGAGAGGCCCCAGACCTGGACCTGGTCACTTGAGACCAATTACCACTGTGATCCAAGGTTGGGCAAGAATCTCAGGGGCAACAAATTAGGTCACCAACCCTTTTCACTTAGGTCATCAAAAAGCAATGGGCCGGGCAATAGATGTAATCACCTGCACTCAGCTGCACCCAGTTCCAGCCAGAGGCCACAGAGGAGGGGTTGTGGGGGGTCGGGGGGTGGGAGGTGAGTATAAAGGCTCCTTTCTCACAATCCTCTGCACATTCCATTCCCACTACATTGTCCTGGAAATGACCTGATTTTATCTCAGGCCCCTTGAGTACTGACCATGACAATGGGTGAGAGGGTTCTAGGACCACTGGTATGGGACAATGCAGGGGAGGTTTACACACCAAACTTGCTCTAATGTCGAGAGATAAAATTTGCTGTTTTGTCTAAGACTGAGAGGTAAGATATATAGGTAGACAGAAGGTGCATTTTCAAACCTGAGGAATCTGGGATGTTTCATTTTGAAGGTGGGCAGTGTGGAGATGTGTGCATACCGCAGAGGCTGTGACTGCACAAGGCCACCAGCCTCAGCCAAGCACAGTCAAAATCCTCCCCCAGACCATTCCCACCTCGGTCCACATGCCTCATCTATACCATGTGCACCGACCCCATGGCGAACAACTTTCTCAGTTGTATCCCTAAAACTCCCCTCCCCAAACCTGCCCTGGTCCCCAGCAAAGTGGGACAGCTGGTCACCCTGTCTCTCGGACTGGCTCCCCGCTTCACACACATGCACACATGACAAATTTGGAATCACCTGCAGTTTCTGAAACAGCCTGATTTCCTCCCTGAACACTCCCCTGCCGTTTGAGATGAGTCTTCACTCTTTCTTCCAAGCTGTTACCCAATCCTGTGCTCTCGGAGCCCGCCCTGGCACGTGAGCTGCTCAGCCCACTTCCCTGTAACTGTCTCCTCCTCAACTTGTCTATCTCCCCAGACAGATTAGAAGCTCCTCCTGGGCAGGGGTCTGGAGAAGACTGGGCACCAACAATAACCTCATGGAAGAAAGAAGGAAGAGGGTTGGACATCAAGACTAAAGCACCATCCCACTCTGCAGCTGGGAAGTGACGCTGCCACCTGTCTAGAAAGGGCAAGAACTAACACCAAGAGCTGTGTTGTTCTGAAATGAATAAAGTGTGTATCAAAGTTATAAAGCTAAAGTCAGTTTCCTGTCCCATATCTCTTTCCTAGACACAAGCACAAAGAAGCACTTTCCTGTGTATCCTTCTAGAGATACGTTGTACAAAGGTCAACACGTCTTTAAAACACACACACACAAAAGAAACTTCAGTTCAGTTCAGTTCAGTCACTCAGTCATGTCCGACTCTTTCCGACCCCATGAATCGCAGCACGCCATAAACAGGGCAGGATGGAGAAATGAAGACAAATGCTTTATTTATTCCTCTGGGAATAGTGGTGACTGAGACCATGGAGACAGACAAGTCTGGCTGGGAACCCCAAGGCTCACCTCTTACCAGCAGAGCAGGCCTGGTGAGGTGCAGCTGGGATGGGGGGTGGTGGGTGAGGCAGAACATGGCAAAAACATAGAAACAGCCTTGTTGGCCTTGGAATCAGAATGTCTGGCTTCAACCCCTAGAATCCCCTCTAGGAGTTAATATGTATAAATGTTATCTGGTACTCAATACATACTAGCTATGATTGCCCTCTGAGCATCCCTGGTGGCTCAGATGGTAAAGAATCTGCCTGCAGTGTGGGAGACTGGGTTCTATCCCTGGGTTGGGAAGATGCCCTGGAAGAGGGCATGGCAACCCACTCCAGTAGTCTTGCCTGGAAAATCCCCGTGGACAGAGGAGCCTGGCAAGCTACAGTCTGTGGGGTCACAAATATTAGGACAGAACTGAGTGACTAAGCACACACAGGATGCCCTCCATTAGAAAATGAGTTAGAGGGACTTCCTGATGGTCCGGTGGTTAAGAAACCACCCACCAATGCAGGGGGCACAGTTGTGATCCCTGGCCTGGGAAGATCCCACAGGCCGAGAGGCAACTAAGTCCATGCACCACAACTGCTGAGCCCGTGCTCTGGAGCTTGCAGGTCACAACGGGAGAGGCCACTGCAATGAGAAGCCTGCACACTGCAGGGAAGAGCAGACTCCACGCAGTGCAACTAGAGAAAGCCTGTGCGCGGCAATGAAGACCCCGTGCAGCCATAAATAAGTAATTAAAAAAAAAAAAAAAACAGAGACTTACATGAAGGTAGGGATATTTCTGCTCTTTTCCACTACTGGACCCCCAGTGGCTCACAGTACATACTCAATAAATACATGTCAAATGAATGAATCCTGGAAAACTTAAACTCTCCTAAACTTTGGTTTCTTCATCTGCAAAATGGGTCAATAATATCTAGATCATACAGTTACGTGAGGATGAACGTAAATGAAATAAAATGGAAAGCACTTAGTTTCATGCCTGGTATCCTGTAAGCACTCACTAAGCCTTAGCTATTATTATCTTTAAAATGTGATTAAAAAAAAACTTTTTTTAAATGCAGTGATACCCATTGAAACAATTGCAACTTAGATTAGTTTCTGAATCTCTAAATACTTACAGGTACAATGATATATTTTTGTTCTCTAGCTTGCAATAGCCTAATGTTTTCCAAGCATCTTGTATAATTTTTTAAATATAAACAACAAAAATCAAATTTGCAATTCAAGCCTGAGTCCAAGTGCTAATGCATTCATGTCCTAGATTGTAGAACAGCGCTGCACGGTTGGGGCTCAAATCAAATACATTTCCAGGATGTGACCCGAATGAAGCTACTGAGTATTTCCTTTTCCTTGAGGGCCTAGAGTTCCCCACCACTGGCCCCTTTATGCCAAATCTTGACATATATTTTCTGTACCAGAATTGGGAATGGAAGAAAGATATTATAGAAGAAACATGTTACAGTTTTTCTTTTGTGGTTGTCCAGTCACTCAGTTGTGTCCGACTCTTTGTGACCCCGTGGACTGCAGAGGCCAGGCTTCCCTGTCCTTCACTATCTCCTGGAGCTTGCTCAAACGCATGTCCATTGACTTGGTGATGCTATCTAAACATCGGTCCTCTACTGCCCCCTTCTCCTTTCATCTTCAATCTTTCCCACCATCAGGGTTTTAGTTGTGTCCAGAACAGCAGAGCCATCTCAGCATCCCTCCTGTGCCCCAACTTTGCTAGACAGCAGGGTGGTCTGAGAGTCTGACTCCCTCCTTATGTCCTTCTTGGGGGATGGAAGGAGAGTGGGCAGGAGGAGACAGGACCTGCGGACTGAGGAACTCGCAAGCAGCAATTCTCCTGCTTACAACTGCCTACACATGGAAATGTCCTGGGGACTCTCCACACCCCAGACTCAGGTCAGGATCTCCTCCCTACTAACCTTATCTCAGGAAATCCCTGGGGGAAAATGGGAACAGTGAGAGCCTTTATTTTCTTGGGTTCTAAAATCACTGCAGATGGTGATTGCAGCCATGAAATTAAAAGACACTTGCTCCTTGGAAGAAAAGCTACGATCAACCTAGACCGCATATTATAAAGCAGAGACATTACTTTGCTGACAAAGATCCGTCTAGTCAAAGCTATGGTTTTTCCAGTGGTCATGTATGGATGTGAGGGTTGGACCATAAGAAAGCTGAGTGCCGAAGAATTGATGCTTTTGAGCTGTGGTGTTGGAGAAGACTCTTGAGAGTCCCCTGGACTGCAAGGAGATCAAACCAGTCCATCCTAAAGGAAATATTCATTGAAAGGACTGATGCCTAAGCTGAAATTCCAATATTTTGTCCACCTGATGTAAAGAACCTACTCATCGGAAAAGACCCTGATGTTGGGAAAGACTGAAGGTAGGAGAAGGGGACGACAGAGGATGAGATGGTTGGATGGCATCACTGACTCAATGGACATGAGTTTGAGCAAGTTCTGGGAGTTGGTGATGGACAGGGAAGCTTGGCATGCTTCAGTCCATGGGGTCGCAAAGAGTTGGACACGACTGAGTGACTGAACTAAACTGAACAGGAAGTCCCTGGTCCTTCTGCTTCCCAAAGATGGAAGCCTCTTAATATGATTTGTGCCCTCATGGAAGAATCACAAGAACTCTTCACCGAGCGTCGACTTCCTTGTTCCGCTATTCTTGTTTTATTACATGTACACGTTTTCTCCCATTTAGGGACACTGCGGGGCCCGGAGCTGAAGTCACCCACTGCCTGTGACAGTGGGGGTCTCTCGTGTGTCAGTTACTCTGAAGGAAACAAATCCTCCTCCACAGTGGTTCCAGCACAGGGCTCTCGCTTACAGTGTGGCTTGATGGCCGTGTTTCTGTGAAACTCTGTGTGTATGTGTGTGTGTGTGATAGAGGGAGTTGAAACAGGGAGAGACAGAATGGCGTGGGATCAGTGATATGACATCCAAACCAGTAGTAATAAGAACAGCGAACCTTTGGGGTTATAAAGCGCTTTTATGTAGAATCATATATTATCCACACAGCAAACCTCTGGGGAAGGTCATGCATGTGCTGATCTGATGGCTTTACAGGAGGTGAAATGGAGAGGGCGGATGATACCCAGAACAAGGAGGAACATGGCTGAGATGACTGGACCTCTGCTGACATTTCCAGCAGATTCTAAACGGTGCATGGGAAAGATATTCTTTCTTCTTATAGACTTTTAGCAGTGCCAGGATGCTAAAACAAAACAAAAAACAAAACTCAACTCTTACTGACTGTCCCTGACTTTGCATGAAATTGGGGAGGATCTGGGAGCTTGGAATAAAAATGATGATCCTGCTGTTAAGATGATGAAGATTTTAAGATGGAAGATACTGGGGGTAACCATCAGATTCTGTCTCCTTCTCCTACAGAGTCTAAAAGGTGGGAAGGATTCACTTGAACCACCTTACAGAGGAGGAGATTAGGCATAGTGAGATTAGCACTGTGTCCCAGATTATAGTGCCTGGGGTGGGGGGGGTAAGGTGGGGCATTCAGTTCAGTTCAGTTCAGTTCAGACGCTCAGTCGTGTCCGACTCTTTGCGACCCCATGAATCGCAGCACACCAGGCCTCCCTGTCCATCACCAACTCCTGGAGTTCACTCAGACTCGCGTCCATTGAGTCCATGATGCCATCCAGCCATCTCATCCTCTGTCGTCGCCTTCTCCTCCTGCCCCCAATCCCTCCCAGCATCAGGGTCTTTTCCAATGAGTCAATTCTTCGCATGAGGTGGCCAAAGTATCGGAGTTTCAGCTTTAGCATCAGTCCTTCCAAAGAACACCCAGGACTGATCTCCTTCAGAATGGACTGGTTGGATCTCCTTGCAGTCCAAGGGACTCTCAAGAGTCTTCTCCAACACCACAGTTCAAAAGCATCAATTCTTTGGCGCTCACAGTCCAACTCTCACATCCATACATGACCACAGGAAAAACCATAGCCTTGACTAGACGGACCTTTGTTGGCAAAGTAATGCTCTGCTTTTCAATATGCTACCTCAACCTGGATTCAAATTCAGACTCAGGTGACTGCATAAGCTCTTCCCCTCATGCACGTGGTGAAGCACAGCCATGCCTTCATCAGTGACCCTGGGATCCAACGCTAATCATGATAAAGTGTTTTCAGACATTTTCAGGACTCATCCTTATTCCACCGTCTCCTCACCACCCAAAGCCAACTGCACCTCAAGGACATCTGTTCTTATCACGGGCAATTTTTATCTTAATAAAAGATTTTTATCTCATTTTGCACCTCCAACGCCACTCCCTTAGTTCAGATCGTCAACACTGCTCTCATGATTTCGGCAGCAGCTCCTGACTCGCCTTTCTGCTCCAGTCTCACCTCTTCTCCAACTGATTCTCTCTGTTGTCTCTCTCTTGGGGCTGTGATTTTTCCTTATAAGATGTGAACCCATTCTTCACTTGCAGCTCCTCTGGAGCTGTCTGCTGTCATCAGCATCATCTAAGCCTCACACGACAGCCTTCCACAACTTGATCTTTACCACTGCTCGGCTCTCCAGGCTCAGCTATCACCTTGAACCTTCTTCCCCTCCTCTGGCCCTCCAACTCCAAGCAAATCTAAACCTTCAGCTCTACGTAATCATTTGCCATTCTCAGGATGCATGGTGTTTGCTCTCTGTCTCTCTGAGTCTTTGCATATGTTACACTCTCACCCAGCTTCTTCACCCGACCAATTCTATTTGTCTATCACCATGCAGTTTAAGTAAGTAAGTAAAGTCATTCAGTTGTGTCCGACTCTTTGTGACCCCATGGACTGCAGCCCACCAGGCTCCTCAGTCCATGAGATTCTCCAAGCAAGAATACTGGAGTGGGTTGCCATTTCCTTCTCCAGGGGATCTTCCCGACCCAGGGATCAAACCCAGGTCTCCTGCATTGGAGGCAGTCACTTTAACCTCTGAGCCACCATGCAGTTTAGACATTATGTTCTATACAGTCTCTCATGACAGCTCCCCTGCACACGTCCTGATCTTGGAGACCTTGATGTGCTTCCACATCACCTAATACACATCATACCATAACAGCTTGCCTTTTCCTTCACAAGATTGTAGGAATGAATGAAAACTAGAAAGATTTCTCAAATAACCACACTCAGTTTGTGTAACTGATCCCTAAAGCAGGCACTTGAAAATGTTGACCTGTATGGTGTTTTAATAACAAGTAAGTAAATGTATGATTTATTTTGGTTGTTTTAAAAGTCTGGAAATGGCCCACAGACTGTCCCTTCCTTAAGATGTTGGAGAACTCTATGGGTCCAGGAAACCTATGTTGAGAACAACTTGAGAGCAGATGAAGAGCATCATGGTGAGGAAAAGTGAATTTGAAACCCAGAGACTTTACATAACATTACCAGGTTCACAGGTTTTGATGTTTGTGAACTCAAAATGCTGGATATTTTCATATTTGAAAATTTTAAATTTCCTTACACAGGTTTCAAGTGGTTTTCACCCACCAATGTGCTCTTTCCAACCAAAATTGTGGATGAATTTCCTTCTCCAAATAGTAGAGCTATAAGTGTGCAAGAATTAAAGGTGAATTGCAGGTGCTATAAGTAATTTAAAGGCTCCAAGAGAATATTCTGGTTATTCTAATCTGCTCTGGTCAAATCAGAAGATGATTCACAGAATCAGTTTTCATATGGTTATTTTCTTCTCATATGGTTATTTTCTTCTCATTCTATCAGTAGATAATAAGCATATGAACACACGGATAAATCTGACTTGCTTATTTAATATATTTGATGAATGACCCAGAATATTCATGTGTTAGATATATTAATTAGTAGAATACAGATAGAGTGGAAAACATTTCCAGAACTGTCTTCTAGATTTCAGTGTCCTTAGAAAGGATCTTTTGAGGTTTCTTTAGAGGTTCAGTTTTCTAGATCAGTGACTGTACAGTGACTTGGGAAGCTATTAAAAATGCAGGTTTCTTGGTCCCACGTCCTCAGTTTGATTTTATCCCCCAAGATGGGGCCCACATTGGGACACAGACCTGTGCCAAGGCATCTAAAGAAACTTAATAAAAACCTCCGATTTCTCTGAGTTCATCCAACAGTCCCAGTTTTTAGAGATTCCTGTCTAGACGAACAATTCTGTCAGAGTCCTGAAATTCTGAAGTTGTCCATTTGGTTAAAAATATATATGCACACAAAGCTAATGAATGTCAGTATCAGATGTTCCTGGGGATCCCCTGGTACCCTGTGGTTAGGACTCTGCTCTCACTGCTGTGGGCCTGGGTTTGGTCCCTGGTCAGGGAACTAAGATCCCACAAGACACGGAGTGGCCAAAAAAAAACCCCAAAACAATAAACAAAAAAACCCCAGAAAAATATCATATGTTCCCGAGTTGACTGGTGATGCTCTGGGACAGCTCATACGCAAGATCAAGAAACAAAGCTCTAGATGGAGATATTTCCAAGCGTAGAGGAGCTTGAGTCCTGTAGGAGCTTGCTGAATTTCTACAAGACTTTACATGAAAATGTTTATTTTTTATGTTTGAGGTTTCTCTGAGTAGGATAATATCTTAGATCATTTTCTCCCTTCATATTATACATACTTGCCTTCATTTTCATTCCTCACGAACTGAGGGTGTGTTGTATGCCTGATGGGTGGGTTCATTCCTAGAACAAAGACCACGTCAGAAAGTGAATGTATGTCAGATGTATGTTGAGAAAAGTCGAATATGTTTGTTTTAAGGGAATCTACATGAAGAGTCTACATGTCCAGATGGCATCATCAACTCAGTGGACATGAACTTGAGCCAACTCCAGGAGAAAGTGTAGGACAGGCAAGCAGGACGTGCTGCAGTCCATGTGGCTGCCAAGAGTCGGACATGACTTATCGACTGAAAAACAGCAACATGAAGGGAAGAGCCACCCGCATAAAAAAGATACATCTTATCATAACTTCTGAAATCTGCTTTGTCAGCCTTTACACTCCTAACATTATTTTAGAGAGAAAACAACTTTATTACCTAATAAAATTCATATGAGTTTAAATACAGACACACAGAAAATCTGCCTGGAGCCCAGAGTTTAAAACCTCTACCTGTGACCATTCCAGGACACAGCTTCTTTGGACCTAATCAAGAGGAAATTTGGGTCTTTGGAGGGGATGTCAGTTAAAAACCTGACATCCCCTCTGGTCCCAGTCCAGTTGTTAGGAGTCAGTGCTTTCAGTGTCGTAGCCCAGAGTTCAATCCCTGGTCTAGGAACTAAGCTCTCACAAGGGCAGCACAGCCAAAAAAGAAAAAGAAAAAAAAATCTGTGTTCTGTAATGCTCCAGGAAGAAATGGATCATCTTAAAAGTGGCCTCGCCCTCCCGGAAAGCATCTGAAACCTCAACTACATAGGCCCAAGGGAATGCTGGGGCATTGCTAAGCCCCCAGCCTAAAGGAAGGGGACCAGGCAGAATGTTCTGGGAGACTTTGAGTTTAGCTTTAGAAATGACCATGATCTTTTGCCTTTTTGCTATGATATATTGTATTGCTCAGTCACTCAGTCGTATCCGATTCTCTCTAACCCCGTGGACTGTAGCCCACCAGGCTCCTCTGTCCCTGGAATTCTCCAGGCAGGAATACTGGGTGGGCAGCCACTTCCTTCTCCAGGGGATCTTAGTGACCCAGGGATCGAACTCGAATCTCCTGCATTGGCAGGTGGCTTCTTTGTCACTAGTGCCAACTGGGAAGCAAACTCTGTTCCCAAGTCATCTTAGATGTATACACACAAGAGTGGTGGTGCTCCTTTTCAGTGTTTGGAAGGTGATGCCCGCCCAACTCCAGCTGCAAGCTGCTAAATTCAGACTTCCTTTAAAAGCATTTTAAATCTTTTGTGTGTGGCTGAATTTTTAGGTACCCTTTATCCTTCAGTTATGCCTGAACTGCACCACCTGAACCCACAACAACACACTGAGAATGGATCACACAACATCAGGAGTAGTGGCAGTCAAGGCCCTTAACCCTGCTGCTGCTGCTGCTGCTGCTGCTGCTGCTGCTAAGTCGCTTCAGTCGTGTCCGACTCTGTGTGACCCCATGACGGCAGCCCACCGGCTCCCCCGTCCCTGGGATTCTCCAGGCAAGAACACTGGAGTGGGTTGCCATTTCTTTCTCTAATGCACGAAAGTGAAAAGTGAAAGTGAAATCGCTCAGTCATGTCTGACTCTCCACGACCCCATGGACTGCAGCCCACCAGGCTTCTCCGTCCATGGGATTTTCCAGGCAAGAGTACTGGAGTGAGGTGCCATTGCCTTCTCCAGCCCTTAACACTGAGAAATGCCAAGTACCAAGATGTCCTCAAATCTCCATATTTCCAAATACATGAATGTTGGTAGAGGCTCTTGGCTTTCTCTCGATTAAATGAATAACATATATTTTCATCGCAAGTCAGGTGAATTCTGTGTACTCTTTATATCTGAAGTAATGAAGTTTTTCAGAAGCTCCATATATGTAGTTCAAATTGGTATTTCAGTGAATTTATTAACTTTTTTGAAACTATCTCTGCAAATGCCAACTTTCAAATCTCCTCACATAGTTTTCAGTAGAAAGACCTAACTCTAAGTTTTTATTAGAAAATCTGGCTCACTGAAGATATTATTGTCATTTAATCTTCTAATTGGCTGAGACCTTGCAATGTACCAGGCATCATGCTGCATGCTTTATGTATATTGCTGGTGATGGTGGTTTAGTCACTAAGTTGTGTCTAACTTTTTGTGATCCCATGGACTGTATAGCCCACCAGGCTCCTCTGTCCATGGAATTCTCCAGGCAAGAATACTGGAGTGGGTTGCCATTTCCTTCTCCAGGGGATCTTACCCAGCCAGGGACTGAACCTGGGTCTCCTGCATTCAGACAGATTCTTTATCAATGGAGCCACCAGGGAAGCCCAATTGTTAATCCTCACAATACCCCTATGACGGATGAGGAGTGGGCTCAGAGACTGTGGTCATTTGTCCCAGGACATGCGGCAGAGCCTTACTTAGTTTCATCAGCCTCTCAAATCTGCATTTTCACCTACTGCACTGTTCTGTCTCTGATGACTCCTGTCCTGATCAAACACGAGCAAACCTGGCTAGAAATTCTGGGAAAATGTTTTCGACACTGGTGTCGTGACGGGCTAAGGAGGATGTGTTCACGTGCTTTGAGTCAGAGCTGCCTGATTCACAGAAAAGCATCGTGCTCTTCTACGAGGAAAGATGTTACTCTGCAAATTTAGCATGTGTTTGAGAAGTGATGATAGCTGTAGCCTTGAAAACTTCAGGAGGGAGCAGATGTGTGCATCCCTTGGCAGCTTCCTTTGCTCAGTAGCTTTCTGTAGGAAAAGCTCCGCTGAGATCTGCAGTTGCCATCAGAATTCTACAGTCTGAACGCTGAACTGCTCTGTCTTTTCAGATACATAAACACACACACACACACACACACACACACACACACACGACACTACATCTAAGGACAAGAAACAATTTCCTTAGGAATATCTCCTCCTAGAACGTCTTGCATACATTAGCTACTCAAACACGCCTGTGTGCATGACCTTGTATTACAATCTGAAATTCCTAATGGGATTTTATTTAGAGCTGTAAAGAAATGACAGCAAAGGAGGTCGGGGAAGAAGAAGGGAAAACCGTAGGGAGGAAGAGGGCAAATGGAAAGATCAGATCTTATCTGCGTCCTTCACAGCTGGAGACTTACACCGACAACACAGACCAAAGAACAGGCGTGTTGGAACGAAGCATGAGGTTTCAATCTGTTTATTTTCTGGGAGGAGGGAGGCAGCAGGAGAAATACTTCAGGGAGGCTGAGTACTTTTCTCTCCCTTGGGTAGGAATCAAGAATATTTTTATTTCACTGTTTACTCAACATGTCCCTTCTTTTTAATGAGAAATTCTCCTTTTTGTTTATAGCCCCTTCCAGGAGTACCTCCATTGCACTGACGTCCTGTCCCACAGCTCATGGGATGCAAACAGCCCCCAGCGCCTGGTCCTGACACTGCTTTTGAATAAAAATCCAAGCACATGTTTATCTCCCTTTGGAAAACAAAAGTATTGAAATAAGATCTCTGAGTCTATTAAAAGCCTCCTGTTTCCCTCAACGAGTCAGACATTGCTCTTCCTTGTGAGTTGGAGTTTACAGACAGCAAAGGAAGATAATTCTTCATCTCTCTCCCTTTCTCACACACACACACACACACACACACACCCATCTCAGTGAGCAGACAGGACGTTATTCTTATTCCTGGATGGCGTCTGACTCCCACACCTCCCTTTCTTAGCAGGTTTTTGCCCCAAAGCTGAAAGCTGAGGGCTCGCCTTCAGCTGCCAGCCAAGAGATCACCATTATTTATGTCTTCAGAGTAACTTTGTCCACAAATAGGAGACAAGGCAGAAAGAAGGAAAGGGTTTTTCTCTCCAGGATGAATCCCCCGGGGGTGGCAAGGTCCATGTGTAGACAGGCGCTTTCTCACTTTCATGGGTATGATTTAACTGGCTCTGAGGATGTTCCAGTGGGCAGAGGCAGGCAGGCACCATGCACTCATCCCATAAACAGCAGAGCTCCGGAGGCTGTCATCTGTGGGGAGAAGCTGCTCAGCTTCATCCCACCAGCTGAAATTCATTTTTCAAAAGAAATTAGACCAAGGTACTGTTGTTATAGCAACAGTCAGAGTCACTTACACAGCCTCTTTCCCACAACCTCACTCTGACTTCCTGGGCAGCGATTTTAGTTATGCACAGGGAGTGACCACAGCTGAGCCGGGGTGGACCCTTTCTTTGCCCTTTAAGGAGTGGAAGCCTAAATCCTCTATTCCAATCTAAAGCTAAAAGATCAGACCCTCGTGTTTTACAGAGCTCTCCCAGTCCTGAGGGTCAAAAAACAGGGACGATCAGAGAAAAGCCTTCACATCTGATGTCTTCATCTCTTGGGTACTGGACACGCGGCCACTGAATTTTCTGGGGGTCCCCAAGTACTAGCTGTTTCACAGTGAGGATTTCCAGTGAGTCCGGCAATGCTGGCCATCACCACCACATTCTGAACTGCTTTGTTACTTTCATCCTCTGGGATTTTATTCTTGGGGGTGTGGAACTTCCAATATGATAGCCTAGTCCTAGCCCCTGGAAACACCATCAGCTCCAAAATGCCACTTTCTTAATGAAAATGTACATCTCTTACCAAACCTTTATAGCAAATATCCTACTCAGGAAGACAGCAACATAATAGTGGTAAAAATCTATGAAGCCAGTGCTCATGATGAACGTGAACTGTGTCCCTCCCCAAATTCATATGTGAAGTTCTAACCCACAATAGCTTGGGATGTGAGGGTATCTGGAGACGGGGTCTTTAATGAGGCCCTATGGGCATGTCCTTATCCAATCTGACTGGTGTCCTACAAGAAGAAAAAATTAGGACACAGATAACTCACAGAAGGAAGACCAGGTAAAGACACAGGGAGAAGATGGCCAGGGACAAGCCAAGGAGAGGGACCTCAGGAAAAAGCAACCCTGCTGACACCTCGATTTTAGACTTCCAGTACCTGTAAGGAATGCATTCCCGAAGTTGAAGTCACCCAGTGTGTGCACTTTGTTACGGCAGCCCAAGTAGACTAACGCAACTGAAAATCTGATTTAGATGTATCTCTGTTCTCTCAGTTAGGCACTCAATAATATTTTAGAGGAAAATCCTGCAAGATGTGTTCACACGTTGATTCAGTGAATGGAAACCCTGCAGCGAGCATGCCGAGTTCTAGAGCAGGCACTAGGGACTCCACTGTGAGTAAGATTCAGTCTCTGATCTCCGGAGTCTTCAGAGTGGAGGGGAAAGCAGCAGATGAACAAGGACAAGATAATTTGATGTAGATGCCTGCGCTGTGGAAGCACAAAGTGCTTCGTGCTCGGTTGCTCAGTTGTGTCCGACTCTTTGTGACCCCCTGGACTATAGCCCATCAGTCCAGCTGAGGTAAAGCCTCCCTGGGGGACTTCCATGTAAGCAGAGATGTGAAGGAATCACAGTGAGGAGAAGAAAGCATGGTGTCTAAGGGAAACTCAAGTGGGGGCGCCTGGCTTGAGCCAGAGTGTGAGGGGGGAGCACTGAGAAACGAGGCTGGAGCACAGAGAGCTGTACAGATTGTGGAGGGCTTGTCTGCCAGTTAAGAAGTTTGGACTTTATCCAGAGGCTTTGAGAGGCACTGGAGAAGGGGTCCCTTGGAATGCTAACTTCTGATTGTACAGTGATAGACACTGGTTGGAAACGTCAGATATTTGAAATGATCGTTATTGTGAAGTGAAGATGCTAAGGCTGCCATAACAAAATACCACAGGCTGGGAGGCTTAGACAGCAGAAATGTATTGTCTCACAGTTCTGGAAGTCCAAGAGGAAGGAACGGGCAGGCTGGGTTTCCCCCAAGGCCTCTCTCCTCGGCTTGCAGGTGGCTACCTTCCTCACATGGCCTTTCCTCCTGTTTGTGTGCATCCCTGGTGTCTTTCTGTGTGTCCAAATTTTCTCTGCTTAGAAGGACACCTTCATTAGATTGGACGAAGGCCTATCCTAACAGCCTCATTTGAACTTTATCACCTCTCATAAGGCCCTATCTCCCAATACAGTCCCATCCCAAGGCTTCAACCTATGAAGTTTGAGAGAAGACACCATTGCAGCCCATAACAGGATCCAGTGTTATTCTCTGCATGTCTGATTATGCCAATGGCTAAAGTCACCCTTAACTTACACACCAACAGAGCACACACTTGGTCTTGAAGCAAGAACCTCAACAATTTTATTTGGTACAGAGCTGAACACTCTGCTTTTTCAAAAAGTGTTGTCTCCCAATTTTAATCTCAAATTCAAAAGAGACTTCATATTAGCCCCTGAATCATTAGCAAAGGAGCAGAATCAGAGATGACTGTGCTGTGCTTAGTCATTCAGTCGTCTCCGACTCTTTGCAACGCCATGGACTGTAGCCCACCAGGCTCCTCTGTCCATGGGATTCTCCGGGCAAGAATACTGGAGTGAGCTGCCATGCCCTCCTCCAGGGGGCATGCCTTCCCAACCCAGGGATCAAACTCAGATCTCCTGCACTGCAGGCAGATTCTTTACCATCTGAGCCACCAGGTAAACCCAAGAAAACTGGAGTGGGTAGCCTATTCCTTCTCCAGGGGAACTTCTCGATCCAGAATCGAACCAGGGTCTCCTGCATTGCAGGCTGATTTTTTACCACCTGAGCTACCAGGGAAGCCCTCAGAGATGACTGACTCCAAGCAAAGCCTCGGAAGTAGCCTGTCATGATTTAGAAGCTTCTGAATAATGACCAGCTGTTCCCTGATGCTTAGTAAATGTTACATTACATTGATAATTTATCTGACTTCACAGAGACATCCGGAGGGAAAATCGAGGCACCAAGAGACAAGGGCCACAACCTCTTCAGAGAAAGCGCAAGGAATGATAGTCAGAATTCCCGCTCCAGCCCCATGCTATACATTACTTTGCCTGTAACAAATTCAGAGTTTGTCAACTTTCTGTTCAAATTGTGGTGCGTTGTAAGTGTACTATAACAGTGCACAGTCAAAAGTATGTATTTCAATGGCTTTATCTTTCTTACCTAGCCATCCAGAAATTATTGATGCAGTTTTCACTATTGATGCAGTTTCCATTATAACGCCACAGTGACGTTTGCATAATATTTTCTGTTACCATGTACTTTTGCACGGTTATGGCTCTCTAAAACTCCCCTGGGACAGAATTTTTTTCACCTCGGTTTCAGTTCCGAAGTAAATTTTTTTGGTAACGACAGATGATGACTTTGGGGCTATTTTGAAGTTATGTGGATGTAAAAGAAAGGAGGATTTTTTTTTTTTTTACTGCAATGAATATTTTGTTACCTTTTGTCTAATCAAACACCACAAATCAAAAATAGCTGAACATAAAAGTATCAAGCAAGGTAGAGTAATAGATTTCACTGAAGACTGCCCACGTTGTCAGATTTCACTAAATGAGATTTGCATTCACATGCTTATCAGTATTTTAGAAATACCCTGAGTGCACACAACTGAAAATGTCAGGAAGTTGAAAAGAAAATCTATGCATGTGTCGATTTCCAGATTGCCCCAAAGCACAGCAAATAAACAAACTTAATTATGTGATCAGGCCTCAGTGACTTAACCTCTCCGGACCTCCGTTTCCTCAATTATAAAAGGAGGGGCTGGACTACCTGATCGCCAAGGCTTGTCCCAGCTCTGTTTGGACCCTGGATTCAAATCAATGACACTTTCAAAATCACCCTGGAAGGCTCTGTTAACTCAGAAGGGTAGCTGTCTTTGGCAGGTAGTTACTGAGTAACGGAGAGCTTCATTTTAAGGCAGAGAGCAGGAAGGCACTACACCCTTCTGCAAAGGTTCCCCAGCTTTAGTAAATCGGAAAGAAAAATTAAACTAAATCCTAATCACCAAGATCTTTTTTCAAAAAACCAGAAACCCAAGGGTGTAAATCACACGGGTCATTTAAAAGAATTTCTCACTTCCTGATGGTCTGCTTGGTGCTGATAGTCAGGTGCTGAGCTCGGTGCAGAAGACAGGAAAGATGCAGACATTCAGAGCTTGTGCACATTTTCTGTTTGCTCTTAGTATCTAATGGATACTCTGGGAGACTGTTCCTGTTATGCTTACTTAGCATCTGTCTGATGTAGACAACAGTGATGTTTGCATTCTGGTGACCATATCTTGGCTAACTTCGCTAATTTATAGAGTGGTGCGTAGCTGTCTCTTCACCTCCACCGCGAGTGGTTTTGACTATTAAATTACATGAAGAGTCTAAATGTGCCTGCTGGTTAACTGGATGCTCCGCCAGGTTACAGGTAGGAGCGGTCCACTTTGCTGTGTGTGGATCATTACATGTGTCACCTAGAAGATGCAAATGGGTGTGAGTCTAATAGTCACAAGGTTAGAGTCACAGACACCGGTGCTAGAATTACTTCTCTCATGACCAGGCTGTGTGTTCTATGGAGGTCAGCTATCTATTCTCATCCTCCCTTTTCTCCTGGACAAATTAATCTCCAAAATCCCTTGCAGATCCAACAGCCTAGAATTCTAAAATCTCTAGGTCAGCTTGGATATGGTTGAATAGCATTTTAGGTTTCCTCTCAACCTTGTGGTTCTTTTCTAAAATATGTAACTAAATCCTAAATTTGAAAGAATTGAAAAGTTTGCATCGATCACTCTACACTGTGTAGTAAAACTTGATTAATTTAATTTCTGCTAATTTTGTCTTTAGCTGTAACTTGGCTAAGGGCCAACCTGATGTTAAAAAAAAAAAACTCACTATGTAAAAGAATAGGTATAATAATGATTACAAGGGGAAATGCTTAACTTACTTAAGATAGAAATGGGTTTCATGGACTCAAGGACTCAAGTCCTTGATATAGGTATTATGATTCCTTCCCATATATTAATTAAGGTAGTTCCTGAAGATGTTTGTTTATTAATCATTTGATGGTCTAGTTTGGATTGCAGTTGTTACTTTCAAATATCTCACAGGTAGTATATATTTACTGCTATACTTCAATTCAGATTTTTCTCAATTTGGGCAGCAGTTTGCCCAAATTAGTTTAAATTAGGGAGAGTCTATTGTGCCCATCAATGCCTCATCTAAATGGCAGAAATGATGACTATAAAATTTGTCTTAGTTTTGTTGGAACTCTGCAGCTTACCATTTAGTCTGAGCCTCGTAAAGAATGAACATGAAATGATTAATGGCCATTACTGATTTCTTACAGCTGTAACTTATCAGAATATGTATATTCTAATACTGTACCCATGGTAATTATCTCATTACTATGAAGTGTCACAGAAATGCATTATGTGAAGTACACGTTGAATCAAACTTAGCAATTTCTTTTTATGTTCAAAACCCTGAGGCTTAGTGTTCTCTAATAGTTGGAGCTTTGCATGAAAGTTGGGGCTTTGCAAAAAGAGTTGGGGGCTTTGCAGGGGAATAGGGGGCTTAGCATGGGAGTCATGCACATGAGTTGCAGTTCCTGGGCAGAGGCATCACCAGCTTTGTGTCTCTGGACTTCTTTGAAACTCTTCTGCACCTTAATTTCTAATTTGAAAATGGGCATATTTGTGCATGACCCTGCTATACCTCATAGAAAGGATTAAGCAGATTAGGTCTATAAAACAGTTGGTCACCAGGAGGAAAGGCATTAAGGAAATTACTCAGCACACAACAGTGGTGACTTCTCCAACTGCATGAATATTTAATGAACAGGTACACATAATACTTGACATTTCTATGGAGCTTTTCATGCAAGCATTCTTACATCACTTAAAGAAATGCATGGCAACAATTATCACAGACCGTAGAAGATTAGCTCCTGGGCCAGAGAGGGTAGAGATATAGAAGCTTTGTTTCTAATATCAGGGTGTTCCAGAGGAATTAAACATCCAGATCCAGTTATCCCACAAACCTGAAGATACAGCCTTAGAAACAAGGCGATGTTTATTCGCGAGTCAGCCACCCATACATCTGAGATGGCCTACACAGCGTGAGAGCAAAAATTCCCAAAGGAGGTGAACACACGGTTGGAGACAGGTCCTCTTAATTAGATGAGAAAAGCCAGCAAAGAGATAAACAATATCAGTGAGAGACTAAAACAAAACATCATCATGAAGGCAGGACAAAGCAAAGAAGAACAATTTGTGGTCAGATTTGTCATGCCAGTTGCAGCTCTGAAATGAAAACTAAGAGTCCACTGTATTAGTATCAGAGTAATTCAGTGGGAATCTAAGAGAGGGTTCCTCTAGGACACCCAACAGCATCAATATCACCAAGGAACTCGGACATGCAAACTCTCGGTCGGGTCTCCAGACTTCTGAATCAGAAACTCGAAAGGTGGGGCCCAGAATCTGTGTTATAACCAGTCTGTCCCCCTCCCCGAAACAAGTGATTCTCCTGATTTGAGAATCCGTATTCAAGAACAGTGCTGTCTGGGACTTCCCCAGTGGTCCAGTGGTTAAGACTTAGCCTTCCACTACAGGGGGTGCAGGTTCGATCTCTGGTCAGGGAACTAAGATCCCACATGTCTTGTGACCAAAAATGCAAACATAAAACAGAACCAATACTGTAACAAATTCAAGAAAGACTTTTAATAAAACGGTCCACATCAAGAATAGTGCTGTCTGTTCAACAGAACTTACTGAGGTGATGAAGGTGTTCTGTATCTACATTTTCCAATACATTAGCCTCAGGCTGTATGTGGCTATTCAGTACTGGAAATGTGGCTAGTCCTATAAGGAACCAATTTTTACATTTCATTCATTTTAGTTAAATTTAAAATCGCTGCATGCAACTAGCAGCAACTCTGTTGGATAGCAAAGTTCTAGAATTCTGCTGTGAATGGATACCAGGTTTTGGGTCAGTAAGAGAAGCAAATGGTGAAGAATGGAGATGCTGGCATGGACTCTTCTATAGATAAAATATCATTTGGAAAAGCAGGAGAGAAAAGGCATCATGGCTTCTAGGCCAGGAGGTTTGGTCAAGGTTTTTCAGGAAAAGGAAGGCCTGGATGGTTTCAGAGGTGAAGAAAATCACAGAGCAGGAGAGGTGGACATTAAGACAGGAGGGACAACCTGTGGCTGATTCATGTCAATGTACAACAAAAGCCACCACAACACTGCAAAATAACTAGACTCCAAAATAAATAAATTAATTAATTTTAAAATAAATAAATTAATTAAAATTTTAAAACAAAGATAGGAGGGACATGTGAAAAATTGTGTAGTAAATGTCTAACTGTGGTAAAATATCCATAATAGAAAGTTTACCATTTTAACTATTTTTAAGTATACAGTTCAGTGGTATTAAGTACATTCATGTTGTTCTACAATCATCTTCACCATCCATCTCCAGAACTCTTTTCATCCTGCAAAACTGAAACTCTATACCCATTAAACTATAACCTCTTATTATCCCAACTCCTCAGACCCTGGCAAGCACCCTTTTTCTTTCTGTCTCTACCAATTTATTCTCAATACCTCACATAAGTAGAATCATAGTGTATTCGATTTTTTTGTGTGTGACTGGACTATTTCATTTAGTATAATACTTTCAAAGTTCTCCACACTACATCATGTGTCAGAATTTCCTTCCTTTTTCAGGCTGAATAATATTCCTATATATATATATCTCTCACTCATCTGTCCAAGGGCGTTTGGGTTGCTTCCATCTTTTGGCTACTGTGAATGGTACTGTTATGAAGATGGGTTCATAAATGTATCAAGACCTTGCTTTCAGTTCCTCTGGGTAAATACCCAGGAATGGAATTGCTGGATCACACAGTAGTCCTACTGTTAATTTCTTGAGGAACTTCCACACTGTTTCACATAGAGCTATCCTATGTCACATTCCCGTTGAGATATCTGCTTTTGAATCAATAAAGAATGGCACATCAGAGCCACTGAAAGATGGCTCTAAAGGCAAATATGAGGAAGTATATATATACACACACACACACACACACACACACACACACACTTCTTTGGTGGCTCCATGATAAAGAACCCACCTGCAATGCAGGAGCTGCAGGAGACATGGGTTCGATCCTTGGGTTGGGAAGATCTCCTGGAGGAGGGCATGGCAACCTACTCCAGTATGCTTGCTTAGAGAATCCCATGGATAGAGGAGCCTGGTGGGCCACAGTCCATAGGGTTGCAAAGAATCAGACATGACTGAAGCGACTCAGCACACACACACACACACACACACACATACATACACATGCAATGGAATAGTACTCAGTCATAAAAGAGAATAAAATAACATCATTTGCAGCAACATAGGTAGACCTAGAGATTATCATACTAAGTGAAGTAAACCAGACAGAGAAAGAAATATCATACAATATTGTTTATATGTGGAATCTGAGAAACGATACAAATTAACTGACTTACACAGCAGCAATAGACTCACAGACATAGAAAATAAAGTGAGGATTATCAAAGGTGAAGGGAGGAGGTAGGGATAAATTATGATAATTTGGGAGATACACGTTATTATATATAAAACAGGGAAGCAACAAAGATGTACTATATAGCAAAGGGAAATATATTCAATATCTTGTAATAAACTATAATGGAAGAAGTCTAAAAAAGAATATATATATGCATATATATAACTCAATAACTTTGCTGTACGTTTGAAACTCTGTAAACCAACTATACTTTACTAAAAAGTTTAAATAAATAAGAGTAAAACAAGGGAACATTCCCAGATCTCTGGGGCAGAACTACAGCCAGGACTGTTACAGGACAATTGTGCTTCCCCATAAAAGATGTTGGAGAAGGAAATGGCAACCCACTCCAGTATTCTTGCTTGGAGAATCTCATGGACTGAGGAGCCTGGTGGGCTGCAGTCCATGGGGTCACAAAGAGTCGGACACGACTGAGTGACTTTACTTACTTACTTACTTACTTACTTATAAAAGATGTGCTGAAGTCCTACCCACAGGACCTTGGAATGCGACTCTATTTGGAAAGTGAGTTATAGATACAATTCATTAAAATGAAGTCACGCTGGAATAGACTGGGCTCCTAATCCAACATGTGTGGTGTCATTCTTATAAGAAGACGAAGATGTGATGGCATGGAGATGCACAGAGAGCGTGCCAGGTGATGACAGAGGCAGAGAATGGAGCTATGTAGCTGCAAGTCAGGGAGTGCCTAAGAATGCTAGCAAACCATGAGAGATGCTAGCAAACCACGAGAGAGGCTAGCAAATGGCAAGGAAGGATTCTAAGCAGAGTCTCAGAGGGAGCAGGGCTCTGCGGACACCTTGATTTTGGACTTCCAGCCTCTGGGGCTGTGAGACAATAAATCTCTGGTGTTTTAAGCCACGTGGACAGTGGTGCTTCATTGTGGCAGCCCTAGGACCTAATACGACTGCAGAGTATGAATCTGCAATAGGCCAAGGTCAGCCCATGCCAAGGCCAAAATAAGTATTTACAAATTACTGTGCATCCAACCTACCAATATGCTTCCTGATACACTGGGATAAGACAGGTTATCAGTCAATGTAACCTATATTTTGAATCATAGTACTTGCTGAAAGATTTTCTTCCTGTCTGTCTTTCACAAGAACAAATGGCGCCTGCACATAAGCTGCAGCTTCTAAGAACCAAGGGAGGAAAGAAATCTCAGAGCAGAAGCATGTGCACTAGTGTACAAACACCACCTTGGGGCTGTCATTACCTGAACATTGTTCTGAGTTTAATTCACTTATATCTGACTGCTGAATTTTTTTCTGGGTTATTAGTTCAAGTATGGCGCTTGCTTCACCTGTAAAAATCCACTTTCTCAAATTCTTAGGTTTGTCTGCTTTTGCTGACTTTGGGCTTTAAGTGTCCATGATTTCAGGGAATGATTTCAGTGATTTTGGGAAACTAGTAATACAGTTATATTCCTACATTTACACTTGAGTTTTAAGGAAAAAGTCAGCATTAAGGTGATGAGAGTTTAAGAGATTAAGTCATTTAAGAAAAAGCTGCCTGATATATACAGGTAGATAAATTCAGACTTTTATTTTCTTGGGCTAAAAAATTACTGCAGATGGTGCCTGCAGCCATGAAGTTAAAAGATGCTTGATCCTTAGAAGAAAAGCTATGACCAACCTAGGCTGCAGATTAAAAAGCAGAGACATTACTTTGCCACCAAAGTTCCATCTAGTCAAAGCTATGATTTTTCCAGTAGTCATGTATGGTTGTGAGAATTGGACCATAGAGAAAGCTGAACACCAAAGGACTGATGCTTTTGAACTGTGGTGTTGGAGAAGACTCTTGAGAGTCCCTTGGACTGCAAGGAGATCCAACCAGTCCATCTTAAAGGAAATCAGTCCTGAATATTCACTAGAAGGACTGATGCTGAAGCTCCGATACTTTGGCCACCTGAGGGGAAGAACTGACTCATTGGAAAATACCCTGATGCTGGGAAAGACTGAAGGCAGGAGAAGAGGATGACAGAGGATGAGATGGTTGAATGGCATCACTGACTCGATGGACATGAGTTTGAGCAAGCTCTGGGCATTGGTGATGGATGGAAAGGGAAGGCTGGCGTGCTGCAGTCCATGGGGCTGCAAACAGTCAGACACAACTGAGTGATTGAACCGACATCCAGGTGGTGAGTGGTAAAGATCTGCCTGCCAATGCAAGAGACACAAGAGACACAGTTCGATCCCCGGGTTGGGAAGATCCCCTGGAGTAGGAAACGGCAACTCACTCCAGTTTTCTTGCCTGGAAAATTCCATGGACAGAGGAGCCTGGTGGGCTACAGTCCATGGGATCACAAAGAGTCAGACACGACTGAGCACACACATATCCAGACAAAACTATAATTCAAACAGATACACACACTCCTATGTTCACAATAGCCAAGACATGGAAACAACCTAAGTATCCATGGACAGATGAATGGATAAAGATGTGGTACATATATATATACACAATGGAATACTACTTGGCCATAAAAAAGAATGAAATAATGCCATTTGCAGCAACATGGTTGCAACTAGAGATTATCACACTTAGTGAAGTAAGTCAGGAAGAGAAAGACAAATACTATATGATACTACTTACACGTGGAATCTAAAATAAGACACAAATGAATGTATCTACAAAACAGAAACAGACTCATGGACACAAGAGAGCAGACTTTGGGTTGCCAAGGGGGAGAGATGGTGTCGGAGGTTGAGGTTAGCAGATACAGTTCAGTTCAGTTGCTCAGTTGTGTCCAACTCTTTGCAACCCCATGGACTGCAGCACACAAGGCTTCCCTGTCCATCACCAGTCCCAGAGCTTGCTCAAACTCACGTCCATTGAGTCAGTGATGCCGTCCAACCATCTCATCCTCTGCTGTCCCTTTCTCCTCCTGCCTTCAATCTTTCCCAGCATCAGGGTATTTTCCAATGAGTCACTTCTTCCCCTCAGGTGGCCAAAGTATTGGAGCTTCAGAATTAGTGTCAGTCCTTCCAATGAATATTCAGGACTGATTTCCTTTAGGATGGACTGGTTGGATCTCCTTGCAGTCCAAGGGACTCTCAAGGGTCTTCTCCAACACCACAGTTCAAAAGCATCAATTCTTTGGTGCTCAGCTTTCTTTACGGTCTAACTCTTAACACCCATACATGACTACTTGAAAAACCATAGCTTTGACTAGCAGGCATTTGTCAGCAAAATAATGTCTCTGCTTTTTAAGATGCTGTCTAGGTTGGACGGGGGAGCCTGGTGGGCTGCTGTCTATGGAGTCGCACAGAGTTGGACACGACTGAAGTGACTTAGCAGCAGCAGCAGCAGGTTGGTCATAGCTTTTTTTCCAAGGAGCAAGTGTTTTTAAATTTCATGGCTGCAGACAATATCTGCAGTGATTTCGGAGCCCAAGAAAATACAGTCACTGTTTCCACTGTTTCCCCATCTATTTGCCATGACACAACAGGACCAGATGCCATGATCTTAGTTTTTTTAATGTTGAGTTTTAAGCCAGCTTTTTCACTCTCCTCTGTCACTTTCATCAAGAGGCTCTTTAGTTCCTCTTAACTTTGTCATAAGGATGGGGTCATTTGGGTATCTGAGGTTATTGATATTTCTCTCAGCAATCTTGATTCCAGCCTGTGCTGGAATTGACTATCAGATACACATACTAACTATTTTATATATAGAAGAGGTAAAGAACACGCTCCTACTATACAGCACAGGGAACTATATTCAGTATCTCATGATAAACCATAATGAAAAAAATATTAAAAAGAGACTATATATGTATATGTATAACTGAATATGAATAAGTGTATAGCAGAAATTAACACAACATCGCAAATCAACTATACTTCAGTTTAAGAAAAAGAAAAGGCTGCTTGGTTTTGAATCCTGGGTGAGTCTCTGCCGGAGGCAGATGTTCAGTGGTTGCGAGAGTTGAGGGGTGTGGGGTCAGCACTGCCATTTTCTTTAGTACAAGACAAGAGTCGCGATCCCTCAAATGTCCTAAGAGAAGGGTCATGCTGCTGCACCCTGGAAGGGGAGCTCAGCGATGGCTGATGCAAAAGCAATGTGGATTATTTGGTTGAGCTGGATAATCTTGAGTGTTTGCCAAGTCAAGACATAAGTCATAAAAATAAAGTCTTTCCCCTGCCTGCCTGCTTGTCCTTTTCCCTTGAAAACATACCTCTCGCTTTTGTTAAAAATCACTTACATTCCAGTAAAAAAGGAAGAAAAGAGCTGCAAACTGTAGTTACAAAGAAAAACATCCAGAGAGAACTCAGTATTTAAATTTCTTGACAAGCAACGTACCCAGTTAACAAACTCTTTCCCTCCTCTCTCCCTCCCTTCTATGGCCCCTTGCATTTAAAAAAAAAAAAAGGCAATTATATGCTTTGACTTTTCTTGAAAAGCCACAGTAAAAGTATCACTGTTCCAAAATTCCAAAGCAGTTTCACAATCCTAATGAAATGAGGGAGGAAATCGTTCATGTTGAAGTCTTGAAAACAATCACCCCATGTTGCTCTATGAAATATCTTTATAAACTGAAAAGGCATTTGCAAAAATTAGTTTGTTCCTTCAACACACACTCACTGAGCATCATTTATGCACTGGGCCCTACATGAGAAGCTGGGGATACAGAGATGAATAGGCCATGATTGGTCTGGAAGAGCTCACAGCACAGGGAGACGGTCATTATTATTCATCACAATGTGGCCAGGCTTCCCATGCCCTGTTCCTACCTCCAGCTCCAGCTTCAGGAACCTTGATTTTAATTCACAAAGAACCATATTGTGGTGGGGGCGGGGAGAAAATGACCATAGTAAATCCTGCGAAAGTGGCAGGTCTCTCTAGAAATATAGCTACTCTGTGAGCTTAGACCTCCTTTGAACAAAGGGGAGGGAGAGGAAAGAGCACAGTCAAAGACCTAAGCAAACTGTACCAGACCCAACCACGACAAGCACCTGGAACTAAATGAGAGAAATTCAAAACTAATGGGAAAAGAAAATCATACACAGGGTAAAAATGTGCTACAAAGGAAAACAAAACAAACTGGCAGAGACTCAAAAGCATCTTTCTTTCCTGTCCTTTGCAGAATTGCCCCCAGAATTACATCTGAAGAATGACATTACCTTCAGCTCCACTGGAAGCGTGAGGTTTCACAGACAAATTCACCCAAGTCTGGAATTGATAACCCAGCTTCTACATATTTTGGTTCTAACTCAGATAGCCCACGTGAACATCCAAACTCAGATTTTTCTCATGTGGTTTTACGCCTGCTTAGATTCAGAGGCTGCCGAGAAAAGTATATACACAATAAATCTAAAATCATTCAATTACCTTAAGTCAATTGGGAGGCTTATATTTACTGAGAATGGGCATTTGACTCCCATATTACATAGACAAGCAAATGACTCCCATGTAGCAAAATCATTCTGGATAGTTTATTACTCTGTGCTCAGTTGTTCAAGGAACAAGGAGAAAGGCTTGAGAGCTTGATCAGGAAAATACTACATTTGTCAACTGGCTGCAACAGCTGCCAACACAGCCTCCTGAATTGACGGCTGTATGTGCATCAGCTCTCAGCAAATGGAAGAACTCAGCCCTCTCTCTGGAAACAGACTCATGCTGCAAAATTAAGTTAATTTCCTTCAGTTAATTAAACCGGTTTCCTTATTAGCAAAGGGAGATGACCAGTCTAGTCTACATCTAACGACTCACAGAGTGATGAGGCTAGCTAGCCCCATCTCTATATTTAAACTTGACTTTTAGACTGAGTCTCCTAGCACTCGCATAGGCAGTATTAGCCCCACCCAGTATTTAGTTCTGCTTTTGTGACTGTGGAACCAAGGATTCGCTCAGTCCATGTGAACTACCTCTGAGGTCTGTTGACTGTTAAATTCACATACTGTTTCATCTCTCTGATGTATGTGTGTCTGCACCCAAGGTACCATGACATATATTCTTGTAAGTTTGGGGACTAAGTAGTATTGGGGAATCCTCTGAATCCCCCTGTCACATGTTACCTCTCATGCAGGATAAGCTTATGGTGGATACATTCTGACTTCCTCTTTATCTTAAGCAAAATTTTGGTGGTGATGAGGGGTATGGACAGGGACAGGAATTCCTCTGGAATGGCCCAGGGATCCAGGTCCAAACCAGGATAAACCTGATGGTATTGCTGAGCCAACTGTTACTCAGACAGCCCCAACAACTGAAACTCTCCTTGAAGTTACCAGCAAATAGCCACGTTCACCATGTGCACACCATAGTACCCTCCTATGCCAGGCAAATCCAAAATCTCTTCATTCCCACACCAACCCTGCAAGATAACACATATCATTTCTACAAATGAGGAAACTAGGGCTCAGGGAGATTAAATAGATTGCCCAAGGTCACACAGCTCATGGGAGGGAGTCGAGGTTTGAATTCTAAAGCCTGTGCTTTTCCATGCTTCTCCACTTGTGAATGGAATGTGTTTCTCATTTCCAAATTATTCTGAAATGAGCATGGCTCTGAAAGAGACAGGAAGAGAGGGGAGGCATCTTCGGAACCACTTTCTCTCTGCAGTGGTTGCCTGGCATAAAAGGACATACTATCTGAAACAGGATTTTCAAAAAGGGCTGTTTCATATGTTCTCAGAACAGCTCTTCAGCTGTCTGAGCTGCACAGGTATAAATACATACCAGCCACTAACCCAACGCTGTCTGATCCTAGAAAAGAATAGTGTCAGCAACGGCCGGCACACCACCAACATGGGTCACAGGAATGGCCAATCACATTGCCGACCACTCTCCAGGAACATCACTGCAAAGGCACCAACACAAGACCATGTTTCCCAGGAAATCAAACCTGCTCATCAACCATGGCTTATCCCCGGAGCAGTAAAAACTCACACTACACTGGCACTGCCTTCACTTGGATCTCTGTAATTTTCTTTATTTTTGTTTATGATCGTCCTTCCCTTCAGTTTCACTGTCCTCATAAAACAGGGTTAATATTCTCTAGTTCAGAAGATGACTATATATGCCAAATGAGGCAGTGTATTCAACAAGGCCACTTGAAGACTTCTTGTAACTTTCCTCTTCCATTAACGACTTCACAGTAACCTGGTGGGGATTTCCAAGCGGATGTCCCTTAATACCCTGTTCAATGCTGTTATCAAGTGTAAGGATAACACAAATATACAGTTTTAGATGACAGAAGCAAGGTTCCACGATATGAACACTGCCAGTTTTTTAAACTTGAGGTTTACATCTATGAACAGTATGAAAGGCAGAAAGATATGACACTAAAAGATGAACTCCCTAGGTCGGTAGGTTCCCAATATGCTACTGGAGATCAGGGGAGAAGTAACTCCAGAAAGATTGAAGAGACGGAGCCAAAGCAAAAACAGCACCCAGCTGCGGATGTGCCTGGTGATGGAAGTAAAGTCCAATACTGTAAAGAGCAATATTGCATAGGAATCTGGAATGTCAGGTCCATGAATCAAGGCAAATTGGAAGTGGTCAAACAAGAGATGGCAAGAGTGAACACTGACATTCTAGGAATCAGCGAACTAAGATGGACTGGAATGGGTGGATTTAACTCAGATGACCATTATATCTACTACTGCGGGCAGGAATCCCTGAGAAGAAATGGAGAAGCCATCATAGTCAACAAGAGAATTCAAAATGCAGTACTTGGATGCAATCTCAAAAACGACAGAATGATCTCTGTTCATTTCCAAGGGAAACCATTCAATATCACGGTAATCCAAGTCTATGCCCCAACCAGTAACACTGAAGAAGCTGAAGTTGAATGGTTCTATGAGGATCTATAAGACCTTCTAGAACTAACACCCCAAAAAAGATGTCCTTATTATAGGGGACTGGAATACAAAAGTAGGAAGTCAAGAGATATTTGGAGTAATAGGCAAATTTGCCCTTGGAGTACAAAACGAAGCAGGGCAAAGGCTAATAGAGTTTTCCCAAGAGAATGCACTGGTCCTAGCAAACACACTCTTCCAACAACAAAAGAGAAGTCTCTATACATGGACATCATGAAATGGTCAATATCGAAATCAGATTGATTATATTCTTTGCAGCCAAAGATGGAGAAGCTCTATACATTCAACAAAAATAAGACCGGGAGCTAACTGTGGCTCAGATCATGAACTCCTTATTGCCAAATTCAGACTGAAATAGAAGAAAGTAGGGAAAACAACTAGATCATTCAGGTATGACCTAAATCAAATCCCTTACTTATACAGTGGAAGTGATCAACAGATTCAAGGGATTAGATCAGATAGAGTGCTGAAGAACTATGGATAGAGGTTCATGACATTGTACAGGAGGCAGGAATCAAGACCATCCCCAAGAAAAACAAATGCAAAAAGGCAAAATGGTTGTTTGAGAAGGACTTACAAATAGCTGTGATGAGAAGTGAAAGGCAAAGGAGAAAAGGAAAGATATATGCATTTGAATGCAGAGTTCCAAAGAATAGTGAGGAGAAATAAGAAAGCCTTCCTCAGTGATCAGTGCAGATAAATAGAGGAAAACAATAGAATGGGAAAGACTAGAGATCTCTTCAAGGAACTTAGAGATACCAAGGGAACATTTCATGCAAAGATGGGCTCAATAAAGGACAGAAATGATATGCATCTAACAGAAGCAGAAGATATTAAGAAGAGGTAGCAAGAATACACAGAAGAGCTATACAAAAAAGATCTTCACAACCTAGATAATCACATGGTATGATCACTCACCTAGAGCCAGACATTCTGGAATGCAAAGTCAAGTGGGCCTCAGGAAGCATCACTATGAACAAAGCTAGTGGAGGTGATGGAATTCCAGTTGAGCTATTTCAGATCCTAAAAGATGATGCTGTGAAAGCACTGCACTCAGTATGCCAGCAAATTTGGAAAACTCAACAGTGGCCACAGGACTGGGAAAGGTCAGTTTTCATTCCAATCCCAAAGAAAGGCAACGCCAAAGAATGCTCAAACTACTGCACAATTGCACTCATCTCACATGCTAGCAAAGTAATGGTCAAAATTCTCCAAGCCAGGCTTTAACAGTACTGGACCATAAAGCTGGATTTAGAAAAGGCAGAGGAACCAGAGATCAAATTGCCAACATCCACTGGATCATCCAAAAAGCAAGAGAGCTCCAGAAAAACATCTGCTTTACTGACCACGCCAAACCCTTTGACTGTGTGGATCACAACAAACTGTGGAAAATTCTTAAAGAGATGGGAATATCAGACCAGCTGACCTGCCTCCTGAGAAATGTGTATGCAGGTCAGGAAGCAACAGTTAGAACTGGACATGGAACACGGATTGGTTCCAAATCGGGAAAGGAGTATGTCAAGGCTACTAATTGTCACTCTGCTTACTTAACTTGTATGCAGAGTATATCATGAGAAATGCTGGACTGGATGAAGCACAGCTGGAATCAAGATTGCCGGGAGAAATATCAATAACCTCAGATATGCAGATGACAACACCCTTATGGCAGAAAGTGAAGAAGAACTAAAGACCCTCTTGGTGAAAGTGAAAGAGGAGAGTGAAAAAATTGACTTAAAACTCAACATTCAGAAAACTAAGATCATGGCATCTGGTCCCATCACTTCATGGGAAATAGATGGAGAAACAGTGGAAACAGTGGCTGACTTTATTTTTGGGGGCTTCAAAATCACTGCAGATGGTGACTGCAGCCATGAAATTAAAAGACACTTGCTCCTTGGGAGAAAAGTTATGACCAACCTAGACTGCATATTAAGAAAAGACATTACTTTGTCAACAAAGGTCCATCTAGTCAGAGCTATGTTTTCTCCAGTAGTCATGTATGGATGTGAGAGTTGGACTATAAAGAAAGCTGACTGCTGAAGAATTGATGCTTTTGAACTGTGGTGTTGGAGAAGACTCTTGAGAGTCCCTTGGACTGCAAAGAGATCCAACCAGTCAATCTTAAAGGAAATCAGTCCTGAATATTGATTGGAAGGACTGATGCTGAATCTGAAGCTCCAAAACTTTGGCCACTTGAGGGGAAGAACTGACTCATTGGAAAAGACCCTGATGCTGGGAAAGATTGAAGGTGGGAGGAGAAGGGGATGACAGAAGATGAGATGATTGGATGGCATCACCGACTCAATGGACAAGAGTCTGAGTAAGCTCTGGGAGTTAGTGATGGACAGGGAGGCCTGGTGTGTTGCAGTCCATGGGGTTGTAAAGTCAGACCTAACTGAGAGACTGAATCAGAACTTACATAAAAGCGGATTTTAAAATTTCTGACAACCCCCAAAAATTATATGCAGAGTCCTGTGGTTATATGCCTTTATTTCAGGAGAGAGGATTTAAACTTTCATCACATTCTCAGTGTGGTTTAAGATCCTCCAAAAGTATACAGTAACAGATAAAAGATCAAGGAGAGCCTGCACTGTAAGCAACTTCAATTTCTTCAGAGTTCAAAACCACGTGCTTTTGCATTTCCAGGTTGCATTAATGAATGCATGTTCTCCAGATCCAGGGAGGCTGTGCTTATTCTACACTCATGGCAGCTGGAAGGCTGGGCGTGGTTCCAGAGTACTCATTCTCACTGGGCAGCAAGAGGACATGACCAGGGCAGAGAAGGTCCCAGAAACCATATCATGTGAGATGGATGAAGGAACAGATGAAGGAACCAAGGTGTTTTTTTTTTTTTTGCCAAAGAAAGAGAACTGGGGTGTAGGAATGCCAGAGCTCCTCTTTAAGTGGGTGACCATTGCTATGTAGGAAATGGATTAGTTTAATCTATATAACTCCAGAATATGGCACTAAGGTCAAGCATTGGAAATTACTGAGAAAAAGAAATCAGACTCTCTGTAAGGAGGAACTTCTAAAAATGATTAGAGAGATTGAAAATAGAAAGGGCTTCCCTGTGAGGCTAAGATCCTCCTGTCCCTTTGGTTTTCATACCACGTTGCATGTTCATCTGCCAGGGATTTGTAAAAGGGATTCTTTATTGGGTGGAAGTAGGAGAAAATGACCTCTACGAGTCCTTCTAATTCCATGATCTATTAAGATTTTATATCTCTTATTAAAATTTATAGTCAAAGATGCATACACATGTTCCCTTCCTTCATATAATAGATCTTTATGGTGAATCATTTTATAAGGAGGATAATCAGTCTTTTTTAAAACTTTTAATTTCTATGTATTTTGTTGCCTTAAAATGGGCCCAGAATGCTGTGTCTGTGTTTTCAGCAAAACCTCACCCATCTAACCTCCTTGTCTGAGTCTGCCCTACCCCCACCAGCCTTCTCCCTGGGACTCCTGGGCTCTCTGCCTAACTGTGTAACCTTGCTTCCCACCTATGGTCTTTCCAGTGTATTCACCACGACAACTAGAGGAATAGTTCAAAACTACTCATCAGAGGATGTCTTGCTGTCTCAGTTCAGTCCAGTTCAGTCACTCAGTCATGTCCAACTCTATATGACCCCACGAACCATAGCACACCAGGCCTCCCTGTCCTTCACCAACTCCTGGAGTTTACCCAAACTCATGTCCATTGAGTTGGTGATGCCATCCAACCATCTCATCTCTGTAATCCCCTTCTCCTCCTGCCCTCAATTGTTCCCAGCATCAGGGTCTTTTCAAATGAGTCAGCTCTTCGCATCAGGTGGCCAAGCTATTGGAGTTTCAGCTTCAACATCAGTCCTTCCAATGAACACCCAGGACTGGCCTCCTTTAGGATGGACTGGTTGGATCTCCTTGCAGTCCAAAGGACTCAAGAATCTTCTCCACAGTTCAAAAGCATCAATTCTTCGGTGCTCAGCTTTTTTTATAGCCCAACTCTCACATCCATATATGACCACTGGAAAAACCATAGCCTTGACTAGATGGATCTTTGTTGACAAAGTAATGTCTCTGCTTTTTAATATGCTGTCTAGGTTGGTCTTGCTGTCTAAAGTCCTTCTATAGATTCCCAGTCTCTTAAAGTCACACTCAGGGTCATGACCCGGAAGGTGTTAGATGACCTGGTGCCTCCACGCTCATGTTAGATGCCCTGGTGCCTCCACCAGCCTCCCTTCTCTCCCTGAGCTCTGGCCACAAGGGCCTCTCCTCCTGCTCTCCTCCTCTGCATCTATACCTGCTTCCTCTCCACCTTGAAGCTGCTCCTCTCAGCTCTTGGTCATCCTTCAGATCCCAGCACAAGTATCAACTCAGGAAGGCCGTCCCTGGCCACTGTGTCTCAGTTAGGTGCACCCCGCCTACACTTGAGCATACCACTGTTGCATTTCCTGTAGACCTCTTATCACAACTTATCACCATCTTTTTCTTACTTTTGGCTTGGTATTCTTCCCCCATCTTAGTGTAGCTCCCTGAGCGTGAGGACCTAGTCCATGTTGTTGCCTAATGTGTTCTGTCCAGTGTCTAGCACAGGGACTGGGCCATGGCTGAGGTCAGTAAGTGCTTTCAGAATGAAAGAATGAACGCATGGGTGAGTGACTGTAGGAACAAGCCTGATCAGTACAGACGGTCGGCTCTGAGGCTGTGTGTGACCTTGTTGTATTAGACTAAAACAGATATGTTTCCTTGTTCATCCTCTTACCTAGGACAGGGTTGTGTACACAGCAGGTCCTCAAAGAATTTTCCATGGCTCCCCTACAAGAAGCTCACAAATATAAAGTCAAAGATTAGAAAAAAATAATCTTTTTTTGCTGAAGACAGACATTATCCATGCCATAGAGTATCCGCTGAGGGGTACAATCCTAGAGAGAAACAACCCAAGTCCCTAAACCTAGGATAGCATATTTTTTCTTCCTCCTTGGGCTCTCAGGAAAAACCATTCTGGCTGAGAGGAGCAAGAAATGCTGGAATGGGTTACTGAGGAGGTGGTAGAATCTCCTTTTCTGGAGATCTTTAAAAATAGAACAGCCATCTGGGATGATTTAGATATGGTCTCTATTGAAGAAGGGGGATGGAAAGGAAAGATCTCTCTAAGTTCCATCTCATCCTTGATTTTCTGATATTTCACTTTAAGCTTTTATTCATGGCAAAAGCCTGAAAGGAGCTAGGAATTCACTTTTTCTTGTTAACAGAAAGTGAAATCCCATTTTCCTTTGAGCTGTAATTCTGCTGTATCATTCTCTTTTTCTCCTCAAATAGGCAATTTGGATGTCATAATTTTTTGGTTAGGTAGAAAGTTTAGATGGCACTTAACTTCCATTCTCTTTCTTCCTGAAAGGGAAGCAAAGGAATCTGAAATAGAGGAGTTTAGATGTTGAGAAATGACAGCGTGAAGAGCACAAATCCGTGTGGGTCTTGCTACCACCACTGAAAACAATAGAGGGGGAGAAGTAGCCCAGATATAAACAGGCAAGACCTTGTGGAATGCCACACACCCCATGACAGGGACCCACCATGCTTACACACAGAAGTTAGTCTAGAAGTCTCATCTGCTGTTCGTAACAATTCATTTTTTGTCCTGTTTTATTTTTTTTTAATGGAATCAAGTTTGAGGAAGTCAACATGTAAACAGCATAAGGCACATTTTTTTCTTACATTTGGCTATGAAATTTATAGCAGTTGAACTGTTTCTGAGCTCTATTCTTACGACTCTTGCTTGGTTTGTCAAAGCTGTGTAGTTGAAAGAATAGATTTTAATACACAAGAATCTGAATTTAACTATTTTTACTACAGAGGCCACACCATAAAAAGCCTTGCTTAATGTTCCTCAGCAACATTTGTAGCCATAACTGTATTTCTAACCTAAATAAACCTGGTTGTGATAATCAAATACATTTATTTTTAAATGCTCATTACGGGCACCATAGAACATAACAAACTAATGGCCAACAGGACTGTGGTTTTGTTTTTTCTTTCTTCCAAAAGGAACAGAAACAGCTCTCAATGATGAAATTAACTCTTTCACCTTCTAGTTAGTGGATAATCCATACTTTTATGGAATATTGTGTTAAGCCAGAATGAAGTGTGACCATAAAGGCCTTCCTAAACCATACTTGAAAGCCGGCCCTGTCAGTTCACAGGACATCCATCAGGGTCATGTGCTCCCTCATCTGCTCACTGTTTCCAGAATGTCCACGTGGGAGATGTCCCTGTGGACCTCTGGGTGTGCCTGTGCCCACTTATACTAGAAACAGAACCTGAGTGGCAGATGTTTGCAGAAAGAAACTTCTAAGGTAGAAATTAGAGCAAAGAAAAACAAAAAGGCAGAAATGGAATATTCTCAAAGGACGGGAACATGAATTACTTTGAGCAGCCCTAGTGATACAAAACCCACACGTGGTTGTATTTTGGCCCATTCTGCTGTGTAAGTCTTTGCTAGAGGGGCGGTCACCACCTTTCACGTCTGGACAAAGGACACATATGGGTTCAGGGCTGAGAGAAACACTTGATCCTTTAACAGAATAGGATTAAGTGTCAGTGGGAAAGTTGTAGTTTCGCAGAACGTGGCTCCAACTTGTCCTCCCATGAGGCAGCTGCCTGGCTGCTGGAGCCCCTGGGGTTACTGAAGAAGGGCAGGATCCAGTCTGGGCCAGGGTTATAGAGCCTAGCATACCAGGATTTAATTCCTGAGTTAAAGCCTGGATGGGTTTGGGCCCAGCTAGGTCAGATCTGAGCAAAGAAGGCCTCCCCACTCCAGTCTTCTTTATATCTGCTTTGTCACCTTCTCTTTGCTCCACCCACACCAAAAGGAGCAGATGGCTGCTGCTGAGAATGATGGTGGTACTTGAGAGGCTAGGTCTTGTGACCCCATGGACTGCAGTCCGCCAGAATCCTCTGTCCACGGGATTTCCCAGATGAGAATACTGGAGTGGGTTGTCATTTCTTCCTTCGGCACCTGAGAATGCAGCCTCCCAAATCCCACAGGCTGAATCCTCCTGCTCCATTTTCTTCTCTTTATTCCTCCTGTCTCTTCTTTCCTCTCTGCCTTATGCTGTCCTAGCTGATCCCAGGGAGCACTGGGCAAACTCGGGGGGCAAGTGCCACCTTCTCTGGGAGGGTCTCAATTTGGAGCTCGTCTATCTACCATTCCTCACATCTAGGCTCTGGGACAGCTCCTACTGAAGACCCAGGTCTTCCTTTCCAGGCTTCCGGTCAACGCCCCTCCCTTTCCACCACTGGCCGGGCAGCGCCTTGGAAGGCGGGTCACTTTATAATTTACAAACTATCCAGTTTTCCCTCTCACTTCACTCTCCTGCATCATCGTTCTCTATCGCTCCTTTGGGGTTTGCGCACAGCCTTCCCTCACAAATTCAACACCACCACTCCCTCAGCGCAAAACAAGCGCGGAGAGCTTGCTGGGGCTTGCAAACAAGGCGGAGGGGGGGCGGTTAGCTGCTTTCCCAAAGCCCTTCCTCTGGCACTGCACATGTTAACGCCTATCTGCGGGGAGATTGCAATTCTAACATAATGAGATATTAATGAGTTTTGCACATGTCCCCAGCTACAACATTTCTCTCCCCTCCCCCCACCGCGCACCCCCTCTTCCGCGCAGAATCTGCTGTTTTTCTGACATTGCGATTTGTCCCCCTTCTCCTCTCCCACCCGGACGCCCCCGCCACCCCGCACACCTCAAGCTGCCAGCGCTACAGCGCACCAAATGGGTTGGCACCGCCTTGTTTCCTGGCCTAATGGATGCTTGTTTAAACACTGGGGCTGTTTGCATTGCTGCGGCTCACTACATGTTAAACACAGTCCTCTGAAACCCTATGCCAATCCAATAAAGGTATCAGCAGTTCAGTGCGGGGAGGCAATTAGGAGATGTTCCCAAGTGTGCCTTCGAAGCTCTAGGAAGGAAAATTTGATCGAACAACTAAAAGGAAAATCTGATTCGGCTCAGCATCACGTGGAGGACATAAGGCTTAAAGGCAGCCAGGTCTGCGGAGGGCAGAGGGAAATCAATGAGGGGCCGGAGGGAGCACGTGCGCCACGTTAAGGCGCCCTGAGCCAGCCTGTTAGGAACCCCGGCTCCCGCCCCTGCGGAGACACCCGTCTGTCCTGCCACTTTGGCTCCCTTTATCTTCCTTCCTTCCTTTTTTTTTTAATTCCAAGGGGTATACTTATTTATTTTTTAATGACAAACTGCCATCCTTCTTAACATCCTGCACCCCTCTTTCACCTTTAATTCCTTAAGCACTCATATTAACAACAACAACAAAAAAAGGCTTTTCTTGTGCTAGTCATTACCATATCAAAGGCGAGAGAGAGACAGCACACGCAAAAATCTTAGAGGGATAATACACCAGCAGAGAGAAGGCTGGGCTTCAGAGAGGTCGGTGGGTCCCTAACCTCTGGCTAAGGATATCAGTCGATAAGGCAATGGATTGGTTTTCTGCCTTGGCTAAGTCGGAGAGAGTAAGGGAAGGGAACACAAGATGTAAAGCAAAAGTTTTGGAAAGCCCTCTATTAAGTTCTGGACTTCGGTTTCTCTTTACTTTTCTCTGCTTTTCATTTAAAATCTGCCCCGCAATGGCCCTTGTTTCGGGAGAAGGCAGCAGCGGATGTGCCCGGCAATGTTAAGAAACGCTACACACAGAGCTCACTGGGGTGCCGTCCATTTGCCAGGAGTTTTGCCAAATCCCTGTCTGTTTCCCGAGGTTCCTGGCACAAGGGATGCAGCCAAGATGGAGCTGAGCGGCTGTCAGCCTCCGGCAGCAGCAGCCCAATGCAATGCGTGGAAGGATAACGCTGTCCTTTCAAGGCTGATGGGGCCAGAGTGCTAAAGGGAGTCTGCGGTGTAAGGGAGCCCTAATTACCATAGGGTTCCAGACAGGTAATTATGGATAACACACTGAAAAGTAGTTCATCCACAAGAGTCTTTAGGCAGCCTCCAGACCAGCACACACACAGTTCCCGGAACAACAGAGGCCCCGGCCTTGCACCCCTGACTTGCCTTTTTGTTACCCACTGCACTTGCTATAGGAAAAACTCCAGCTGCCACACCCCCGGGCTCCAGGTGGCAGGCAACCAGGTACTAAAGGACCAGCAGGCCAGCAGCGTGGCTGCCCAGCCCGACTGCAGGGCAGGATGCAGGCCTGAACTCTTCTCTGTCATTGACCAGGAACAGTCATGGCAACTCAGGAAGACAGTAGCCTTCAATGTCCATAACTGTTGACACCAGGTCATGTACTACTGATTTTACATAAGCCACAGCTGGTGTATTTGGTTCTTGCCTTCTCCTTGGCTTTCTGACTTAACATTCACGGAACTTCTGCCTTATCTCAGGCCTGAAAATATGGGTGAGAGCACTATGGTAAAACCCTTCCAAAAATTACAGAAAATGCCTTGCTTATCTTGCACTTCGGGGAATGAAGTGTTCCACTTAAGATACACACACACACACACACACACACACACACACACACGCTACATCCTTTAAATGCCAAAGTAATTTTTAAAGATTTGAAAACTTTGTGACGAAAAACTTTCTAGAAATATTTAGGTGCTTCCCTAGTTTATTAAAAGGTAGATATTAATAACTTTTTATGGAAAAGTGTAATATGAATATGGTCTTTTCTAACTCTTTATTTTATATTGGTGTATAGTTGATTAACAATGTTGTGTTAGTTTTAAATGTACAGCAAAGTGATTCAGTTGTGTATACACATATTCTTTTTCATCTTTTCCATTATGGTTTATCACAGGGTACTAAAAATAGTTACTTCCCTGTGCTATAAGATAGGTCCTTGTTGGTTATCTATTTTATGCAATACTGTGAACTTCCAGATGTTTAAGCTGGTTTTAGAAAAGGCAGAGGAACCAGAGATCAAATTGCCAACATCTATTGGATCATCAAAAAAGCAAGAGAGATCCAGAAAAACATTTATTTCTGCTTTATTGACTATGCCAAAGCCTTTGACTGTGTGAATCACAATAGACTGTGGAAAATTCTGAAAGAGATGGAATACCAGACCACCTGACTTGCCTCTTGAGAAATCTATATGCAGGTCAGGAAGCAACAGAACTGGACATGGAACAACAGACTGGTTCCAAATAGGAAAAGAAGTACGTTAAGGCTGTATGTTGTCACCAGGCTTATTTAACTTATATGCAGAGCACATCATGAGAAATGCTGGGCTGGATGAAGCACAAACTGGGATCAAGACAGCTAGGAGAAATATCAATCACCTCAGATATGCAGATGACACCACCCTTATGGCAGAAAGTGAAGAAGAACTAAAGAGCCTCTTGATGAAAGTGAAAAAGGAGAGTGAAAAAGTTGGCTTAAAGCTCAGCATTCAGAAAACTAAGATCATGGTATCTGGTCCCATTACTTCATGGCAAATAGATGGGAACAGTGTCAGACTTTATTTTTTTGGGCTCCAAAATCACTGCAGACGGTGACTGCAGCCATGAAATTAAAAGACGCTTGCTCCTTGGAAGAAAAGCTACGATCAACCTAGACAGCATATTACAAAGCAGAGACATTACTTTGCTGACAAAGATCTGTCTAGTCAAAGCTATGGTTTTTCCAGTAGTCATGTATGGATGGGAGAGTTGGACTGTAAAGAAAGCTGAGTGCTGAAGAACTGATGCTTTTGAACTGTGGTGTTGGAGAAGACTCTTGAGAGTCCCTTGGACAACAAAGAGATCCAACCAGTCCATCCTAAAGAAGATCAGTCCTGGCTGTTCATTGGAAGTGTTGAAGCTGAAACTTCAATACTTTGGCTACCTGATGTGAAGAACTGACTCATTGGAAGAGACCCTTATGCTGGGAATGATTGAAGGTGGAGGAGAAGGGAACGACAGAGGATGAGATGGTTGGATGGTATCACTGACTCAATGGACATGAATTTGGGTAAACTCCAGGAGTTGGTGATGGACAGGGAGGCCTGGTGTGCTGCGGTCCATGGGGTTGCAAAGAGTCAGACACGACTGAATTGACTGACCTGAACTGTGTACATGTCAATCATGAACTCCCTATCTCTCTACCCCTCCTTATCCCCTCCCCAATCATGAGTTTGTTCTCTAGGCCTGTGATTTTGTTTCTTCTTAGTAAATAATTCATTGAGTAGATCATTTTTTTTGATAACTCATAGTATCCTACATTACCAACCTTGTTATTGGTTATCAGTTGGCTGCTTAATTTCTTTGGTTGGGGAAAAAAAAGGTAGTTAGTTGATTATCGCTGTTTATTAGGAAAGAAGAGAACCTTGCAAAAGACAACAGGCCAATACATTTAGGAGACTCACTTATGATCTGTCTTGAGATACCACCTTGCTGTATTTCTGGAGTCTAAGCTCTGTAGGAATGCTAGACTTGTTTCTCAACAAGACATGAACTAGCCCCACTCAGTAGAAACATTACGTTTTCTTTTTTCTCCTTAGTGTTTGAATATCACCATGAAATTTTTAAAAAGTGATAGTGACCCCAAACATTTTCAACCTGCTCTTTTATTCTCTCTCCAGACACAGAAACTCACACAATCTCTGGGCTCCCACAGTGTGACTCTCATCCAGAGACAGCAGCTGAAGTATACTAAATCACAGAGAGAAAGTCTGCTGCAAAGATGGAGAAGTATGGTAAAAGAGAACATGCTGTCGATAGCGAGTTTGAGATGATCAAAGTAGAAACAATAATTACAGGTGGACATGAGGACTTTCCTCTTCTTTTGATTGCTTCTTTGTGTGTACACTGAGGCTGTTTTAACTTAAATATATAAAGAATAGTCTCTGAAATCTCTACCTTTCCTACTATTTACATAACAACATTTTCTCTTTTTTCCCTAATTTGTAACACATGAAATTTTCTCTCCATGCAAACATCTTGAATTTTGTTATCCCGACCCAAGAATGGTATCCCTTCTCACCACCATGAAATGAAGCTCATATCCTATTGTAAAACTGTTAGACGATTATGAAAACCATTGAAGTCAGTTATCCCAAAGTGTACTTTCATCATTTGGTAGGCTTCACTCCCAAATACTGCTTTTCTCAAAGAGGTGTAGCTTTCACCCTTTGATATCATTCTTGGATACAGATGTAAAAATCTTTTACACTCAGGAAAGGAGCATCTTATTTATCTCATTTCACTATCCATTTATATCATCACTTTCTGATTACCAAAAATTGCTGGAATGCTTTGTTTGGAATAAAATGCAAGATTCTTAAACCTGAGTTATTGATGATGAAAAAACTCAGATTAACAACTGGAAGAACCCTGGTTGTGTGACCTTTCATTACCCTTTTTCCTTCAGTGTTTAATAACAATCAGCAAAATACGATTTTAGTTTCTGTTAGAGGAATTAAACCTTTAGACCAAAAAGTGACTTTGAGATTAAAGTAAAAGCATAAGTTAAATTTGGGCCCTTAAGCAAATATTTGGGCTTTCCAGGTGGTGCCAGTGGTAAATAATCTGCTTGCCAATACAAGAGACATAAGAGATGGGGGTTGATACCTCGGTGGGGAAGATCCCCTGGAGAAGGGCATGGCAACCCACTCTAGTATTCTAGCCTGGAAAATCCTGCCAACAGAGGAGTCTGGTGGGCTATAGTCCATGGAGTCACAAAGAACTGGACATGACTAAAGCGACTTAGCACACTTGCACGCAAGCCGATAGTTAGAGGTCCCTCTTTTATTAGCCTCCACAGAAATGACCTCAATCTGCACTGTGCAAAAGGGTGAGAGAGAGAATTTCTGTGAGTCCCTGCACTGGAGCAGTTGCTCCTACTGTTAAGATAAAGTGGCCAAGATACAAGGCATAGTCCCAGAACCAAGAGCGTAAAAATAAGTATGAACAAAGTGTAAGAACTGGGGCCAGTGCAGTCACCTTCATCCTCACCATGCAGAAGAGAGACCACTGATGACACCCTTGGAACAGCATCTGTCTGGTGAAGAACAAGTTGACAGTTTTTATTATATTCTATTTCTTCCCTATGTTTGAATATATCCAAAATAAAACGTCTTTTAAAAAAGTATGTCGACTGGTTCACTGGAAAAGAAGAACGCACAGAGGGCAAAGGAAGTGAGTACTGTATCAGTTCAGTCATCTTCGGATGGAGATCTTGAGCTCCCTGCCAAGCCATAATGCAAGAAGAAACAGGAGGATGCAGAAAGTACAGGAGCACAGAGGGCAGCCTCTGTTCTTGCTCAGAGAACTCCTCAGGGTGATGGGAAGGTCCAGGCAGTGGAGAAAAGGCTGCTGTTTACATCATGTTGTCAGAAGAGATTTCAGACAGAGCCCCAGTCAACTCAAAAACCCAAGCATCCACATACAGAGATGGCATATGTTCTGTAGCGTCTGACCGGAAGGAAATAGCCTTTTGCACAGGCTGCTAGACCTACATATCCAAAAAAAAAAAATTGGAAACGAGATGTAAGACAAGGAAAAGAATGACAATTAGAAAGGCTACAAAGGATGTTTGACTGCCTAACTTTGATTAAAGGCAGTTTGGATCATCTTTGATTAAAAAGTGTTTACAATATTAATGACTAATAGCCTCCCTTTAAAAAGTTTCTTTAATTTTAAACTATTTTTGACCTACAGAAAAGTGGCAAAAATAGTACAAAGCCCTTCTTATCCTTTACATTGCTTTCCTTAATGTTCATGTCTTACTTAACATAGCATGATTATCAGGAACAGGAAATTAATATCCATGCTATATTATTAATTAAACTATAGACCTTATTTGAATTTCACCATTTTTTACACTAATATCCTTTTCCTCTTGCAGGACCCCATCCAGAATGATCTCACAATGCAGTGAGTTGTCATCTTTCCTTAGTCTTTTCCTTCCCGTGTCTTCCTTGGCCTTGACACTTCTGAAGAGTACTGAGCAGTTGTTCTGTTGAAGGTCCCTCATCTGGGGCTTGCCTAACATTTTTTTCATGACTGGAAGAACTTATGCCTTTTTAGCAAGAATACTACAAAAAATGACGTCGTGTTATGCTTGGCGCATCATATTAAGCGGTTCATGATGTCAATAGGGCTTATCACTGGTGCTGTTTCCTGTGATCACTTGGTTAAAATGGTGTCTTATTTTTCCATTGTAAAGTTTCACTGTCTTTCCCTTTATAGTGAAAAAGTGTCTTGAAGGAGATATGCTGACACTATACAAATCCCATTTCTCCTTACATGTTACCCACTAATTTTACATACATCTGTGGATCTTGCCTTACACAATCATGACTGTGGTGTTTGCCTAATGGTGATTCTGTTTTCCAGTTTCCTTTCACATTTATTATCTGGAATTCTACTTAAAAAAGAGTTGTCACTTCTCCATGTTTTTTATAGTCAGTATGGAATCCTTGATATTTATTTTATTCTACAGGTTAAAATTCAGTACTATCTTTATCTTTCTGCCCAACCTGTACCAGCTGTGGTCATTAGGAACACATTTTCATCGACTCCTGTGTTCTTTCAACAAGCTCTTGTCTTTTGGAAGGAGTGTTTCCTTATTTCTTGGCACTAGAAGATGTTCCAGGTTTGTTTTGTGTTTTCCCTGCCTGAGCCCTGAAACACAACTGCTTCTCCAAGGAGGCTTGGTTCCCTTTATTGGAGAAGAGAGTTTAGAAACAAGATATGGATGCTGAGTGAGCTTCTTGCTTCTAGCCTTCTCAGCAGATGGAGTTAGGTATTAGTAATATATGCATGCATACTAACCCATTCATATACAGATATGTATATTTTTGTATCTCTGTTTGTGTATGGATAGTAGTTTATACTGCTACTCGGATCCTAATCCAATCGGGTTCTTTTTAGCCTTCCTTTCTTTTTATTGAGGGTCTTCCCTGGTGGCTCAATCAGTAAAGAATCTGCCTGCAATGAAGTAGACCAGGGTTTGATCCCTGGGTCAGGAAGATCCCCTGGAGGAGGAAATGGCAACTCTCTCCAGTATTCTTGTCTGGAGAATTCCAGGGCAGACGAGCCTGGTGGGCTACATACAGTTCATGAGGTCGCAAACAGTCAGACACAACTGAGTGAATAACACTTTCCCTTTTCTCTTTATTGATACCTTTTTCTCCGTCATTGTGATGCCCATAATAGCTTTCTTTTCACTTAAAACAGTTAAATTTAATCAACTCCAAAGCCATTCATAGACTGGAAATGGAGTTATTAATTTAGCAAACATGAATTGGCAAGTACTGTGTTTGTTTAAGGCCCCGAATAAAGAACTCTGGGTGGAATGGAGATAATCATAGACCCTACCTTCAGGTAGTTTATGGGCTACCAGGAAATATATAAAAATAATACAGAAAGTAAGGAGCGTCCAGAGAAACAAATAAATGGTGATGGGTGTGCAGAGGAAGGAGAAATGCATTCCTATTGAAGAAGCAGGGACGGCTCCTGAAGAAGCTATGGATCTTAAGAGCAGGCAGAATGGGATCTGTGATGATTAGGGGAAAGCACTCCAGAGATGGCTGGATGGTATCACCGACTCAATGGACATGAATTTGGGCAAACTCTGGGAGACGGTGAGGGATAGGGAAGCCTGGCCTGCTGCAGTTCATGGGGTCTTGAAGAGTCGGATATGACTTGGTGACTGAACGACAACAGCGGCTTCAGAAAAAGGAAACAGCTTGAACAAAAGCACTGGAAGAAGGTTGTGGAGGCAAGGCATGGAAAAAGAGTACCTGTGTCTGGCTGGAGTCCAGGACTATGAAGGGAGCAAGGTAGCTGGAGCTGGATCGCAGAGCACCACAGACAGGTGGCTATGGTGGAATCTGCGCTCTGTTCATGGGCCATGGAGAGCTCCCGAGGTTTTGTGAGCAAGACAGGGCCAGACAGCATGTAGCAGGACTCAGAATGGAGAGGGAATCTGTGAACCAGGGAAGATTTATGCAGGAGAGAAATCACTCTAGAAGCTACTGACACAGGTTAGGGAAGCAGAGATGGTCTGAACTCCGGCAAGAACAGCAGGTATGGAGAGGAGGCATTATATTGAGGAGCAAAGGTGAGCACAGTCAATAACAATTGACAATAGCTTAGATGAGGAAAGTCAGGAAAGAGTCAAAGGTAACTTCTGGATGTTAAGGAGATGTATTAAAAAGCTATCAGAGTTAGAAACCAGGATATAAGCAACGTAGTGGGAAACTGTCCAACAGCCGCCAAAATGCGGAGTTGAGGTAGATCACTTCCCACGTGATCATCCTGGTGCTTGGTTATGAGTGGACAGGAAAGGAGAGAAAATCACACATTCTATCAAGCCGTGATGTTAATTTCTAGCAGCAATGGTAAATGTCATATAGTAAAAAAGAAAAAAAACCCCACACTGAAAAGAAAAATGACATTTCAAGATGATAATGAAATTTCATTTGCCCATGATGCTGCTTAACTACCAGCATTGATAATCACCACAAAGGAGTATTTTCTTTGAAGTTAGATAGTTAGCACTCTCTAAATTAGAAATTGCCAACATTTTATCCATAATGACTTGGAGACTAGTAAAACAGAGCCATATAACTCCAGTCACCAGGGAGTTTTAGAACACTGAAGTTAGAATGAAACCATAATAGCTCCTCTATTAATGATTTATCACTATTCAGATGTGATGGTTTACCTCAGGGAACAGCTGAAACTCAAATATACTAGCATCTATACAACCATGGGGCGTCCCAGGTGGCGTTAGTGGTAAAGAACCTGTCTTTCAATGAAGGTTTGCTGCCTGGGCTGGGAAGATTCCTTGGAGGAGGGCATGGAAACCCATTCGTGTATTCTTGCCTGGAGAATCCTATGAATAGAGGAGCCTGGCAGGCTATAGACCATAGGGTCACAGAGAGTTGGACACGACTGACACGACCTAGCACAGCACAGCACAGACAACCATGAGAACACTGAGTAATCAGTACAAAATGTACAGGCATAGGCTGCATTTGCTGGAGAATGTCTGACTTTCAGGTTCGAGAAGCAACTACAAGTCAGTTATTGTTATGTCACAGTCTTTGTTGACTCTGTTCTTTTAGAGAATAAAGGCAAGAACTAAGTTTGTTCTTTTGTTTTGCAAGATGCTAGACACTTAATCATGCCATGGGGCAACAGAGAAGACAAGCGGAGGAAAAGAGCCTTCTTTTAGGTTGTGATGAAGTCGGGACTGCAGACCTATCAGCTGTAAGGAAGTCTGGCATGGATGCTCAGCCTGGCCCCAGCCAGATGACCACGTCTGGTGGGGCCAGCACCCACTATCCATAATGGCCTGCTCGTCCTTCCCCTGGTTGTGTAACCACAAGAGTTGTCCATCACCAACCAGCACACACTTCCAGGCAGGGTCTGTGGACCCAGATTCATACCCTGAGTTGACAGGGGGCGTGAGGACAACCTTGCCCTGGACCTTCACTAGTACAAAGATAGGTTGAGGCTCCCCTGATGGCTGAGATGGTAAAGAATCTGCTTGCAATGCGTGAGACCCCGGTCCAAGCCCTGGGCCAGAAAGATCCCCTGGAGAAAGGAATGGCAATTCACTCCAGTATTCTTGTCTGGAGAATTCCATGGACAGAGGAGCCTAGTGGGCTCCAGTCCATGAGGTCTCAAGGAGTTGGGCAAGACTGAGAGACTAATACACAGGCACACAGGAGGTCAAAGAGGGCAGGCTCCCCACCAGGGAGACAGCAGCTTTGAAGATATGAAACAACCATTGTAATGGAGATCAAGCTCCCCTCCTTATGAAATTGCCATGTTAAAAGATTTCTTTATCAGTTAAGGCAAGCAAGGTTGGCAGAACTGAATGCATCAGCAAGAAAGAATTAAAGGCAAAAACTGTGAAGTGATGAAGACACCCCCTCCCCACAGTATCCCCCTTCCCCTTCATGCCACTGTCCCTCTTCTCTGTCCTTCCAAGTCCCTTTCTCTGTGTTTAAATATGGAGTAATGGGACACTAGACCTTTAAGCTATTTATTAATTAATGACACTTTACTATGTTGGTTGCTTAGGTTATTATGTTACTAACTGATTCCATGATTTTTAAAATTTTGGTTTATAATTATGAAATGACGGCTTTGTCACTGCTATATGAATTTCAGGCCTTGGCCAGTTGTGAACTGTTTGAATTGAGCACTCAGAAGGGCCATAGGACCCCATTTTTAGTTCTCTAAAGAAGTGAGGTGGCAGAATTGGAAGAAATATGGAGTCTGTGTTTGCTTTGTTATCCTGGAACCACTTAGGTTAGGGTTCTTGTGTTCCAAGATGCTGGAAGGAAACACTGCCAGCGAGACTGACTCTACAGCTTGTAGGACCCAGTGTGAAATGAACGTGCAGGACTCCTTCATCCAAAATAAGCATTCTCAGATGATGACTGCAGAGCACTAGCCCATGCTCAAGGTCCAGAAGCCACAAAATCCTGCTGTTCTGCCTCCCAGCTCCTCCTTACTGAGCAAGTCTGTCATTCTTGACACTAAAACTCACCAGCATGCCCAGACACTACTTGAATCATGACCAGGTTTCATCTGCCATTTCTTCTCTGGACCTTGTACCACCTAGAACTGCAGCAACATATTAAAATGATTTCAGGTTTCCCTAGTGGCTCAGTGGTAAAGACTCTGCCTGGCCAATGCAGGAGACATGTGTTCGATCCCTGGTCTGGGAAGATCCCACATACCTCGGAGCAGCCACAACTACTGAGGCTGTGCTCTAGAGCCCGAGAGTCACAACTACTGAAGCCACGTGCCCTAGAGCCCATGCTCCTCAATGAGAAGCCACTGCAATGAGAAGTCTGGTCACTGCAACTGGAGAAAGCCCACGCTGCACAGCCAAAATTGAATAAATAAATAAAATTATTTTCAAAATGTTTTCCACTTTATATTTTGTTATTTTATGCAACAGTTCATTTTGTATTCACTTTTGAATAATAAATAGTGAAAGTCACTCAGTCGTGTCCGACTCTTTGCGACCCCATGGACTACAGTCCATGGCATTCTCTAGGCCAGAACACTGGAGTGTGTAGCCTTTCCCTTCTCCAGGCGATCTTCCCAATCCAGGGATCAAACCCAGGTCTCCCGCATTGCAGGCAGATTCTTACAGTCTGAGCCACAAGGGAAGCCCAAGAATACTGGAGTGGTGCCTATCCCTTCTCCAGGGGATCTTCTTACCAACTGAGCTAAGAGGGAAGCCCGTTTTAATAACATATTTTGGAGCATATCCCCATGCCTGCTCTAATTTTTTCCTACCAAACTGCAGTCCTGGATGTTTGTGTAGGCCAATGGAAGGCATTCTTCCTGCCATCTAAACATCTTCACAATGTCAGCAACCCTCCTGTATGGTCTCCTTGAGTAATCTCTGTTTTTTGGAATCACTTTCTGAAGAGTGAAAAGAACTTTAAAAAGTACTTCAGAAATAATATCCTGATTTGCTTTGTTCATTGAATAGTGCTCTTTTGATTGCCTTCCTTTGACCAAACTTTAGAAAAATATGATGTAAATAAAAGGTATTCTCTTCTTGTTTCTCATATCAGGGCATTAATTTTCTATTATGCTTGCATTTTTTTTGTTTGATCTTCTTTAACAAACTGTTACAATTTTATTATTATTATTTTTTTGAAGTGGTTTAAGGTTCAGAGCAAAATTGAAGGAGAAGGTATAGAGATTTCCCACAAACTCTCTGTCCCTAGGATGAGATTTTTATTGCTTAATTTATACAGTCATCCTTGATATGCACAGAGGATTGGTTCAGAACACCTGTAGATACCAAAATGCTCAAGTCCCTTAAATAAAATGGTGTAGTATTTGCATAAAACCTATGCACATCCTCCTGTATGCATTGTCATCTCTAGATTACTTACAGTACTTAATAAGTAAGTGCTACGTAAATGCAGTTGACCCTTGAACAATGGATTTGAACTGCTGAACTACAGGGGTCTAGTTCTGTGTGGATTTTTTTCAGTAAGTGTCACAGGACCCATGATCCATCGTTGATAAATCTACAGATGCTGAACCACAGAAAATGGAGAAATGTCATTGTGGGGGAAGAATGAATTATAAAATGTTTTAAAGGAGTTTCATTGATCTCAGGATTGTGCAACACCTCAAGCTAACTAAGGGAACAAAGTGCTGCTTAGTTAACAGTGACGGGTGTCAGTTAAGGGCTTTCATTAGTAGTTAAAGCTTATTTGTAATTAGCATATTGATTATTTACACATAAACCAGTTGCTTCTAAAGTGCTTGAGGGGATCAACAGAACAGCTTGTGAAGAGTTTCAAATCCCTCCTCCCCCCACACATGGTTTATTTCAGTACTAATAGACACTATTTTCCAAGCAGGTCTCCGCTAGGCCAAGGAATTATTGGCTAAATCACAAATTCCAAATAAGTACTGTCAACTAATAATCTTCATTTCTAGGAAAATGTTATCTGAAGTCCTTTTAAAGTAGGGTTGCATAGGTGAAAAACCACTGGAAAAGAAACAGTGACACTCACAGACCTAATCTAGGCTCACACTCGTCCACCAGCAGTGTCGATCTCCTTTGTCCCCATTTTAAGGGAACTGACCAAACTCTACAAGATTTCTTCACGAGGCCATCTGCCTTCCGTCACAGCTGATGAAGCCAGGGAAAACCTGCAGTCTCTGTACGACACAGGCTGGCTTGAACGATGAACTTCCTCCATCTGCTTCTGACTCTGGGAAACGTGTTGGGGAACACAAGAGAAAGAGATGCAGCTAGCAGTGGCCTCAGAACTAGAAAGAGATGCAGCTAGCAGTGGCCCAGAACTAGAAGGACGGCAGTTAAGAGAGGAGGCCAGGAGCAGGGGTGAGCCACGTGCAAGGGTTGAGTTGCCAAAGTTGAGCTGTTTGAGGAAACAGAGATGTTGAGGGAGGCAGGGAGGGAAGAAGGGAGGGAGGGAGGGGGAAGGAAGGAGGAGGGAGAGATGGAGGGAAGGAGGGAGGCGAGAGGGAAAGAGGGAACAGGAGGAAGGAAGGGAAGGAATAAAATGAAAGCCGTACATACACAGACAAGACAGATGACAGATGGACCACGTGACCCTTGAGAGGGCGTGGTTTGTACCCAGAGATTTCCTCATTGACTTTTCCACTCAGGCCTGGCCCATAAGCATCCTTAGAGAGAACTCTTTATCTTCTGAAATAAACTGAATGTGTTGCTGTTCCTTATTCTGTAGCTTGCTGCCAGAGATGAACTAAAATGCCCCCAAACATCTTCGTAATAGGAGCAAAGTCAGGGGCCTGAGGAGGGGTGGTATCTGTGGCTATGGGACAAAACAGAGAGACATCCAACATAGAATACATTTTACACTGGAAGAGCCTTCCTTCCTATAGATGTGAAATTTTTAAAATCTTATTTTATATTGGAGCATAGTTGATTAACAGTGCTGGTCACTTTCAGGTATATAGCCAAGTGATTCAGCTATAATGTGCATGTACCTATCCTCTTTCAAATTCTCTTCCCAGTTAGGTTATTACCCGTATGTGTGTCTTCGCAGGTACACAATCACAGAAAGGTCTTTTGGGAGGATGGTTAAGGCCTGGGTCCTGCTTGTAAAAGCCATCAGTGGCCGCTGCTCTGTCAGGCCTGATACCAGTGCGGGTCATGGGTTCTGTCACACTGCTTTGATGTTCCCAGGCAGGACAGCTTCTGCCTGCTAAATATTCATTTAATCCAATTTGGCCAATCAAACTTCAGGTCTAATAAGTGATTACAGTAACAGGCAGCTCTTAACCCACAGTCCCTTCTGTCTCCTGGTCAGCCTGGGGTTTTGTTTGAAAACCAGGATCTAGCAAAGCAGCAAGGGGGAACCCAGAGAGAGAAGGTAAGAGAGAGACTGTGTTGTGAACATGGTGTGTGAGTGCGAGTGTGTATGTGTGTGTGAGTGTTTGTAGAGGAGGGAGGGAGAAGGAAGGGAAGAAATGGAGAAAAAAAAAACAAGCAAAAAAAAAAAAAAAAGAAAGAAATGGAAGGCTATGTGAAAAGGCACATGGAAATCTTCCTCTCTGAACTGGAAATACAGATTTAAATGTGAATCTGCCTTCCGGGCAACCGTGATGTCACTTTCCCTTCATCAGTAGGCAGATGCCCCTTGCCTTCATGCTTGCCCATCATTCTCTTGGAAAGGGGTGGAGGAGTTGGCAGGGATCTTCAGCGCTCCTATTTCTACTCAAAGACAAATACGAACCACGTGGTTCTCCGCACGCCTCACTTAAGAGCATGCAGAGAGAACGACCTCATCTTCCAAAGGGCTTGGGGCAAACACCCAACTCAACTCGACGTGTTCTCTTTGTGTCGGGGAAAACTGGTAGGCTGCCGCTCTTGTTTTTCTAAACGTCCTTGGCCTAACACCACTTTGGAACACGGAGACAAGATTCTTTATCTACAGAGAGAAAACAGACCCTGAAGCCTACAGCAATTTTCTGCTTGTTGAATCTTGTGCCTGGTTTGTTTCAACAAAACCCAGTTTCCTTAGTATCACCTGGCTTATTCTATAAAACAGGCACTTCCATGTGGGTGTAACCGGGTTTAGCCAAAGCTCTCCGCTTTGCCAGACATTGTCCTGGGCAACGTACTGCTGCCAATATCCACTCAATTAGCAGGCATTCATCATCCATTTTACCATTCTCCCTACTGCTCATCACCCCCCAGCCCCAGCTCAGCAAGACATGGGCCCAGCAGGCTTCAGCTTTCCTGGCAGATGCAGTTACATGGCAACCATGAAGACACTCCTTTTTTTTTTTTCCCCAGACAGATATTCTATGAATCCTTGCAAGTTTATTAGTTCTGACTCATAACAATCCATCAGCCATAAGTGCAATAAATGATGCTTGTAAATTAATACCCACATTTCTGCAGAGGAGGTTTTATATATTAAATTATCTTTAAAGTTATAAATAAATAATCTACATGAAATAGATTTAAGCAATAAACATATACTCCACAAACTATACTCAGGAAGCTTTCTGTTCACCAAGCACAGGCAATTTCGGCAGTATCTTGTTAATAGGCCCCTCGAACCCACCCCAACATTCCCTGTCCTTCCTTTCTGGTAAGACCATAAACCCAGTGCATGCAATATTGGGGTCATTCCTTTCTTAGCAAAAACTGTGTGCTTCCTTTTTCTAACACCCATTCAATGCTTCAGCTGCCTTGTTGTTTTAAAAGAGAATTTAGAGATCTTCCAAGATATATTTGCTTCCACGGCCTCCTCTTTATCTGGTCCCCCAGAACTTCCAACCATGCCATTTGAACAGCCTTTCTAAACATTATTTTCTTTATTTTTATATAACAGTTTTATTATACATGTATGTTGTTGTTCAGTCGCTAAGTCATGTCTGACTCTTGCAACTCCACGAACAGCACTATGAAGCTTCCCTGTCCTTCACTATCTCCCAGAGTCTGCTCAAACACATACAGATATATACAAAACACAGTGTTCAGTTTTTTTCTATCCTTTACAAGCAATGTGTTGCAGCTAAGTAATAACACATCAGATTTTACCCTTACTAAGTAATGAAGATATGGCATCTGTGGTAATGAAGTATTGAGTTACGGAACACAGTTTTATTCAATGAATTGTTTTGTATAAACATTTAGGTTCTTTTATTGAACCTTATGTTTTGGATATGATCTGATAAGACTATACCAGAAGGATCCTTAGGACCTCATTCCCTATTGAAATTCTCCTTCAAGAAACTGCTTCAGGATTTAGATTGGGCTTTACCACTGACCTGGTCTTCTATCCAAAGAACAGACATACCCTGAACTTGAAAGTTTCTTGTCTCTTTATTTATCTATGAAGTTTTGCTTATTTTTATAATTTATCAAAGGAGTATCATACTTTAAGTGGTCTTTAGGGAGTTTTATTTTCCACTCTATACTGTATGCCTAAGATTGAATAATTTTTAAAAAGCGACTCCTCCAAAGGAAGTTCTGTTGAAATCATGGTTTCAGTTGAGTTTTTCAAGAACTCAAAACATTAGAAACTCATCTTGTTCGTAAAAGCAAAGAGGCTGGTCAGGAGCCAGCAGTCTGTTCTAATATGTGATGAAAATAAGTTGGGGCTTACATGAAAGTGGGGCTTCTCAAGCGGCTCTAGTGATAAAGAACCATCTGCCAAAGCATGAGATACGGGGATCTAGTCTAGACTAGACTTTAGGGATGGATCATGGGTTCGATTCCTGGGCTGGAAGATCCCCTGGAGCAGCACATGGCGACCCACTCCAGTACTCTTGCCTGGAGAATCCCATGGGCAGAGCAGCCTGGTGGGCTACATAGTCCATGGGGTTGCAAAGACTTGGACATGACTGAAGCGACTTAGCAAGCACACACACACAAGGGAAGGTCAAGTTCCTACCAGCTATCAAACAGCCGTAGCATAGTGTCTTCCAAAAATAAGTCAGAAACCATTTGTTTATTTTTATTTTTGTTTTTAAACAAGGGGAATGACAAGGAAAGAGAGGCTAAAATGCTATCCTCCAACTTTTATTTCTAATTAGCTATAATTTCTAAAAGAAACACTCAGTAAAATGTTTTGTAGAGATACTCTTCTTTAAGTACTGAATTGAAATCTGCATAATTTCATCAAGTATCACCCTTCCTGGAAATGTAATGATTACTGCACTCTTGTTTCTTAGAACTAAATATTTTACTCTTAACCCCAGTCATAGATTTAACCTGCTATCACAAACCCCGACAGCATTCATGTCAGTGACAACTTACAGCAAATTAAGGGTTAATGGCAAAAGTCTAGTCTAGACAATGCTATGTCAAGAGACATTTTTATTACTTAACCTCAAAGGCAACAGTAACAGAACTCAACTTTATGTCGGCCACTCCTATAGCTTCGTTGGTCCTTTTTTTTCTTTGCTTTTCTGCATACAGATGTGTTTTTGGCTGATGAATTTGGGAGAACTGCCTCCATCAATTATATTACACCTTTCCTGCCTTCATGCAATTTTGCTAGACTTCAAAATTTCAGGAGCCAGACAGATTAAGACACACAGACTTCAACTTTATATCCCTGCTGGATTCTGAGGCTAGACAGACAAATGCTGATCTTGTGGTTGTCTGCTAGGTAAAAGCAGCTCTTTGATGCCACACACACAGCACTCCCCACTTTTCCTGTCTCCTGTGCCAGTGCGGACACTCTTACATCCCTCAGAGTCTGATCCCAAGGGCTCTGTGTGGTTTCCAAGGCCAAGAGATTCTTTTCCATCTTTACTGAGGTCTAATTGACAAGTGCAAACATTGTATATATTTACAGTGTACAATGTAATCTTTTGACATATGCATACACTGTGAAATGATTATCACAATAAAGGTAAGTTAGACTCAAAAAGAATGTACATATACCTGTATGTGTGTGTTCTAAGTTGCTTCAGTGTTGTCTGACTCTGTGTGACCCCATGGACTGTAGCCCGCCAGGCTGCTCTGTTCATGGGATTCTCCAGGCAAGAATCCTGGAGTGGGTGGCCATGCCCTTCTCCAGGGGATCTTCCCGACCCAGGGATCAAGCCTGTGTCTCTTACATCTCTGCGCCTCTTACATCTCCTGCAGGAGATGTTGACAGGCAGGTTCTTTGCCACTAGCACCACCTGGGACGCCTCTCTCTCTCTCTTTCTCACACATATATGTGTGTGTATGAACTGAAGCACTTTGCTGTACAGCAGAAATGAACACAACGTTGTAGATCAATTCTACTTTAATACATTTTTTCAAAAAAGACAAAACTCTAAAACAAAAATATTTCATTCAAGTCAACAAAGGCTATTTTTTCCTTGATAAAGGTGGTACCCCACTCCAGTACTCTTGCCTGGAAAATCCATGGATGGTGGAGCCTGGTAGGCTGCAGTCGTGGGGTTGCTAAGAGTCGGACACGACTGAGCGACTTCACTTTCACTTTTCACTTTCATGCATTGGAGAAGGAAATGGCAACCCACTCCGGTGTTCTTGCCTGGAGAATCCCAGGGACGGGGAGCTTGGTAGGCCCATCTATGGGGTCGCACAGAGTCGGACACACTGAAGTGACTTAGCAGCAGCAGCAGCAAAGATTATATATATATATATATATATTTTTTTTTTTTTTTTCTTCTGAGTTCCTTCACATGGGAGCCATTACTTATGTCTCCTCACATGTATAACACAACGCTGGGAGTGTGTCACCTTTCACTTTAAGAGCACAGCAGAGCTCAGTCTCCGTTTCTGCTGCGTCCCAGTGCACGGAGATTCAAACCAGGGAACTGCTGCTCATTAAGATTTACTTACGTAGCTTAGGAGTTGGCTCAGTTCTCAGACTTTGTTATTAATGATACTGTCCTATAATCTACGTTAAATATAGATCACGAGCAATGCTGATGGATGAGTTGAATGTCACATTTGTGTTAGTTCAATTACAATCATATATTAAAATGTTCTCTACCCCTACTATGTAGATTTGGTGTAGGGTTCCATTATGATGACATAATATTCCTTTCATTTTCATAAAGACATGCTGGCTTTTTTATTTTGCTTTCTATTTCTAGACTGAGCTGTACATTATTGGCAACACATGCTGCCCACATTACAGAATTTGGTAATAACTTATACCATCTTTGAAAATTCTTTTCAGGGTGTAAGATCTTCTAGTCTAAGTTGTTATATGCGTCGAATCTTTGGTTTTCCTACATATTGTAGATTCTGCAAAATAATACATGGAGTCATGAATTTATCACTGTAAGTCTGAAACAAAGCCATCAATATACAGAGGTGGGTTGATGAATTAGGTATAGACCTTTCAACTTGTATTCTGTTTGTTAAGAAGTTTTCTCCTCAAGTTTCAGGCTGTAGCCTCCTTCCAGTGCATGAAACTAGAGTAATCCTAATTTGCCATTGCTTCTGGTGGTGGTATTGGAGTCTTTTTGTTTGTTTGTTTTTTGAGGATTGGGAGAGAATTCTGGAGGCAGAAAGAATGGTAATAATGACCAGACATTAACACAGCATGTATGTGTGATATGTGTGTGTATGTGTGTCAGCATGTTGTGTGCAAGTATAGAGTTGAGATACATGCTAAACCTCACTAGCGGCAAGGCACAGACACACGGTCTGCCACGGGCCCTCTGATCTAACATGCCTTCATATTTCAGTATGAAACATACAACTGAGTGAATTACTGAATCCTATCTTACTTCCCATTAGAAACTTTTAATACCAAACAAAGAGGCTTAACATCAAAGAGGACACAACCCAGAGGATTTATTACCTTCTTTAATAGCCAGCTAAGAGATTCAGGAGTCCATGCCCGCTTAACGGTGGGCTGCTGAGCACAGAGGGTTGCAGTTCGTTCTTTGCTTTCCTCTGCCCCGCTACAAACATGTGGGAACCGCTGTGTGATTACTGAAGCCAGTTCTCTGTGATCAATCTGGACTCGACACTGACCACAAGAATGCAGTCAGATATCTCATCTGAGACACCACTTTATAATTATGACATGAGGCCCCTGGGTCCCCTTTGTCTTCCATTGTATCTTACTTAAAATCACTCAGAAAGATGACTTAAATCAAACTTTAAGAAGGTAAAGTTTCCTGACTCTCTTTTTTTTTTCTTACCAAGGTATGCCCCCTGTTGTACATATTGCCACTGTTAATGAGAAAAAACTCAGATTTCTGGTTCTCCCATGTAAAAACAGTATAAATTAGATATGTAAACTACATAGAAACACAGGTTGGAGCAGTTACATTAGAAAACTGAATTGCGATTTGGTTAGTTTATTCCTCAAAGCTAAATAAAGCAGGTTCCTGTGAAGTTACAGTGAGACAAAGCATTTTCAATTTGACAGGTTAATTTGGGCAACATTCTTTTGCTCTGCCGTATTAGAATAACGACCCTCATAGCTCAGAAAACTGATATTAAGTTTGTGCCAATGTAAAATGTTTATATAAATGTGTTTGTCTTCTCATCTTTTTCTTCAATAAAACATAATTTTTTAACAAAAATGTAAAATCAGAACTTATCTTACTAATACCTGTGAAATGGGGTGCTGGTAAAAATAAAAAAGAATGTCTCACTTTTATTTAAAAGGATTCTTCCATTTAAACATGTAAGGACAGTTTACTTTATTTTTTTAATTAATTTTTATTTTTTTAGTTTGTTTTGCTTTACAATACTGTATTCGCTTTGCTACACATCAACATGAATCAGCCACGAGTGTACATGAACTCCCAATCCTGACCCCCACCTCCCCCCTCCCACCCCACACCCTGTCTCTGGATTATCCCCGTGCATCAGTCCCAAGCATCCTGCATCAAACCTGGACTGTCGATTTGTTTCACTTATGATATCACACATGTTACACTGCCACTCTGCCAACCCATCCCACCCTCTCCCTCTCCTGCAGAGTCCAAAAGGCCGTTCTATACATCTGTGTCTCTTTTGCTGTCTTGCGTACAGGTTTATCATTACCATCATTCTAAATTCCATATATATGTGTAAGTATACTGTATTCTGAAAGATTCCAACTCAAGTCTTTAATGACTTAAAAATAATCTTTCAGCTCCCAAATTACTTTTAATAATATATTTACATTTTAAGCATCAATATCATCTTATTCCCTTGCCTGAGAAATTCACAGCTTTTAAAAAAAAACACAAAATAATAAGCAAAACTTCTTGATCATATTAGTGTTTGCCTACTGTTTTGATTATCAATTATATACACTAGGTATTGTGGCTAATGAACAGTTAATTTTGGAAGGGTATCCTTCACTGATAAAATTAATACTTGTTAGAAATATATATGTATGCTCTTATTATTCAGTTATCAAAAGCTTAATGCTATATTTTTATTAACTTAATGTATAGTAAACTAAGATTATAATAATAAAGTTGAAAGATCACAAAAAAATAAAAATAAAATAAAATAAAATAAAAGGATTCTTCCAAAATAGAACACTTAAAATAGAGGATTGTTTTGAATAGCATTGTGCCCCTCCAATCATATAACATCAAAAGAAGGGAAAGCTTCTTCTATTAGAGAAAAAAATGTTTATAATCTTTACAGCCTATGGAGGTAAAAGAAGATATTGGAGAAGCCAGGTATGATTGACAGGAAAAGAATAAAGAGGACCCACAATTGAAGGGGCCTGGAGAGGGCTCTAGAGAGGTCAGAAGCTGCCAGGGGCTGGGAAAGTAAAGTGTCCCTGCTTTGAAAATAGAGAAAAGAAGTAGGGAAGAAACAAACTGAACCTTAGGGAAGAAGAAAAGGAAGTCAGCGGAACTAGAGCCCCGGGGTGGCAGGTGGAGTGTGGAGGATGGGCAGGAGGATGTCTGGAGTTTATTTAAGGAGATAAGCTCACTGCAGCAAACCTGGAATTCCAGGAATGACCAGCTCTGGGTCCAAGTAATTATGCAGCAAATGAGCTCTGTTGCTCAGTAATGTCTGACTCTTTGCAACCCCATGGACTGTAGCCCACCAGGCTCCTCTGTCCGTGGAGGTTTCTAGGCAAGAATACTGGAAGGGGCTGCCATTTCCTACTCTAGGGGATCTTCCCAACCCAGCAATCGAACACGAGTCTCTTGCATCTCCTGCATTGGCAGGTGGATTCTTTACCACTGGTGCTACCTGGGAAGCCCATGAAACATTATTTGGGCTAAAATGCAAATAGAAAGAACGAGAACTAAACATGGATGTGGATCAAGTTGTATTTAATACCTACACTGAACATATGTAATTTACTTGTTTAGAAAATGTTCAGTGGAGAAATGTCTGACTCTTTGCAACCCCATGGACTGTAGCCCACCAGGCTCCTCTGTCCGTGGAGGTTTCTAGGCAAGAATACTGGAAGGGGCTGCCATTTCCTACTCTAGGGGATCTTCCCAACCCAGCAATCGAACACGAATCTCTTGCATCTCCTGCATTGGCAGGTGGATTCTTTACCACTGGTGCTACCTGGGAAGCCCATGAAACATTATTTGGGCTAAAATGCAAATAGAAAGAACGAGAACTAAACATGGATGTGGATCAAGTTGTATTTAATATCTACACTGAACATATGTAATTTACTTGTTTAGAAAATGTTCAGTGGGGTGTTCTTGCAATAGCAGGTTTTATATGCTAAATAGCTCCCTTCTGTTGATTATCTACAATCTGTTGATTATTCACTACAGAATTTGAAACACAACAGGGTACTAAAGGATAGGTTGCAACCTAAAAGCAAAAGTTTAAAAGAAGATTCCTTCTCCTCAAACCCTAGGCAAGGATAAAGGCGATTTCCAGGAAGTTCTGATTTGAGGTCAGCTCTGGGCAGTTCCCGGAGAAGGCACTGACACCCCACTCCAGTACTCTTGCCTGGAAAATCCCATGGACGGAGGAGCCTGGTAGGCTGCAGCCCATGGGGTCGCTGAGAGTAGGACATGACTCAGTGACCTCACTTTCACTTTTCAGTGACCTCACTTTCACTTTTCACTTTCATGCATTGGAGAAGGAAATGGCAACCCACTCCAGTGTTCTTGCCTGGAGGATCCCAGGGACGGCGGAGCCTGGTGGGCTGCCGTCTATGGGGTCGCACAGAGTCGGACACGACTGAAGTGACTTAGCAGCAGCAGCTGGGCAGTTCCATTCACTCTCCCAGGCTTCCCTTTTTCCTCCTTATTTTCTTGGGCAATTAAGGGGAGCTTTGCTTCTCTGCTAGTTAAATTTTAGTTTCTCAATTAAAACTGAATTATTCCAAGGCAAGTAACTCTTCCTGTAGGGCACAGCATGGCGACTAAAGTTAATAATATTTAACTGCATATCTGAAAGTTGCTATGAGAGTAAATCTTAAAATACTCTCATCCCCAGAAAAAGAAATTCTGTAAGTCATGGTGATGGATGTTAACTAGACTTAACATGGAGATCATTTCACAACATACACAAATATCGAATATTATGTTGCAGATCTGAAATTAATATAATGTATATCAATTATACCTCAATGAAAGCATCTTTAATACTTGCATATCAAATCCTGAATTTATCAAAATAATTTTTAAAGTAAAAAATTATTTACTGTTAAATTTGAATTTAAAATATCAGTCTAAATCCATGACAGTTTTTCTTAAAACACACACACACATTTCCTAGCTCTGTCAACTGAAAGGCCTAACAACAAGACAGTTCTGTAACAGTGAGCATCCTTATGGCCCAGTCTGTGCCTCCGAAAACTAAAATGAAGAAAGGCTCCTGGAAAGAATGGCTGATTCCAGATTTGTTTTTAAAAAAAGACTAAACTATTCCAAAACAAAGAACTCTTTCTATTCCTGCAAATTATTTAAATTATTTACTTACTTCTAATTAATTCAGAGGTTTAAACATCTTCCAGCAATACACTGAAGTGACTGTTGTCTAAAACCTTGTAAGGAAACATTTTAAAAAAGATGTATCCTTAAGCCCCAAAGTTTCATACCCAGTATTATGGATTGATGATTGCTGGATGTTAATTCCTTTTTTTATAGTCAAATATTTATCCTAAATATGAAAACTAAACATACGCAAGACAGCATTTTCTACAACACTCTTTTAGACACAATTTAAAGCCAAAGTTTTAACTGCACAGAGATATTTAAAGGTTAACAAATCATCATTTAACTGTAGCTTCACCAACTTGGTTTCATTTAGACAGCCTGATACTAGATAGATATTTCATAAATGTTTGTCCTAGGCAGATTTTTCCCCTACATTTAACAAAACTAAATCAAAGTTTTATTTCAATCGTTAAAATGTTTTAATTTCTCTAGGTCATCAGCACAGGTTCCTCTACCTACCCAGGTACTGCATACCAAAAGTGTTTAATCAGGCAGTGGTTTTTAATAAGCCGTTGTATGAAACAAACAAAAAAAGGGGGAAGGTGCTGCCTGGGAACTAATAGCCGTAATAAGGAGCCAGCGGATTGCTCCCTAATAAGTGTATGCACCGCACATCTCCTCTGTCCTGATTAACCACATTCTATTTCAGCACCAGACATCTTCTAATGAGAAAATGCTAAGCTTCCCCAAATGATATGATGGTAGAACAGAATGGAAAATACCAATAAAATCTTGTGAACACTATACCCCCCAAAATGTGGGCTAGTTTCATCTTGATGTCTTTTGAATTCATCATTCGATATACACAATAGGGAAAACTTACAGTGTGCTAAGTGAGGCAAAATCTTACGTTCAGAAGCTAAAGATAATTATGCATCAGATTCGTACTAAAATGGAATTTATTATTTTTCTAGGTAAACCATCAAGGCTGATTCTTTCAGACTTAGGGAATGTGCGTTGGAGCAAATTTTCATGGTTGATATGAAGGACTGGTGGCCAGAATCAAGTACTTTTCAGTCTGGGTAATGAGCCTGATAATGTGAATAATAATCTCAATGCAGTAAAAAAAATTTTCATGCTAAACACACAGGGGGGGAAGTAATTCCTAAATAGTCAAAAGATAACTAAACCAAACACATAACTGCTAATGTGAGGGATAATATGAGAAATAATTCGAGATTTTTTTAAATGTAAGTTTTCATTTGGAAACTGGAAAAAATTTATTTTCAGTAGAAAAATTAGTACTTAAGTAAAAATCAAATTGAAAGCCTTCCAAACACCCTAAGTTGACACTCTTGGTTTTATTCAAGTAAACAAATATTATTAAGTAGTATAGTAAGAGCTACAACAGAGGAAAAACCATGCTTCCTGCCCTCAGGGAGCTTATCAATTCACTGAGGGTCAAGAAATAGCATATTTCTTAAACTACCATTATTGACTCCTTCTGATGCTTCAAAAGAAAAACAAAAATAGCACCTGAACTTCCCCAGACATACACGCGTGCGCATGCGTACACACACACACACACACAGGTGCTTTACAAAGGCAAAGTTTGCAACATGCTATAATTAAGCTCACATCCTGACAATAAAAGACACATCGTTTTATTCCAAATTTAGAGGAAGAACTCTTCACACGGCACAACCTCTCTAATGGTTGCTGTAAAACTTGTCATGGATATGTCAGCATCTCTGTTGCAAAAAAGAATCATTCTTTCTGAAAATACCCACACAGTAGATGTAAAAGCTGTACCACATTCATTTTTCATTTGCACCGGAGGTCTTGTTAACATCTCTGGTAAATTTCTTTCCTTCTTTGCCCCTCTTCTAGGTCTAAACCGCTATTTAAATGGCGTTTTCCTTCTCGCTCTCAGAAGGCAATGAAGAGCTGCTGCTAAGTGGACACGCGCGCTGGCCAGGCCCAAGTCCTAAGGCTCAGTGTTTCATGAGCATTGTTTCCAGGTCTCCTCCAGAAATGAAACTTGTCCTCAGCGGAGAACCCACACACACAGAGCAGCTGTCAAGCACCCAGGCTAAGCCCTGCTCAGTGAAACACACCAACAATACTGGCGTGAAAATGCCAACTTCCCAACATACCAGACTGGACGCAGTACTGTCTCATAAAAAGAATTCCAGACACAAGAGCAGTTCCAAGCACACTTTGTAAAACACCTCCAAGCCCCTAGCAGGGGGTAGGGCTGATTCTAGTTGATGAAACTTAAAGAACATTAGAGGGTCATGGTTAAGTGTTTGGGCTTTCCTATTCTTGCCGCTTGGAATCCAGCTACCTCTGATGAACCTGGAGCAAGCTCACCCCCTAAGCCTCGTGTGCATGTGTGCAAAGTTGCTTCAGTCATGTTCGACTCTTTGGAACCTTATGGACAGTAACCCACCAGGCTTCTCTGTCTATGAGATTCTCCAGGCAAGAATACTGGAGTGGGTTGCCATGCCCTTCTCCAGGGGATCTTCCCAAACCAGGAATCAAACCTGCCTCTCCTGCGTCTCCTGCACTGGCAGGCAGATTCTTTACCACTGCACCACCTGGGAAGTCCTCAGTTTTTTCAAATGGAAAACAGTGATAATCATAGTAACTGCATTATTTTATTGTGAAGATGATGTATGTTGATTCATATAAAACCTTCACTACAGTGCTTGACATGCAGAGGATCTTAACAAAAGGTAACTAGTATTATTTTTCATTAGAATTTGTAGGTGGAGAAGGCAATGGCACCCCACTCCACTACTCTTGCCTGGAAAATCCCATGGATGGAGGAGCCTGGTGGGCTGTAGTCCATGGGGTCGCTAAGAGTCGGACACGACTAAGCGACTTCCCTTTCACTTTTCACTTTTATGCCTTGGAGAAGGAAATGGCAACCCACTCCAGTGTTCTTGCCTGGAGAATCTCAGGGACGGGGAGCCTGGTGGGCTTCCGTCTATGAGGTCGCACAGAGTTGGACACGACTGAAGCAACTTAGCAGCAGCAGCAGCAGTAGAATTTGTAAGACAGTGAAAGCTACCACTCTACACCAAAAAGTCAAACATGGAAATATATAAACAAAAGCCTATGTAGAAAACTCTACAATTTACAGAGATAGATTAGATGTATAGGAAGGAAACACATTCTGAAACACCCCTCCTCTGCACTATACTTCATCTCGCTAAGAACAACTGAGAGGCCTTTGGTGGCAAGTACTTCAACTTTCAAATATCTTCTTAGAAAAGGACTAAAAACTATATTTAATTGCCTCTCAGGCAATTAGACCATGGTTATTGCCACATCTGCTATTTGCTCATCAGGAAACTGCTTCCAACACATTAAACATTCATAGGTGTATTAGCTCATTATTAATACCCTGAAAGTTCTCCATGACAATATTAACTACAGCACAGAAATGGATACAAGGAGTCCCCATCTTGGTGTCAATTCATCGAAGGGGATTATGAATGGAATTCCCTAAAGGCCAACACTGGAAAGTAGTCTGAAACATGGACAGAATCAGAGCAAAGTTCTCATATATAATCTATTTCTAAAACCTTTCCTTCAACCACCTCCATCCTCTACTCATACTTTCTCTCTTCATATTCCCAGAGAGTAATCATTATAACAGCAAACATTTATATGGCACTACCTACGTGCAGATGCTTACATATGTTAATACATTTAATTGTCCTAAAACCCTATGGAGACTTCCCTGGTGGCTCAGATGGTAAAGTGTCTGCCTACAATGCGGGAGACCCGGGTTCAATCCCTGGGTCGGGAAGATCTCCTGGAGAAGGAAATGGCACCCCACTCCAGTATTCTTGCCTGGAAAATCCCATGGACGGAGGAGCCTGGTAGGCTACAGTCCATGGGGTCGCAAAGAGTCGGACACGACTGAGCGACTTCACTTCACTTCACTTCAAAACCCTATGAGGTAGAAATGAGTGGTATTGTCCCCTTGTACCTATGAGGAAACTGAGGCTCAGGTGGGTTAAACTACATGGCAGAGCTGGGAGCTGAACCTGCGCAGTTTCATCCCACTGTTCGAACTCTCCCCTCTGGCGATGGAGCCTCTGCACCTTATCGACACACTTCTCAAAATACAGAAGTGGTGTAGAAATTGATTACTCTCAGGTTCTTATTACAGGGGCTTCCCAGGTGGTGCTAGTGGTAAAGAACCCGCCTGCCAATGCAGGAGACCTACAAGACATGAGTTCGATCCCTGAATCGGGAAGATCCCCTGAAGGAAGGCACAGCAACCCACTCCAGGATTCTTGCCTGGAGAATCCCAGGGACAGAGGAGCCTGGCAGGCTACAGTCGATGGGGTCGCACAGAGTCAGACACGACTAAAGGGACCGAGCAGGCTCTTATCATAAGACAGAGGCAGGATCAGGAAATGAACACTGCTCTTCTCAGAGATCTGCAGTAGCCCATGTGCTACTCCTCTGACATCAAGGTAAAAAGAACTACCTCCAGTGAATGCCCATTCGGTCAGAGACTACACCAAGCACAGTCTGTCACAAGAAAGCATATCACCAAGACAGGCTGGCTCATACCATGTTTTACTCTAAAGAAATTTCTATCATTTGATGTATGGGCAGCTGAATAAAATGTTCCACTTTCAGTGTAGAAATTGCCCATGTGATGTTGAATTTTATGTGTCAACTTGACTAGGCCACGCTGCCCAGTTCTTCGGTTAAACTCCAGTCTATATGTGGCTGTGAAGGTTATTTCTTTAGATGTGATTAACATTTAAATCAGTAGACTTTGAGTAAAGCAGATTACCCTTCTTAATGTGAGTGGGTCTCATCCAAACACCGGAAGGCCTTGAAAGCAAAGACTGAGGTTTCTGAATACGCAATTCTGCCTTAAGACTGCAACACAGAAACCCTGCCTGGGTTTCCAGCCTGCAGACTGAGGCCTCATGACTGTAGCATTGACTCTTACCTGAATCTCCAGCCTGCCAGCCTGCTCTACAATTGTGGACTTGCCAATCCCCACAATCAACGTGAGCCAATTTCTTAAAAGAAATCTCTCTCTCGACATATATACACACACTCATATATATGTATTATATATATCACATATATCCTATATATCTCCATATATATCCTATATGTCTACAATATGTGTATACATATACATATATAGGGATGCATATTTTACATATATGTGTATATAAAACACACATCCCCATATATGTGTACACACACACACACACACACATATTGTAGACATATAGGATGTATAAGAGATATACAGGATATATATGATATATATAATATGCACATATATGTCTGTCTCATATATAAGAGAAATATATATATCCTATTAACACATATATGCACACTCAGATCTACTGGCATATATATCCTGTCCGATATATAGACACATATATCTATATATCCTCATATACATACCATGGACTTCCCAGGTGGCTCAGTGGTAGAGAATCCACCTGCCAATGAAGGAGACGCAGGAGACGCCGGGTCCAATCCCTGGGTGGGAAGATGCCCTGGAGGAGGAAATAGCCCACTCCAGTATTGGTGCCTGGGAAATCCCACAGACAGAGGAGCCTGGCGGGCTGCAGTGCATGGGGGCGGCAAAGGAGTCAGAGACGACTTAGCCACCGAAACAAACAGCATACGTAGCACAGACATAGATATATATGTCCTCCTGGTTCTTTTTCTCTGAAGCATTGACTCGTCCACCCCAGAACCCAGCCTCGATCACTTTTACACAGAAGGCTCTCCACACAGAGCCATGAGCTGTTCTAGGTAAAGCCTGCTTCCTGGTTCCCCATTCTAGTTCTAAGAAGAGAAGATGGAGCTGGCTGTTTTAAGCACAAGCACACAGACTAACACGCTTTCTGGAGCTGGGTCACACACTCTTCCTGGCTTGACCACGAAAGCGTCTGATCCACAAGCCTCTGAGAATGGTTGTGGTTTGACAGGCTACAGGGACACACACCCGGGGCTGTGGAAGTCCCCACACAGGGCCCAGAGACCCGCTGCCTTCCGGCTCAGAGTCCAGCCAAGTCCCATCCTGTGGGAAGGACACCGCCCACCCTCGCGGCGTTGGGTGCCCCTCTGGGCCAGCCCCAGAGACCTGAGGAGGGAGGCTGCTTGGTTTACAATGGTATTTTGTAACCATTTCTTCCCAAGATCTCGGTGAACTCCCTCATGATACTCGTGGCTCCCAATTTCCATCTGCACGTCGGCTCGGTTGTTATCCTCTCCTGTTGCTACCTGGCAACCCTCCCATTCCAGCCGTCCGAATTCCTCTCCTATGGCAGATCCCAAAGAAAGGCCCCGAAGAAAACTAATATCTATTTCCTTAAGAAGAGACCTCCAAAGGCTGATGTCCTTCTTTCCCTCGCTTCTTCTGTCTTTCTCTCCCATCCCATCCAAACCACAGAACCCTGGGCTTGGTAAAGGGCCAGAGCTGGGAGCTGGTCCCACCGAGAACATCCAGAGTTGCCCAGAGCTGTTTTCCTTGTGGCTTCTTCGGGAGCAGGCACGCTGCCTTCAGTGTTTACAGTCAGCAATTTCAAATGTGCTGACAGGGAGAACAGTGACCACAGAGTCCGCACAAACTAGCAAGGAAGAGAAACCCGAGGCGGAAGGGCTCAGCGGGATGCTGAGGCGTCACTCCTCCCCAGGGTGGCCAAGGTCCACCCATGAGGCCCCTGGCTCATAGATGCCGGATGCATGGTGGGGAGAGAAGGCGCTCACCTCATTCTGCTTTTTCCTTCCATCACAGCTTCATCCCAAGGTTTCTGTTGTGGGGGATGAGGCAGGCAGAGCCCTGCAGGAGGGCGCCATCTCATCCCACGGACAGGACAGGGGATGGGGGTCAGGCTGTGAGGTTCCCAGCAGCTTCAAGACTTCTCCCTTTCCAGCAGCTAACTTACAACTTCTTACACCTAACTTCTTTATATTGCTGATGTGTTTTTGTTCATTTTTTCCCCTCTAGCAGCAAAGAAAATTTTGTAAGCAAAAAGGGTGTAGGAAAATTGCTGTTAACAAGTCTAGTGTGAGAGGAGGGGCTAGGGAGGGACCGCTAAATTAAAGCTTGGAAAGGACAATTAGAATATTGCTAGAATGTTTTATAGCCACATTGGGAATTCCAGAATCCCTCTATTCTTGGCACTGTCTGGGTTAGATAAGACAAAAACCATTTAGTTTGAGGAGGTCATAGAGTGTTCAGGTAGGCAATGGATTTCCCTGTTCACAGACAGATGCCATGGGCATTTCTGGAACCCGGGCTCACCTACTAGCAGGGGCAAAAGTTGAACTTGACCTTTGGCCTCCTGGATAAAGCAGTGGTTCCCAGACTCTCACAGGTCACATCTACGGTATAAACATCTTTTACCAACCTCCCTACTGTACTCCCACACGCTGAGGGTCAAACCCCCACTCACTGTAATTACAAGAAAACTATGTACATTTGGGGATACAAGCATAGCCAGAAAGAATGGCCAGCTGTCCACCAAAGATGCGTGCACCCCTTGGCCTGTCTGAAGCGGATACTGACGATTGGTTGCCCAGTAAAGAACTACATTTCCCAGCTCTCCTTGCAGCTAGATGGGGCTATTTGACTTAGTTCTTGCCAAAAGACTGTGGGCAGAAATGATGTCTCCATTTCTAGGGATAACCCTTAAAAACCTCCAGCAAGATTCTCCATCTTCTAGGCTTTCTCTTCCCCACCAGCTGGAAGCAGTAGGTTCTAAATCCCCTGGACAAACTTCAAGATGGAAGGAGCTGGTTGCTTGTCCACTGAATTCCCACACTGGACTATTGCACAAGAGAGAAATGAACTTTTTGTTATTGGTAAGCCACTGGGGATTTTAGTGTTCTCTATCACAAAAGCCCTTGTGGCTCAGACGGTAAAGCATCTACCTGCAATGCGCGAGACCTGGGTTCAATCCCTGGGTCAGGAAGGTCCCCTGGAGAAGGCAATGACAACCCACTCCAGTACTCTTGCCTGGCAAATCCCATGGATGGAGGAGCCTGGTAGGCTACAGTCCATGGGGTCACAAAGATCAGACATGACTGAGCGACTTCACATCACAAAAGCAATGACATAACATCAGTGTGATACCAGCAGAAAAGTATCAATTTAATTAGACACAATGACATAGATGTTAAACATGGATACCATTTGGGTTAAAAAATAAATATTCACTCACACACACTTCTATATGCTTGGGTTGTCACTAGAAGGAAATGTAAAAAAACGATAATGATGGCTGCTTCTAGGAAAAGGAACTGGGAAATGGGAAAAGGGGGGTGGATGAGAGATTTATCGTCTACCATATACTGTTTTTAACCTTTTGAATTCTGTACTTTGTGCATTTATTACCCAGTCAAGTGTTACATTTAAAAAACACAAATTCTGAAAGCATCCTATTTTCCAAGCACCCAGAGAATGCTTACAGACATGGCTATTCATCCCTAGGGCCTTTCCTGAAAAGCAGTAGTACAAAGTGTTGACATTTAAAAATACATAAAACTGTACTCTTCTTGAAAACTCCAGGGATGGGCAGAAGTAGCTGCTATTCCCACAGTGTACCTGAATTCTGGGGGTTAACTTTCTCATCCTCGCAGAGACTTTCCTTCCCTTGCAGTGGTGACAGGAGGTTGAAATGAGAGAGGAGTTGTCCGTTCTGCTGGATCGGGTTACTGCTAACTGTGCATCACACAAGTCATTCGTAGTGCTTGGTAAAAAGAAGGATTCCCGGGCCTCTTTCCTGAAAATTCTGAGTCGGTAGTTCTAAGGAGCAACCTGGGATCCACGTTGTTAACAAATGTCAGTGGACTCCCATGCCTGGGCACACCTGGGAGACCTCACCCTCATCTGTCCAGATGTCCTACTTGCTGTCTTGGATAAGTTGCTTCACTTTCACATTTTATCTCCCTGGAACACAAAGGATAAAACTTATGATCTATGAAACAAGGTGATGCCCATGAAAACAGCTAAACTCCTTACATCATGAGATTTATATACAAGTCCCAATGATAATGATAATTAATTACTGTTAGCATGTGTGCTCTGGATTGCTAGTTATGTTTTAAAATTTACTTTAGAAAAACAAAAACATTTTTAAAAGGGGAGGGTGGGGGTGAAAAACAAGTTCTATGTTTCCGTGGAAAGCTTTTCTAAGAATTTCTGCTGTGTTGATGGGTGTTTAGCAGGGAGCTCACACGGAGCTGACCCTCCACCCATTAGTACGGCTGCTTCCAGAATGCAGAGAGCAGGGCAGGAGCCATAGGGAAGCTCCACAGGTGAGTCCACTAGCTAGAGGTGAGGGCAACTTAAACACAAGGATATCAGGCAGCAACTGGTTCTGTGGCAGATTACCATATGGAACGGGGATGGATGCAAGAGATTCACTTTGCATGAGAACTATCTTATGCAGTCTAGCTGGCTCTGCACCATTTTATTTTCTGTTCAGCTCACAGGTCCCATCCTTCTCTCTGAATATTCTAAAATCTTTCACACCAAAATGCCAACTACAGCCAAGCCCTCTGTGTAACTCAAGAGTCAAACTGCTTCTTGTCCCTGATTGCAATTTTCCTCTATATCCATTATCCAAACACAGAGAGCATTTCCCTCTATATCCATAATCAAACAAAGACACGGCAAACCATGGAGAGGCTTATTTCCTGGGAAATAATCCGAGTAGTTAAGAAAACTTGTTTGAATGACATCACGAGTTTTCTAAAATATCTTAGAAGTAAATCTTGATATTTTCTAAGGAATAATTTGAAGAATTCTTTTAATCTGAAAGTTTCTCTGTGAAATAGAGGGGAGTGGAGGGAGATCAATACATTTAGATCACAAGTTTTCTGCTTACTTTCTGGAGAACATTCTAATTTTTAAAATATCAGGTCCCAAAAGGGAAAGCATATTCACCAAAGAGATGAAAATGTAAAGGGATGGATGTTAATTAACTAGATGGGTGGAATCCTTTTGCTATGTATGTGCTGCGCTTAGCTCAGTTGTGTCTGACTCTTTGCGATCCCACAGACCTCTGCCCACCAGGCTCCTCTGTCCACGGGGATTCTCCAGGCAATAATATTGGTGTGGGTTGCTATGCCCTCCTCCAGGGGATCTTCCCAACCCAGGGATCGAACCCAGGTCTCCTGCATTGCAGGTGGATTCTTAACAGGGGAGTGGAGGGAGATCAATACATTTAGATCACAAGTTTTCTGCTTACTTTCTGGAGAACATTCTAATTTTTAAAATATCAGGTCCCAAAAGGGAAAGCATATTCACCAAAGAGATGAAAATGTAAAGGGATGGATGTTAATTAACTAGATGGGTGGAATCCTTTTGCTATGTATGTGCTGCGCTTAGCTCAGTTGTGTCTGACTCTTTGCGATCCCACAGACCTCTGCCCACCAGGCTCCTCTGTCCACGGGGATTCTCCAGGCAAGAATATTGGTGTGGGTTGCTATGCCCTCCTCCAGGGGATCTTCCCAACCCAGGGATCGAACCCAGGTCTCCTGCATTGCAGGTGGATTCTTAACTGTCTGAGCCATCAGGGAAGCCCAAGAATACTGGAGTGGGTAGACTATCCCTTCTCCAGGGGATCTTCTCAACCCAGGAATAGAACTGGGGTTTCCCACATTGCAGGCGGATTCTTTACCAGCTGAGCTACCAAGGAGGCCCTTCACAATGTGTGTGTGTGTATATATACATATACACACACACACATATATACAATGTGTATATATGTATATATATATCTCATATCACCATGATATACACTTTAAATACCTTATACTTTTATTTGTCAATTGTGCCTCCATAAAGCTAAAATTTAAAACAAAGAGAAACGTTAGCATAACCTGCTGTGACTACAAATTATTTCATTTTTCTTTTTGGCAACTGCTTCATACATCAGATGCTGTTTAAATTTGCTTTATCTCTTTCCATCCTTCTCAAAGAAATGAAATGCCCAGGTTATAGTATTTAGCTTGCCAGTCTTCTTTGGAGAATTCCATTAATTCTCCAGACAAGAAAACTGGAGTGGGTTGCCATTTCCTTCTCCAGGGGATCTTTCTGACCCAGGGATCAAACCAGGGTCTCCTGCATCGCAGGCACATTCTTTACCATCTGAGCCACCAGGGAAGATGCATTTATTCGAAAGCATCATTAATTCAAAATGGGGCCCCTGCACTGCACAGTGTCTTTAAATGGACCGACCAGTTAAAAGCCTGTAGTGGAGATTTCTGGGGCTCTGCTGCCTTTCTGATGTATGGGAGGATTTCCCAGGCTCCCATGTAGTTAATTTGAGACCATGCAGCTAATCCGACCAATGAGCTACAAGTAAAGAAAAGCTGCTATGAATTCTGCACCTTTTCTTCCCCTGCTGCAGCAAACCTTGAGGTCACATGTGGAGATGGCAGTGTCGGAAGCTGGTGGAACCTGTCAGCCTGGATCCCTGAGTGATCAGGGGGAGCAGAGCCTCCACATGCACACCCGCTCCCACAAACCTCGAGCTGGAAGTGTGGCAGGAGCAACATTTGTTGTGATAGGCCAGTGGGGCCAAGGAGTGAGAGGGGGCAGTTACAACCGGATACTGCAAGCTAATCTTGCCTTTTCTGATTCATCAAAGCTACTGGCTTAAAATCTCTGGGTTCTAATCAGGACTTCATATTGATGTCATTACTAGACAAGTCACCTAATCTTTTGGAGCTTCTGGCTTTTTGTTTGTTTGCTTTGTTTTGTTTTTTAACTGTAAAATGGGGATGACATATTCCGGCATGTTTACCAGTCAGAGATATTTGAGGATCAGATGAGTTTTTCTGAAAGTGTTCTGAAATCTGTAAATCACAAGCCAAGATGTAAAGTGCCAGCCTTGCTGCTGTGGGTCTGTCTGGACAGCTTAAGAGGCTAAATCTGACTGCTTATTTGGAGGGGAGGGTCAGTTATTTGAATTTGCAGCTTCATCATCCTTAAAGAGCCAAGCAATACAGTCCACCGATAGATCTGCTGCTGCTGCTAAGTCGCTTCAGTCGTGTCCAACTCTGTGTGACCCCAGAGATGGCAGCCCACCAGGCTCCCCCGTCCCTGGGATTCTCCAGGCAAGAACACTGGAGTGGGTTGCTATTTCCTTCTCCAATGCACAAAAGTGAAAAGTGAAAGTGAAGTCGCTCAGTCATGTCCTACTCTCAGCGACCCCATGGGCTGCAGCCTACCAGGCTCCTCCGTCCATGGGATTTTCCAGGCAAGAGTACTAGAGTGGGGTGCCATCGCCTTCTAGATCATGAAAAGCAGATTCTGATACCACTTGGAGAATAATTCGTTATCTTAAAAATGTCAGGGCTAGCTGAATGGTTTCAGAAGCCTCACTTCCAGCAAGCAAACTCAACTAGTTGCCTCTGGCATAAAAAGAAAGGAAAAATAGAGGCCCCAAGTGAAAGGCTTGGCACAAAGCCCTTGATTCCTCGTACAGCCTGTCAGAGGGGAGGAGCGGGGGAGCACACAGGGGAGGAACACAGAGCCTGGAAATTCCACACTCCACCCCTGCACAAAGAGACAGGGAGCGCCGGGCACACTCAGGAGGGTAGCACAAATCTGTTCTTGTGTTCCTCTCACAAAGAAGACAGATTTCTCCCAGAGGAGAGGGGAAACGGAGGAGATGGCCTCCGCACAAAGATCTAGAAGTAGGGTCTGCATCTGTGCGCCCCACCGTCCCTGACAAAAGGGCTGAGGCACCCTGCTTTTAATGCAGGAGAAGGGCTTCCTGACCCTGACAGGGGATGACACCGATCCAAAGACAGATTCGCAGAGGGCTGTTTTCACCCAGCTGCTCAGACTGTCAGATAGTAACAGCTGCCTTTTTGTGAGCACTCACTAAATGCCAAGCGCTGACATTTGAGATACCCAGAAACTCAGGCACAGTAAGGCTAAGTCACTGGTCTGAGGTCACAGAACAGGGATACAGCAGAAGTGGGGAGCTCAACCCCGACAGTATACCTCCAGATGCCGTAGTCTTAACCACTGCATTGATCAGGGTGGGAGGGCAAAAAGGAAGGAAAACAGGGGCAATCCTGTTGCCTCCTACATGCCTCACAATGGGCTCCAGACACTTTAACTCACTTCATTGTCCTATTTCTTCATTTTTTATCCATTGCAGAAAGGGTTCAAAGTTAGGTGATCTTAACTTTTAAAAATACATATTTATTTTTAATTGAAGGATACTTGCTTTACAATATTATGCTGCTCGGGCTTTCCTGGTGACTCAGATTGGTAAAGAATCTGCTTGCAATGTCAGGGACCTAGGTTCTATCCCTGGTCAGGAAGATCCCCTGGAGAAGGGAATGGCAACTCACTCCAGTATTCTTGCCTAGAGAATCTCATGGACAGAAGAGCCTGGAGGGCTATAGTCCATGGGGTCCCAAAGAGTTGGACATGACTGAGCAACTAACCCTTTCACTTTTCATTGTGCTGGTTTCTGCCATACACTGTCTTATCTTTTCCAACAATTAGTATTCTTACCTCATTTCCAAGTGAAGAAACAGAGGCTCAGAGAGGTCAATTAACTCACCCAAAGTCACAGAGCCAAAAAGTGAAGTTAGGCACCAAGTCCAACCTGATTCTGTTGGATTAAAGTAGGAAGGTTTGTGGCTGAAAAATATGCCAGAGTTTGGGGAAGAAACCAAATACAATAATAAGGCAGACAAAAGAAAGACTATGGAAGGGAGGTAGAAGCTGGCACTTCTGGGTCCCGAGAAATAGAACAGATCTAAACATAGGATAACACCTATTGATGGAGTTCCCTTTATCACAGAGGCTTTTTGTCCTCAGAGTAAGAAAGATGGTCAGTTGACCGGACCGAAGAAAGACAGTCCCGCACATCAGGCAAACCTTTTCTTAATTCAGCAAATGGAGAGTTACTATGAAAATAGCCAATATCTGTTTTTGGCTGTCTTTACATCGTCTCATACTGAATTGTTATGATCATATACTTCCACATTCCCTAAACTTACGAATCACTGAGTAATTGTTAGTTGTTTTGTTGTTGTTATTTTGCATCATTTGCTAACCCACAGAGAAAATGTTCTTCCAACCTCAAGCTAGAGAGGCGCAATATAATTATGACACAGGAGCAAAAGAAGCTCATTAACATACCCATGACTGACACAGAAGATCATTAATTAGGCATTCTGAGCATAAGTATATATGTATAAATTAGCATCTATTCACCATTTAAACTGTAAGAGTTTTTTTTCATATCTGAATATTAACTATGTTGGAAAATTACTAAGTTTTCCTGAGCAAATTCCACAAACAATACCCAACCCTGATCACAAAATAAAATGAAGAGAAAAGCTTCTGTGAGAAGAACTGGACGCAGCGGAAGGAGTCAAATGATGTTACAACCCCTTCATCTGCCAGTGTCTTCACTGTGTCTTTCCCCTCGTGTGTATTTCTGACGACCCCACCTGTTGGGAGCTGTGTGTGTGGACCCTTTTCTGTCAGCAAAGCTTAGATACGCCACTACCACCGCTATTCTAGAGATGCTTTCTACGTCTGTATTCTGTCATTGTTCATCCCTTTATCCTTTCACTACAGGTTTATTGGGTGTGATTTCTGTACTGAAGGCAACGTGGAGAATATGTACACGTAGACGGCAGCGTTTCTACTCGCAGGGACTTTACAGTTGAGCGGGAAGGATGAGACATAAAACATACACCTAGGGACTTCCCTGGTGGGCCAGTGGCTGGGAGTCTGCCTTCCAGCGCAAGGGACATGGGTTCAATCCCTGGTCAAGGAACAAGGATCCCCCATGCCACAGGGAAGCTAAGACTGTGCCCTCTACAGCCTGCATGCCACAAGTAGAGAAGTCCACGCATCACAACTAAGACCTGACCCAGCCAAATAAATAAATATTAAAAAAACTAAGTGTACCCATAAAAGTAACATGTTAAGGTAGAGAATTACACTGCCAGAGAGTATCAATCTGACTCAAAAGAAGAGCAGATTTCTTCCAGCAGGGGGAGGATCGGTGAATGCTTCACGGAGGAAGTGGCACGTAAGCCGGACAAACGGAAGGAGTGGAAGAAGCGGATCTGACAAAGTTTGGTCAAGAGAGTCACTCGATGGCGAAACTCGAGGTGAGTCACTGTCTGTCATCACACTCAGGTCTTGCATTGTAGTTCTGTAGCCAATACGGCCACTCTTCCATCTTCCCAATGTGACTAAAGCACCTATTCCTTTGGGGCCCTGGAAAACCTCCAGTATCAGGAGCACAATAACAGTAACACTCTGCTGTCCTTCACACAGATGACAATGATACTAATTACTTCATAGGACTGTGCTTGCATTGTTTTTCTTTAGTAGTGTTGGATTCATGCCAGCGTATCCATCGTCCTCTATTGATTTCTCTTGGGACCAGGGGCACACTTTTGTAAGATGGCTATCCTGCACGAGGGCTGGAACTCACAGTTCTTAGACTATTTTCTCCCCCAGGAAGGAGCTAACAAGTCTCTCTGAGGACTGAAAGGAAGAGCTTGGCCTTTTGGACACCAGACTATTACCATCTGAGTATAGCAACCACACGTGTATTTCACGTAGTCTTTTTCAGCAGAATGAGAGAATTTTAACAAAATCACCTATATGAAGAAAGGTGGTCAACTGGGTAACTTGTGAATAAGGTGAAATCTCAGAGTCTCCAGCTTTTGACATCTACCTGTAGAAACCAGGTAGCCCACAGATCAATGCCCAGAGCACGGGCCTTTCACAGCTTTCTTGAGGCTGCATCCACGGGGATTCAGTTTGTGGGGCTGCCTTCAGGCTGAAATCCTTATTCTGAGGCCTCCATAGCAAAATAGGATTCCAGATATCTCCTTGGGAGGGAGTTTCAAGAGGGAAGGGACGTTTGTGTACCTATGGCTGAGTCATGTTGATGTGTGGCAGAAACCACCACAACATTGTAAAACAACCATCCTCCAATTAAATTACGAGTCATTTTTTTAAAAAAACATGAAAAAAAGACATCTCCTTCACATTGGGTACCATTCCATGGCAGAAAGGAAAGCAACCCTCAAGATCAGAGCTCAGGTGTGCTCATCAAATTAGAAAACTAAGTGGCCAGCAGTAGCTTTCATGAATGTCTGAGTCTCTTGGGCCTCAGCCATTGGCAGGTATTGAAGTTTCTGAGGCAATCTGAGTCCTGATGGAAATGAACAAGTTACTTGTATTGGACTAATCTGGAAAAACATTGACTGTTATTGGAGAAAAACTAGGATAATGACTGCTGATTTCTTCCATGCTCCTTGGTAAACAGAAATATATCTTCTATTTGTAAGGCAGATTTATGTAGAGGAAGTATAAACATTCCATCTTTGTAATGGAAGACTTTTTAAGGCCATTAGTACCCATGATTAAAATGCTAAGAAAATTCCTGACTCTTATATCATTACAGTGGATAATAATTACTTAACTGAAGCATCATTCACTAAGATTGTGTTATAAATCTCAACCCACTCCTGGTTGGCAGGTATGTGCTCAGTTGCGTCTGACTCTTTGTGGCCCATCAGGCTCCTTTGTCCATGGGATTTCCCAGGCAAGAATACTGGAGTAGGTTGCCATTTCCTCCTCCAGGGGATCTTCCTGACCCGGGGATTGAAGCCACGCCTCATATGTCTCCTGCATTGGCAGGTGAGTTCCTTACCACTAGTGCCACCTGGGAAGCCCCTGGCAGGTAATGGACACATACAAAATGGAAAGAGAGCATCATTTATTTGGAGATAACTGCAGAGATCCAAGTTATGCTTGTTCTGGAGATTCAGAGGAAAGGAGAGCTCACAGTGGTCCGAGGTGACTCCAAGAGGCCCACGTAGGGGAAGGAAGATACGGAGTTGAGTCCACAGAGAACGAGAGCTACACGATCTTCACGGGCAGAGTCACAGCTCAAACCCTGGAAGTACTTGTGCAAAGAATCTGGGTCAGATAATCTCAGTAAAAATTTTCTCTAATTTCCTCCTGCCAAAGAAGGAGTGCAATCATGTTGTTCTGTGGGCATCTGCTGAAATGTGTCTATTTTAAGAGATGACCGGCAGTAGCCAATGAGTGTATTAACCCCTCTTCTCCCATGACCTCCTAGAACTGGACAAAGCTCTTCCCAAGGTGGTCTTCTGACAAAGACTGAATCCTGGCTTTTGATGCTGAAATTCCTCTGCTGTATCAAGGGTAATTTGTTAAACCTTCACTGAAAGAGATGCTCTGAGCCCAACCTACCGAGACATGTTCCAATTTAGGCTGTGGAATGAAAATTACAGGGCAGTCACAGAGGCAAGTTTAAAATTAGGACAGACTTCACTTTGGGCCTCTTCGGCCTCAAAGAGTTAGTAGATGAGGCAAAGGAAAATGGAAAAAAAAAAGTAACAGTAGGAACTTGAAAAGCCAAACCCTCAGACTTTGCCCCTTCCTATGGCCCTCCCTCCCAACACGCCAGGCTCTTTGCACATGTGAGCATGAACCACAAGAAGCTTTCTCAGTCCCTTAGCAGCTTCACACAGGAGCCACAGCCTCGTAGGGCCTGTGAGGAAATGCCAGAGGCAGAGAGATCAGAAGAGCCTAGCTGAGAAAGAAAGAAGAGGAGAAGAAATGGGGGGAGGGTTCCCTCCTCAGCTCAGGTATTTTATGCAAGTCCTGTGGCTCAGTCTGCAAGTTAGCCAGGAGTCGGCCAGCAGACAGGTCCATTGTAGGCATGCAACCTTCTTAGAGGGCAGCTGTCACTAACACCAGCCCAGAATTGAGGCTGCAGGGTGACATACAGAGACTGTCACCTCTCCACTGACCCATCCCCTAACAACAACCAACCTCCTGAAAAAGAATGTCTCTGGGAAAGTGACTGGGTTTGCTTGTTGCCTCTGCAATTTCATCTCTGTTTCTAGAGGTTAAGAAAACACTACCTAGGGACTTCCCTGGTGGTCCAGTGGCTAAGACTCTGCACTTCCTCTGTGTGTGTGTGTGTGTGTGTGTGTGTGTGTGTATGCGTGTGTGTGTGTGTGTGTCTTGAGGCGGGGGTTGGGTGGGGTCTGGGTTCCATCCCTGGTTGGACAGCTAGATCCCGCATGCCACAACAAAAGATCCCACACGTGGCAATGAAGATAGAAGCTCCTGCATGCTGCAATGAAGACCTGGCGCAGCCAAATAAATAAAATAGATTAAAAAAAAAAAAAAGAAAACACCACCCACTTTTACCTTTTTCTGAGACCATTTTTGGCTGGGTGGTTTTTGGTAAAGAGTTTGACTTCCTCCAAGGAATTCAATTACTAAATAGGAGTGGAATTATTCTTACTATTACACAAAAGGGGTTCTTTTCACTTGAACATCTTATTTTCAGAAAGCTCAAGGGTACATATATTTAGCCACTAACAGACAACCCTCCACTGGTTATCCTGAAGCAGGTACTAAGTATCTGAACAGGGCAGGGAGGAACCCATCAGATGTGATTGGCTCTGCAAGTTCTCCAGATGGACCCAGCCTGGGACTCCCTTTTTCAAAATCATGTGTTAGATTCACTTCCTGGTCTGGTTTCCTGGAAGTAGACTATCTTACAGGAGTCTTAATTTCTGGTTCTACATTTCTAAGAACCAGAAAGTAGAAGTCAATAAAATGTGGAAGAATGGTTACTTTCACGTATGACTTCCTGATGGTCTGAAGTGTAGTAACCAAGTCTGTTAAAAGAGTTGCCCACTTTTGCTATGTCTTGTTAGAGAAAAGTTCTCAATAAATGGGAAGCTTCGTGAGTCTCCAAAGTGAAAATGTTAGTCCCTCAGTCATGTCTGACTCTTCGCTACCTCACAGATTGTAGTTCCTCTGTCCATGGGGTTTCCCAGGCAAGAATACGGAAGTAGGTAGCCGTTCCCTTCTCCAAGATATCTTCCCAGTCCAGGGATGGAACCTGGCTCTCCTGCATTGCAGGCAGATTACTGACTGGGCCGCCAGGGAAGCCCTAAGGAAGTGTAAATACACTCCTGATCGAATTCATCCTGCAAACTAAGAAGTCAGACGTGGTGGAGAGTTACTGCCCATCTCAGGCAGCCCTGTGAAACCTACAACTTTCTTAATCCAGAGAGTGTTAATAACAGATCATCAGAACATAGGGCCTCTCCCAACAGCCGTTGCCTTTTAGGCTACAAAGCTCACTTTGTCAGAGCAATTTCTGCTTGAGTTAGAGCACAACTAGTTATACAACTTGATCTCATTGAAATATTTGGTGCCTGCTGATATGTTCAAACAAATTCACCAGATCTTGATTATGTTCTGGCAATTAAAGCTATTAAGTCAGTAGACAGACAGCAGGTTATTTCATTGCTGGTTGAAAAAGCCAGCTTTCTTTTCTCCCCTTTTTATGTGACAGCACTGTAATTAGCCTTAATCAAATACTATTTGTGTTAGGTGCTGTAACTTTGTTCCCTAGCCAGGAAACTCTGCCAATCGGGGAGAAGCAGAAACACAACTCTGGTCAAAGATCCAGAGAGATGGATGGGCATGAGGTAACTGGGAACTCTGTGCTATCTTTGTAACTTTTCTGTAAATCTGAAACTATTCCAAAATAAAGACTTTAATTTTAAAAATCACAAAAGAGGGAAGAAGGAGGAACGAGAAAGGGAAGTGCTACTTAATGTAAGTCTGCCATCTTAGCAGGATAGCAGGTAAAATCAAGCTTTAGAAATTGTCAAATAGTCCAAAAAATATGGTTCCCTCTGGAAATTCCGGGTTATTCTCTCTATGCTGAGGTACCACTGTGCTCTTTTCTTTTTTACCTCTGCGAGTAAGTTTGTGATGGGAGACTAGAACCAGGTGAAGGGAAAGACACTGCCATGAATAAAATTGATCCTTCCACCATTTATCCAAACTTCTAGTTTGTTTCTCTGTGTGTCTTAAATCCACCATGACTTTCAAAAAGTCTTCAAAGAGCTCTTCAGATAGTGAACAGGGGAGGCAGCGTTTCCTAAACCTTAATCTTCACACAAATCGCCTGGGGATCTTGTGAATCACAGTCTGACTCGATAGGTCTAGAATGTTCCCAAGATTCTGTATTTGTAGCAAGCTACCGGTTGGTGCCCAAACTGCTGGTCTACAGATCATACTCTGAGTAGCAAGGGTATAAGGACTAGTGATTGGGAAAGTGATTGCTCTTGGCCAAAAGCAGAACCCCAGTATCTTGATTACATGACTGACAATGAGAAGTCTGCAGGAAGCATTTGCCAACAAAACAGATATACATTTTCTCTTTTCCTTGGCCAATAATCCCTTGTGTAAAAAATCTGAAATACATTAGTAGAATGGCATTAGACCAGGAGTCAGATCGTCCATTAGCTCAAAGAATCCCAATAATACAAGTAACTATTCTCCTTCAAAGTGCCTCAGCCATGATAGGGAGGCATCAGCAAAAATGGGTGAGTGGTGGTCGGGGTGTGTGTGTGTGTGCCGCAGTGATCTAATTTTTATTATTTTGACTCTATGTCTCCTCATACTTCAAATTCTATATTTATAAAATATTAGCTATTAGAACTAGTAATATTTTGAGGTTAAGGAAAAAAATGCCATGTAACTGTTAGAGCCTCCCAGAGGCACCATCTAGTACAGAGCTAGATCTCAGCTCCTGTTATAGAATGGAGGTCTCCCCGCCCTGTGGCTGAGAGTCACTTGATGAAGATATAGTTCATGTGACTCCATCCCAAATGGTAAAATCCACATTTGGGGAGATGTGGCAAGACCTAGAGACTGCAATACAGAGCAAAGTAAATCAGAAAGAGAAATACATAAAATATCATATATTAATGAGTATATGTAGCATCTAGAAAATGGCAGAGACAGACCTATTTGCAAAGTAGAAATACAGACACAGATGCAGGCAACACATGTACGGATACCAAGGCAGGGATGAGGGTGGGATGGACTGGGAGACTGGGATTGACGTCTATATGCTACTATGTGGGGCTTCCCAGGTGGTGCAGTTGTAAAGAATCCACCTGCCAATGCAGGAGACACAGGTTCAATCCTGGGTCAGGAAGATCCCCTGAAGATCCACTGGAATGGCAACCCACTCCAGTATTCTTGCCTGGGAAATCCCATGGACAGAGGAGCCTGGCGGGCCACAGTCCACGGGGTCACAGAGAGTCAGACACAACTGAGCGACTGAACACACACACACACATATATAAAATAGACAACCAAAGAGAACCCACTGTATAACATGGAATTCTACTCACTGTTCTGTGGTGGCCGAAATAGGAAGGATACCTGGGAAGGAGGGGATATATATACACAAAGAGCCGATTCACTTTGCTGTACAGCAGAAACTAATGTAACATTGTAAAGCAACTAGACTCTAATTTTTTTTTTAAAAGCTGAGACCAGGCCATCAGCTACTTTGAATAGCAAAAAACATATTTCTTGCAACTCATGGAAAGTATTGTGGTAACTGCCGCAAACGCCACATTGCTGGTTTGTTCCACTAGATTTGTTACCCCTTTAAGACATTTTTTGAATTTCAAACTTTGATTCTATGATTCTACTGATTTTGGATTTCTTCCATTATCTTGACTAATGCAACTCAATTAGGCTTTATATCCAGTGATATGCTGGTAAATATTTAATAACCAACTCTCCAGGAAAAAAAAAAAAGCCTGGGTATGTAGCTTTTGCCAATGTTTATGGTGTAAATACAACCACTGTGGCCGATTTCAAGTACCAACCTGACTTTACTGAATAAAAATACTAGAAAGAAATGTGCATAATCACAAACCTATGAGTCAGCTCTGGTACACAGTAACAAGTGACCCTGAAGACAGAAATCACTGTTGTTTTCATAATTAAATTGTAAAAATCCAGGAGGGCTAAAAGCATTCTATCATTCCAAAATAGCTTGTTTCTTAAAATGTTTTTACAGTTTTACGGATGAAGGCCATAAGCCCTTGTGTCTTTATACACCAAAAATAACTCCCTGCTAGTTTTTTTTTTTTAATGACAGTCTCGCAATCTGTATAATCACCACAAAATCTTATAAAGCAAGCCATTTGGATTTTAATGACACAAACATGCTGAAAGTTCAGAATTCTTCTATGTGACCTTGAGAGTTGAACTCTCCTGTTTTCGGCTCATTCCAAACTTTTCCTTTCACGGACTATAAGGCACACAGCTCAGTCGGCCTCTGTGGCCTATGCATCTGCAGAAAAGGCTGAAATCACCATCCTCATGGTTTTCATTGTTCCCTACCACTAACTACTTCTGATGGGCTTCCCAGGTGGCGCTAGTGGCAAAGAACCCACCTGCCAATGAAGGAGAGATAGGAGACGCAGGTTTCATCCCTGGGGCGGGAAGACCCACTGGAGAAGGAAATGGCAACCCACTCCAGAATTCTTTCCTGGGGAATCCCATGGACAGAGGAGCCTGGTGGGCTGCAGTTCTTGGGGTTGCAGAGTCGGACACAACTGACGCGACTTAGCATAGCACCACTACTTCTGAGACTGCAACAACTTCATGTCTTTATTTCCTCCCCTATGTCTCACATTATTTTCTTCAAATTTAAAGATTATTTTAGGGACTTCCCTGGTGGTCCAGTGGTTAAGACTTTGCCTTCCAATGGAGGGCGTGCAGGTTCAATCCCTGGTCAGGCAGCTAAGATCCAACATGTCTTATAGCCAAAAACTCAAAACATAAAACAGAAACAATATTATATCAAATTCAATAAAGAGTTTAAAAAACTATTCTATATTAAAAAGGACACTAGAATGAGAAAATTGCATTTTTAAACAAAAGTGGTAATATAGATGTGTTTTTGCACATTTAATGTACACAACTCTTTCTAATATATCATTCTTTCCTTCTGCTTTTAGTCCACCTGAGATTCTTTATATAACTGCTTCATATTCTTACCCACGTTCACCTGCTTATTGCCAATGAGCTTCTTATAAGAAAACAAAAGTGGAGAAGGCTACAGCTCACAGGATTGGGGGAGGGAGGAATTGGTGAAAAATATCTAACCAAGTAATGTAATTAACTTGAAGAAAAACATTTGCATCAGGACTACACTCATGTCTTTTTCCATCAGCAAAAGCCAAAACCAAGCAAACAAAAAGCCACCACCACTCGCCCACCACCCTGAGTGCAAATGATTTTGGCAGAGCAGCTGACATGAAAAAATACTGCTTGAAACAAATCAGGGGAAAGACACTGCTTCTAATTGAGTGTTCCTGCTTGCCTCCATCCTGCTCACTTTGTGTCTTTTGAATTGTGTACCTTGGGCACCTATTAAGTCTTCAAAAATATAGGCTGCCAAGCCTTCCAAGGTTTTGAACTTTTAAAATTCTCTTTTTACTGAGAACCCCGTTTAGGAGGAATGTATTAGGTTATAACATATGCAGAACGCAGTACAGTATACCCCCTGCCATCCGCCAGATGTTAGCAACTAGAAACATGCAAGGATTTTTCATGTTAGAAAAATGGTGGAAGTCAGCTCATCAAAGGTAAAACAGCAGAATCTGTCCGTGCCTTCCTTTTCCTAAAATGCATTTAAATGCACTGGGCTCATCTCTAGTTTGACAGGATTATTAATGGGATGGGCTTACCACTCCTGTGGATGAATCTGTTAGCCAGGGAAAGCCTTTTACTATCTTGGATGTTTCTTACCAGTGTCTGATGACTGCCAGCTAAGCTTCGCATTAACTAGAGATTTCTGGCTGATGATCACTGTGTAACAAAGTCAGACGGGCAAACTTATTACCACTAAATTAGACCTTGGTGTTGTTTTTTTTTTTTAACAGAAATTTTTACATCAATCAGGAGACTGGCTAACAGGCTTTCACAGTGACAAAAATATTCATCATGAAAGAAAAAGTATTCCCTACATCCGGTGTTCTTGAATGATTATGACAGAGACTTCTCAACCCACCACTCATCAAGTACAGTAGCCATGCTTCACGAAGACACGAAACGAGACGTGAAGAATACAAGTTCTATGGGAGGACTATATGCGGAGTGAACATGGACACGGAAATAGATGGGACATAAATCTATCTGGTAAACGAATGACTAACGGTGCCATTTTAAACAATTGGGAATAAATTCAATTCTGTTTCATTTAAGAGCAAAATCCTTAGATTCTCTGTCAGAGAAAAAAAAACCAAATAGACAAAAATATAGCAGCAATGGCAAAGAACTCCGTCACGGAAGCTTCACTGATATTTGGGGATTCTTGGCTGCTGAGTAAGAGAAGGAGAGGAGGCGGAAGGGAGACACTTAGGGACATTCAGTGAAAGGGTGACCCCTGTTCAATGTCCAGTTCTTTCCCTGAGGTCACCTATCTGCCTCTGCATTTGTGCCCTTCCTGTTGGTAGCATCTGGGAAACGAAGGAAAAGGGATTGAGATGTAAGCTGGCATTAGAATACAGTACAATCTTACTCTATACTCCTGCACAGCCCAGAGTCCATGCCTCTTTAAATGTAACGTGAAAAAATATCAAGTAGGTATTTTTTTAGAAGGGACACACACAATTCTTTATCCCCAGCAGTTTCCAAATGAAACCTGATGTCCTGAGGCTGCATGCGGAAGGCGATGAGAGAGAGGTTCTCTCTGCCAGGTCTGAAAGGTTCTGGAGGGCACTTAAAAGTGAAAGCTTTTAGCAAAACACAAATGCAAGCAAATTGCAAAATCACAGTGTGTGCAGGACTGGATTCTGGTTGGCAAAGGTGTGGCGATGATTTTTTCAACCACCTGGGCAAAGGGGAATGGAGCCTCCCTGCCTCGTGGCCGGCCTTGAACTGCATTTAGGGGTCATGCTCTATTTGTTTCATTGCTATGCTCTCATCTAAATTCAACTCTGCTTTCCCAACAGACACCCCAGCAGACACACCGCTCCCTGATGTCCCTCTGATTTTAGGTTCACATTAGTGTGTCTGTGTTTCCTTAAGAATACACAGAGGCTGGGCAGAGGCCCAAGCTGAGTTTATATGCATTTTAAGTCAGGCGATACAAACTTCATCTGACTTCCATAACCTGGCTACTTTTTCTCAGCGCCTCAGTTTCTCCTCCAGTCAAGAAGGCTGCTGATCCCTCTTGACAAGTTCATTCCAACTAGCATATACTGAATTCTTGAGCAGCAGGCAAAACCATTCTTACAGCAACCATTGCTTAATAGAGCTTATCAGACACTCTTATTAGACGTTCTTAGACATTCTTCTAAGTGCTATATCTACATTGACTTGCTTAATCCTCAAAAATTCCCTATGAAGTGGGTTGTATTACCCCCCATTTCACAGATGGAGACACTAAGACTCAAAAAGACCTGCTGAGGTTGGCCTTAACTACTCCTTCTCAGTAGGAACTACTTTCAGCAATGAGGACTTTTTAAATGCCTTAATTTTCAAATATTTAGTGGTTGTGGGGATTACAGAAAGCAAAGCCCTCCTGTTGAAGAGTGGAGAACAAGGAAGCTGCCCATGCTTTCATCTGCTAGCATGTTCCTATTCTGGGAAAGCAAGCTGACCAGTGCGTGGCCCAAGACTTGTCCAGAAGTGTTCAGACACGTGACCCTAAACAGACCAGACAGCCAACTCGGACAAGAGAGACAGGTAAAGGATGTTGGGTGGCCCGAGCCCAGGTGCGCAGGGAGGTGGAGGGAGAAAGGCCAGCTGATCAGTAAAAGGGAATCCTCAGGTGGAAGCTCTGTGAACCCACAGCACGGATCATGACAACATGCTAAAGACTGGGCTCCTTCCCTGACCGGCAGAGTGTAAGGGGGGATGGCCGCAGCCCCCTTCCTGCTCCCAGACCCCCCAGTACGATGATGATAATGGGCTGACTTCTGCACAGTTCTCATAACACAGTTCAGATAGACAGAGGAGAGGTGGATGCAGCCACTCCTCACTTCACCGCGGCTTCCTTTTGCAGCCCCATATTCCTGCATCAGAAAATTATACTTGGAAAAATGAACCACCCACACACACACAGAGTATCTCCTTTCAGCACATTCTTTAGTCAAGGACCTTTATAAGGATGAAGAATTTCCACATTTCATAATTTATAACAAACTTTTCATTTGGGTATGAAAATGTAGACATCTGAAAAGCTCCCTGACACCACTTCTCCCTACAATGGTAACATATTTATGTAAAAGAATTCACAATACAGATTTTATGTTAATATTCCTTAATCTTTACTTCTTGCATTTCAACTTAACTGCCCTCACAGGAAACAGCTTCCAGACTCTCCTTCAAATATTCATAGGGTGTACTGTAGACAGGGAAATTACACTCAACAGAAACACATCCATCCTGACTACCCCTCAACCTGACTGCCCCCGGAAAGGTCGGGAGCCATGACAACACGGGCAATTTTGCACCACAGATTTACAAAGAAGTTTCTGCAAGATGAAGCCACTGCAAGAGGGACTGGATATATGCTAGGTAAATGTCTTGGAGTTCCTAAAATCTTGATATAGATCAGAAGAACCAGGTTTTTAGAATGGATCTTCTGCTAACATCTGACTGTGGGTAATAATCAATAGCGATGGGTGAAGGTTTATTTATTAACTCTGGGCTCTGAGGCAAATGGATAAGGGAGATGCAGTCCCAGCCTAAGTCTTTCAGGGATTTCGAATTTAGGGAAAGAGCTGGAACTATAAACACTAAGCGTAATCAAAGCAGAACGCAACCACTGTCACAGGATCAGTCTGCAAATGGGTGCTGTGGAGATGCAAGGAATCAATAACTGAACTGAGAGAATCAGAGCAGGCTTGAGGGACCAGGTAGCATTTGAGCTGAGCTTTGAAGGCATTCATTGATTTTGACAGGTGGAAAGACACTGGGCAAGAAGGAACAAGAGCAAAAGCTGGAAGCAGGGAATGCTGGCCACACGAAGCTAAGGCTGGAGAGGGGGCAGGGTACTGAACCCTAGTTTGTGGGGGAATGCAGCAGGAGGAAAGGAGACACGGCTCTGAGATCCAGGAGGGACTCTGGACTCACCCTGTGGGCAATAAGGTTCCCCTCAGAGTTCGAAGAGGAAAACGGAGCAATGGTTTTAAGAATGGATGAGACAATCAAGAGATTAGGAAGCAGAGGGAGGTTAGGAAGAAGCCCAAGGAGTTTAGAGACAGATGATTTAATTGCTCAGGATCTTAGTGTCATTTTTTTTTCTCCAAATGCAGGGAAATGGTCTATCACGGCATAGATGATGCTAAGTATCCTGAGACAGTCTTTTTTTCCCTTTAAGTCAGGCTTATTGAGGTATAATTTACACAGAGTAAGTCCTGAACATTCATTAGAAGGACATGCCGAAGCTGAAGACTCCAACACTTTGGCTACCTGATGCAGAGAACTGACTCATTGGAAAAGACCCTGATGCTGGGAAAGATTGAAGGCGGGAGGAGAAGGGGATGACAGAGGAGGAGATGGTTGGAAGGCATCACTGATGCAATGGACATGAGTTTGGGTAAGCTCTGGGAGTTGGTGATGGACAGGGAAGTCTGGCGTGCTGCGGTCCATGGGGTCGCAAAGAGTCAGACATGACTGAGTGACTGAACTGAACTGAACACTCTCCTTATTTGAAGTTTGATATAGTCATATCCAGCCTTGTTACTCCACAATATCAAGATACAGAACATTTCTATCACACCAGAAGGATGTCACAGCCCCAGACAACCAATGGTTTGGTTTCTATCCCACTAGTTCTGCCTTTTCTAGAACTTCATGGAAAAGGTATCCTTTTGCTTTTAGAGTAACTTTTTCTGTTTATGGAGTAATTTTTTTAAAGTCTGCATACTCTTCAGAACAGGATAAAAACTGAGACAGTCTTATGGGCTGGTTCTCCTGGGTTCTAATTGTGCCTGGTACCTGTCTTCGTTACAGCCACTCGCATGGAATTCTTGTGGTTCACTTTCACGGCTGTCTTCTCACCATCACAACTGCCTTACGAGCAGAACCTGTACCTTTTCACTCTATTTCTAGAGGCCTAGAAGGGCACTATGCGCACAGTAGGCAGGAGAACATCTAAATTACTCGGCAATTTCCAGTTTCCAGATAAAGACATGGAATGTCCCATGATCACTGAGAAAATAAGAATCTCCATCTTGGGTTTATACTAGTCATTAGAAACTGTCATACTGATGCTAAGGCAGCCTTAGAATCTGCATCTATGTTTTAAGGACCTTGGGGTCAGTTTGCATCTCTTCATACCTGTTTTCCTCTCTAGTCCTCAGAAGGACTGCCATCAGCCTCCACCCGCTTTGAATGAACCCTCCCGGTTATGAACGCTCCCCACCACACCCTCTGGGTGAATTAAATGGCACTGTAGATCCGACTCGCCACCAGTCTACTGGGTCTCTGTCGATCAACTGCCAATCCAGTGACTGTCCTGATACACTAATCCACCAAAAGTACCCAAAGGACTGTCTTCATCCCTAGGGTAACAGATTCTATTTCAAATGTCAACTTACCCCCTATTCTTGGACACACGAGATACGACCATGTTAAATGATGCTGGTGGGTTGCCCTGGTGGCTCAATAGTAAAGAATCTGCCTGCCAATGTAGAAAGACTCGGATTCGACCCCTGGGTCCAGAAAATCCCCTAGGGAAGGAAACAACAACCCACTTCAGTATTTTTCCCGGGAAATCCCATGGACAGAGGAGCCTGGTGGGCTACAGTCCACGGGGCCACAAAAGAGTCAGACGTGAGTTAGTGACTAAACAACGACGACAGTGATGCTAGTATCTAAACTACACAACAGAGCCTGCAGAAGAAACCTTCAATCTTCACGGATCCCAAAATTCAGAAATACAACAGCATATCATTTGCCTTGTGCTTCACGGTAATATAAACATGACCAAAAGCCTAAGGGATCTCTTCAAGCCCTATTGAATTGTTTCTCTTTTAAGGAGTTATTTTTTGCATTAGCCCAATTGTTCTCTGAGACTATTAAAATTTTTTTACTTCCATATAATAAATTCATTAATGGCCATCCACGCTTCCATTTTACTGGTTAAGAAAAATTACTTTCTTAGCCCTCTCCATTTCCATGTCCAATACTACATTTAACTTTCTTTGGGGAGTCATTTTTCATAAAGACACCATGTTTCTATCACTCTATGAAAATTACCTCCTTCAAACTCAGAAGACATCCTTACAATGGTCAGTTTTGTGCAACAGGGCTGATTTGCAGTGGCCTCACTCACTAGGGAACCCACTTACTCTTATACCCATCCAGCTCAGAGAGTTGAGACTCACACCTGTGCCTTGCAGAATTACAAATTTCTTCCTCTCTCAGATCTTTTAGGTTCTCTAACATACACAAAATGTTCAGTCTGTAAATACCAGGGGTCTATTAAGGAACCAAACAAGTGTTATCCTTTATAGCAGCAGCCACACTGGGAGACAACACCAGCGTTTATGACAAAATAGAAGCAGTCCATTGCTCAAAATGTTTTTGGAATTCATCTTTGAAGTGACTGTCAGAACCAGTTTACAAGCCTCGTCAGAAAGCAGATGCCACGATTCTATAGTCACATCTTGTTTCTGACTCAAAGTCAAATCACTCCACGTGATCTCCTAACTCTCAGCCACTAGATATAGCTCCTTATACTTTTCAGTTCCTACAAACGTCCAATCCACTAAAGTAGTGCCACCAAAAATTATTGAGTTGGCCAAAATGTTTGGAGTTTCCATAAGATGTTATGTAAGAGACTGTAAGACACTTTCCATACTTCTGTCATTTGTTTTGATCATACCATTTATATTTCATCTTGGATTTTTGGCCACTGATATTCATTATTAGATGACTAGTTAAGAGTCTAGCCATAGATCAAGCTGCTTGGCTCAATCAAGAATTTCCTCCTCCTCAGCGTTGCTGTCATCATGAGATGGTCAGCTAAGTTAATTGACCGAGTCATCACGTTGGACCATGAGTCACTAATACTAGAATACTAGGCTTTGAAAGAGTTCTCCAAAACCAGAAGGATTTCTCCCTATTTCAAACCTCAGGAGCTTAGCTTTGGCCGCTGTGCAGGAATAGCAGCTGAATTCACTTTCCATACTTCTGTCATTTGTTTTGATCATACGTAGGTCAAACTCAAAACAGTGCTAAACATATTGGCAAAGGCTGTAACACTGGAAAATCATTATTGATTTGTTTGGGCGGGTGTGTAAGAGTACGTGTAACCAGTCTATGTTTTGGACAACAGACTCCTGAAAACCACTTCATTTGGTTGTGCACTTATTATTGAAACAGGGTCTTAGCATTGCCCTCACATGGAGGTATATTTTCAAGAAAACTCTGAGCTTCACAAGGACATCTCTGGGTGACAGGGTGAACTAGGTCTCCTGAAATTGCCCTAACAGATCAATATCTATCCACGTTGAAAGTTCATGTCTGCCATCAAAATCAACAATTATCCAAAGAAATAACTCAGTGGATGGGACTCAGCCATGACTGGTCTTTCCCTTTGGGATAAAGAATGATTTTTTTTAAATTCATTTTTAATCTCAATTGCTCTGATAAATCTTATTCAAATATTGAAAATAGCTGTATCATGTAGGGATAATACCATTTCATTGGAACAAATACCTACAAGAAAGGCGACATTTTTCATTCTTTCATCTAACTACATTCACAAGCAAATCCCTAAAATCCACAGCTGAAAATACACAAGCATTTACATGGCTTTCTGCATCAGAATGTCTGTGAGTTCAAGATGTGGTTGATGAATTAGGGGGCTATATTGGTCCTTTAAAAACAAAGAAACAAAAAATCAATTTACTTTTATATTGACTAACTTAATAAGCATCTGTTAATATAAGTACTCTATTAGCTACTATCGTAGGGGACTTTGGAGAAGTGTATGGCATGGTGTCATTCACTAATGAGCGTATAATGCCATTACAAAAGGCTGTTTCCTACACATTAACCACCAGTTAAGTGAATCTGAGAAATGTCCTAAACTCTGCTGAGCCTCAGTTTCCTCATTTGCAAGATGAAGGGGTCAGAACAAAGGATTCCTAAGGCCCTTCCAGGTCTTAAGTTCCTTAGATCTTTTGGTATAATACCTATGAGAACTGCTTTGAAAATAGGGCAAGACAGAAAACGATCAAGTCCGGATGGACACAAATGATCAAGTACCACAGGAAGACAGAGAAGACAGAGAGATCAATTTTGGGGTGCAAAGGTTTTCTGGGAAAGCAGAAACTTCAGCTTGGACTTGAAGGATGAGTAGAATTTGAAGAAGGTGGGGATCATTCTTTTTACTGAAAGTGCAGAGGGCTTTTTGCAGGATGAGTGGGACAATTTGTGAGTAGGAGCCAAGAGATTGAGGAGTTTATGGATAATGGGATTATATGCTGTCAAGTGCTGGGTTTAAGCAGGGCAAGTACTGACTCGATGACATGATGCTATTAACTTGTAAGTCAGAGCACACTGTCTCCTGGTCCAGGTGGCGCTAGTGGTAAAGAAAAGTGAAAAAGTGAAAGTGAAGTCGCTCAGTCGTGTCCGACTATTTGCGACCCCATGGACTGTAGCCCACTAGTGGTAAAGAAACTGCCTGCAAATGCAGGAGACGCAAGAGACAGAGTTGGATCCCTGGGTCTGGATGATCCCCTGGAGGAAGAAATAGCAACTCACTCCAGTATTCTTTGGAGAAGGAAATGGCAACCCACTCCAGTATTCCTGCCTGGAGAATTCCAGGACAGAAGAGCCTGGCAGGCTACAGTTCAAGGGATCGCAAGAGTTGGACACAACTTGGCACTATCTTTCTTTCTTTCCAATGTTCTTTCCTGGGAAATCCCATGGACAGAGGGACTGGTGGGCTACAGTCCATGGGGTCGCAGAGAGTCAGAGACAACTGAGCGACTAACACACACACACACACAGAGAACACACTAGACTTCTCAGATTATCCAGCAACTCGTCTCGCTAGATAAAGGCTGAAGTCCCTGCAGTGATCCACATGGCCTTGCATCATCTGTTTCCCCCAACGCTGTGAACTCTCACCATGCCTCCTACTTCTCCCCTACACCAGCCTTCTCAGACCTTTCCTCAAACACCTAACATGCTTTGAGCTCTTACACATGCTTTCCTTCTGCCTGGAAAGCTCTTTCCCTGGGTGTCTACATGTTGGGCTACATGTTCGTGTATTTGCATAAAAGTCATTTTTCTCAGTGAAGCCTTCCCTATCACATCTTTTTTTTTTCAATTTTTGAAAGATTTTTAATGTGGATCACTTTTAAAGTCTTTATTGAATTTGTGACAATATTGTTTCTGTTTTATGTTTTGGGTTTTTCACCATGAGGCATGTGGGATATTAGCTCTCCAACCAGGGATTGGGCTGCCACCCCCTTCATTGGAAGGCAAAGTCTTAACCATTGGACCACCAGAGAAGTCCCTCACCTTTTAAACCAAGCCCACTCTTTCCATATACAGAAACATACACACACTCTCTTTCACACACGCACACACACACTCCCTATTACCCTTCCCACCTTGTTTTTCCATAGCATCTATCATATTCTATCACATGCCATCATGTATTCATTTTATAAATGTCTGTCTCCATATGCAACCCTCCCTGCTTGCCCTGAGTGGAATGTAAACTCCATGAGGGCAGAGATTTTTGTCTGCTTTACTCATGGCTGCATTTCCAGAGTCTAGAACAATGTCTGGCCCCAAATGGGACCTGCATGGATAAATGCACAAATACAAGGAAAAATATGAGGCTAATGAATCTCACAGGTTGAACTGCAAGGTCGGGGGGGTAGGTTTTATGAGGTTATTATCATTGTGGGAGGGTGAAGTTATGAAAGTGGGAACTAAAGAAGAGCCACGGGGACCTCCCTGGTGGTGCAGGAGATAAGAATTCATCTGCCAATGCAAGGGACACGAGTTTGATCCCTGGTCCGGGAAGATTCCACATGCCATGGAGCAACTAAATCTGACAGCCACAACTCCTGAGCCCATATGCGACAACTCCTGAAGCCTGCACGCCTGGAGCCTGTGCCACCACAATGAGAAGCCCGTGCCCCGCAACTAGAGAGTAGCCTGGGCAAAGCAACAAAGACCCAGTGCAGCCAAAGCTAACTAAATAAAACAATTACTTCCTTAAAAAAAAGAAGGGCCATGGGAAGAGTGAAAGGGCTGACTTTGAGGGATCAGATCATAACCAAAAGGGACTGTTCATGAATTCAACATCCAGGCGTGGAGTAAAGGAAAGATATTCACCATGGGAGTTTGGAGAATGTTCAAGGGCAAAAGAGGAACTGGAAACGCACTGAAAATAAAATGGTGCATAGTTGTACAAACAAATATCAGCTGGATTTAACTTCAGTTGTTTCTCAACATAATCGATGGTGATTTTCTTCCTGCTTACATTCTCTCTTAATTCTGAGAATGACCGAAAGGAAAGTAAAAGAGAAGGAAGGGAGACATCTATACAGCATGTCATGTTTTCCTTTTAAGGCAACTTCAGCCTGAATGACAGGGCAAATCTCACCCCGCATTTCACAATTTCTTCCTCGTCAGCTCTCGGGAACACAAAATATAATGTAGGAAAGACAGAGCCGGTTCTTCTGGGGTTTTCCTCTTCTCTTTATTGTGTTTTCTCCTCCCATAAAATAGTAATCGATGCGGATGATAATAAATCTTTCAAACATGGGCTTTGGTGTAATTAAACATACTGGAACTGGCAAAAGCAAGAGGGTTTGTGACATAGCCATTACCAGTTTGTGCAGGTGGAGGGTCTGACTAGACTCACAGTAAGAAAACACTATATATGTGACGATGTCTTATTCATACCTACTTTAAGAAATTATTAAACCATGGTATATTAACATTCAATCATCTAATATTATTTGGAATCATATGTGATATCTTCAGAAGAGAAAAAGGTTGGATGGTTCTCCTTCTTAAAATGATTTATCAAGTGCAGTTGAGAAGGTATATACAGACAGTATATATGTAGGAAAGGAGCCGTACACTAAAGCCCTATCCTTCTGCTAACTCAGATTTTACTATTACCTCTTTAGAAATCCAGTATTTTTTCCCAGAGGTATTTGCATAATTAAGTTTGTTTCTATATTTATTTTTCTGCCTTTTAAACACATACCACAAATCAGCCCTCAATCAGTGGTTCTCATCTGGGGGTGATTTTGTCTCCCCACGTTCCCCCCTCACCTGGCCACACTTGGCAATGTTTAAAGACATGTTAGTTGTTGCAACTGTGGGATGCTGGGGGGAGCTACTTGCATCCAGAAGACAGAGTCCACAGATGCTACAAATACACAGGAGAGCCCCCACAGCAAAGAGTTATCTGACCCCCAAATGTCAACAGTGTTGAAGGTGAAAAACCCTGTCCTAAACCTAGGGGCTTCCGCGCGGCTCAGTGGTAAAGAATCTGCCTGCCAGTGCAGGAAATGCAGGAGATACATCTCTTTGATCCCTGGGTTGGGAAGATCCCTTGGAGAAGGAAATGGCAACCCACCCCAGTATTCTTGCCTGGAGAATCCCATAGACAGAGGAGCCTGGTGGGCTACAGACCGTGGGGTCTCAAAGAGTTGGACACAAGTTAGCAACTAAACAACAAGAACAACAGCAAATCATCTCTGACAGAGATCACCAAATTATGAAAGAGTAATAGCTTTTTTAGTCTAAGTGTATCTTTCACATAAAATTAAGCAGAAAAGCCAAAACCCTGGACTTGCATTATTTAAAAACGCAGTCCAGCTCTGCTTTGGAACATTCGGTTCCTATTGGGAATGTAATTAGGAACATTTAGATTAAATCTCCAGATAAGCATTAAAAGGATATTCTGTGCTCTCTTCTGTTCTTACACAGAAATTCAGAGAAATGTATCATCACAGAATTGGGAAACAGACAAAGTGAAGAGCCCTCAGAGTTTATCAAGCGAACTCTCTCATCCTACCCATGCGGGTGGGAGATGGCGACGGGGGCGATGCCCAGTGAAGCTCGGGGCACATGCTTCCGGCTCATGGTTTACTGTCGGGACTGGAATTCATGTCATCCCCTAGGTCTGTGCTCCTCCTACTTAGCTGAGAAGCAGATGGGAACAGTGGAGCCCCAGGAGATTACAAGAAAATCCTAGGGCCAAAGTCCACCTCTGATGCCAGCCTCAAAGGCAATGAGCTCCTGCGTGCATGCTAGGTTGCTCCAGGCGTGTCTGACTCTTTGTGACCCTACAGACCATAGCCCACCAGGCTCCTCTGTCCATGGGATTCTCCAGGCAAGTATACCAAAGTGGGTTGCCGTGTCTTTCTCCAGGGGATCTTCCCAACTCAGGAATTGAACCCACATCTATGTTTCCTTCACTGGCAGGTGGGTTCTTTACAACTAGTGCCACCTGGGAAGCCCAAGCCTCAAGGCATGCCAGGCTCTCCACTGGAGCGGCGAGCCATCCAAGCAGAGGAGGATGAGCACCACTCTGACTGCAGACCTCTCCCCAGGCCCAGCCAGCATCAGCCAGGACATCTCGAGGGGGCTTGTTAACCTGAGCACGGAACAAACCCAACAGATGTCAAGGGCAGCCTCTCAAGCACCATTTGTCTCTGAAGGGAAAGTTCTACCAAAACATGAAGGTCTGGGAACACTTTCAAACCCAGCAGCCTAGGATGGTGGCCTCTCTGCTCTTATTCTTCCTGGATCAGGGGCAACTGGCCCTCGCCATCCCCTCTAGATGCTTGCCATGACTTCCCGGAGCAGCCACATCCTAAGACAGGAGAGACCACACAAGCACTCTGAACACCTGCAACACTCTCGCCCTCCCGGTCTGCCATCTTGGCCCTGGGAGGGGGGCTGTCTAACAGCCAGGGTCCTCCCTGCCTCTCCACGGCCCCCTCTCCCTGGTGGCTCCAGTGGGTCCACAGACGACCTCCTCCCAAGCCCTGGCGGGTCCGCCTGCCCCTCTCCAGCCACCACCACCTGGCCTTCACCCACAGAGCTGTAGGATAGGAAGCAGACCGGTGACTTCTCCATCTCCAGATGACGCTGAAACAAAGACACATTCCCCTTTCACTTTCCAAGGGCTTCATGACTAGTTACTTTTAGACAAACTAACAGGAACAAAAGCCACGACCCTTCCTGTGTGGTATCAGTCACACATCACATCGGCCCCTGTTTATTATCAGGCATCTTGTATATGCCTGGCCCCACGCTAGAGTCACTCCTAGAGCAGCCCCAAACCTTTCAACAACCCTGGAACACGGGTATTTTCACTCTCATTTTAAAGGTGAAGGAACTAAAGATCAGAATGATGGTAAGATCACAGAGTCAGTAAATAAAACCTTAAAACCTTTTAGCCTAAGTTGGCTATCGCTTCAATGCGCTATAAATGAATGTAGCCTTGTCCGGCTCTTTAAAGCGTTGTGTTCACTTCCTAGGTGGTGCTAGTGGTAAAGAACCCATCTGCCAATGCAAGAGAATGAAAGTTGCAAGTTCCATGCCTGGGTTGGGAAGATCTCCTGGAGGAGGGCAGAGCAACCCACTCCAGCAGTCTTGCCTGGAGAATCCCAAGGACAGAGGAGCCTGGTGGGCTACAGTCCATAGGGTCGCAAAGAGTGGGACACGACTGAGCGACTTAGCACACACACAAGCACTGAAACTTGGCTTCAGGCATTTTGTGCCTAGAGCTCAGCCATCCTCTGCTCTGTGCAGACCAGCTTCTCCACCATCCCGTCTGCTCCATCTGCTGGGTCCCTTCCACAGAACAGGCAACGGTCTTCTCCACTGTTGTCTCAGCTTTGGCCAGGTCCAGCTGCCAACAGCTGGACTTGCCATCATTAACACATGGGTCTGGAGTAGCACCCTTCATACACGGGGCCTGAGACTATCCTGTCGCACACAGGAGTCTAGGTGGGTGTGGACAGAGTCCCAGGGCCTGACTGAGCCTTGAGCTTGGTTTCCCTGGACCATCCTGCTACCTGCTTGGCTGGCCTGACACAGAGCTTCTGGCAGATGGTTCCCCATCCATTCAGTTTCCCTCAGGACCCAACTTTGGGCCGAGGGCCCTAGTTCCTGCCAGTCTCTTTATACTGGCCCTGGAGCCTCATCTTCAAGGGCTTCTCTGCCTTTCAACACGTCTGCACATAGCTGATAAAGAGCAGGCCTGCCCTTAGCATCAGATGTCCCGCTCCATTCTGCTCCCTTTGAGACTCCCTCCCCGCTGCCCACATACACACCTCCCTTGGCTGTTACCACTGCCTTATTTTGACTTGATTTTGTCCCAGTCTCTGAAGGTTGATGAGGGACTCCGGCCCAGTCAGCATCCCTTGCCCTCCATTCCTTGTTCAGATTCAGGCTGCTTCTCAGACAGGAGAACATATCAAAAGTCAAACACCTTGGGTTTATACTCTGCTCACCTTCTAGATCTCAGAAACTTAGAAAGATGTTTAAAGATGCTTTTAGTCTAGTTAAAGAAGTGAATCAGTAGTTCTGATCAAGAGTGCCCCCACTCCAGGGGGATTCATTATCCTTTCAACAAATAGTTACTGAGTGTCTACTACGTAGTCAGCGCTGGTCCTGGGGTTTCCATGCGGAGGATTCAACTATGCAAGACACAGCAGAGGTTCCTCTTCTCAAGGACCTCGTATTCTATTGCAGGAAGACTGGTGACAAATGAATAAACAAATGAGAAAAATAGCCGTTGGTGGTAAGCCCCATGCAAGGAAGTAAAATAGGGTAATGCAATGGTGTGGTCAGAGTAGGCTCCTCTGTGGGTGACCGTGAGCTGAGATCTGAATGAACATGAAAATAATCCAGGCAAAGGGCCTGGGTTGGGAACACAAAGAATGCCAGTGTCACCTTAAAACCAACTTTTATTTTAGAATAGTGTATTATTAATAGTTTGCTGGGGCTGCTCTTACAAAATACCACAGCCTGGTGGCTTAAACAATAGAAATGTACCTCTTCTCAATTCTAGAGGCTGAAGGTTCAAGATTAAGGTGCCATCAGTTGGGTTCTTCCAAAGCTCCTCTGGCAGGCAGGAGGCCACTGTCTTACAGTGATCTTTTCATATAGCCATCCTTCTGGGCATGTGTACTGCCGGTGGTTCTTCCTTTTCTTAGAACAGTGGTCCCCAAACTTTTTGGCACCAGGAACTGGTTTTGTGGAAGATACTTTTTCCATGGACCAGGTCAGGGGTATGGTTTGGGGATGATTTGTGAAATTAAAAGACACTTGCTCCTTGGAAGAAAAGCTATGACAAACCAAGAGAGCGTATTAAAAAAGAGAGACATCATTTCGCCAACAAAGGTCCATCTAGTCAAAGCTTTGGTTTTTCTAGTAATCATGTATGGATGTGAGAGATGGACCATAAGGAAGGCTAAGTGCCAAAGAACTGTGGTGCTGTAGAAGACTCTTCAGAGTCCCTTGGAGAGCAAGGAGATCAGAGCAGCCCATCCTAAAGGAAATCAACCCTGAATATTCATTGGAAAGACTGATGCTGAAGGTGAAGCTCCAATACTTTGGTCACCTGATGCGAAGAACTGACTCCCTGGAAAAGATCTTGATGCTGAGAAAGATTGAGGGCAGGAGGAGAAAGGGGCGACAGAGGATGAGATGGTGGGATGGCATCACAGACTCAATGGACATCAGTTGGAGCAAACTCCTGTAGATAGTGAAGAACAGGGGAGTCTGGTGTGCTATAGTCCCCGAGGTCACAAAGAATTGGATACAACTTATTGACTGAACAACAACAACAAGCAAATTATATTTGTTATGCCATTGCTGATCTGAGTGGAGGTGGAGCTCAGATGGTAATACTAGTGATGAAGAAAGGCTATAAACACAGAGGAAGCTTTGCTTGCTTGCCTCCATTCACCTCCTCCTGTGCAGCCAGTTCCTAACAGGGCATGGACCAGTACCAGTCTATACCCCAGGGGCTGGGGATTCGTATCTCAGAAGGACACCAGTCATGCTAGATTAAGAGCCCACTCTAATGGCCTGATTTTCATTCAATCCCTTCTTTAAAGACCTTTGGTCTCCAAATACGGTTCTATTCTGATGTGCTCAGGGTTTGGGGAGGGACACAATTCAGCTCAGAAGAAAGAGTTTTAAATTTATAGGAAAGTTGCAAAGATAGGACAGAGAATTCCCATCTACCTTGTCCTCTATTATTAACATCTTAGTATGGTACACTGTCACAACTAATGAAGCCATACTAATTCATTAGCATTAACTAAACTTCATACTTTATCCAGATTTCCTTAATTTTCATCTAATATCCCTTTTTGATTCCAGGATGCCATCCAGGATACCACATTCCATTCATCCGTGACGTCGCCTCAGGCTCCTCTTGGCTGTGACTGTTTCTCAGACTTCTTTCGTTTTTTATGACTGGTTTGGAGGGGACTGATCCACTCTTTGGGGTTTGTGTGATGCTTTGCTCATGGCTACACTGGCATTATAGGTCTTCAGGAGGAAGTACACAGAGGTGCGGTGCCATTTTCATCACATCTCACCTAGAGCGCATGGTACCAACCTGATTCATCTCTGCTGACGTGAGTGGGCATCGTCTGGCTGAGGCAGTATTTGCCAGAGTTCCTCACTGTAAAGTCGCTCTTTCTTCCCTCTTTCTCCTCAGGGAGAGGTCACTATGTGACTCGGTGAACACAGCTACAGAGTGGGAGGTTATGTTCCACTTCCTTGTCAGTGGAGTGTTTCCATAAATGAGTTGCAATTCCTCTGTGCAGGAGATCTTTCTCCCCATTTATTTATTTATTCAATCATTTATTTATATCAGTATGAACTCGCAAATGTTTATTTTATACTTTGGGTTATAATCCAGTGCTATTTTATTTATTTTGTTGCTCAGATTGTTCCAGTGTTGGCCATTTGGAGCTCTTTCGGTTGGCTCCTTGTCCCTCTGGCATACCCCCAGTATTGTGGTTATTTTTTTTTTACCACTTTCTTACTTCTTGACATTACAAAAATTTCCAGGCTCATCTTCTATACTTTCTGCTCCAGCCCTAGAATCAGCCATTTCTCCGAGAAGCCCTGGTTCCTCTGACTGGAGACTGGTATTAGAAACCAAGATCTGAGCTCTAGATGTGCTCATTGTTAACTAGGGTGTCATTTCTAGGCCTTCTCAACTGATAGAGCAAAGGACTTTAAGTTAGTATAGTACAGTGTGTGTGTGTGTGTGTGTGTGTGTGTGTGTATTTTAAGTCGCTCAGTCATGTCTGAATCTTTGTGACCCCATGGACTGTCCATGGAATTCTCCAGGCCAGAATACTGGAGTGGGTAGCCTTTCCCTTCTCCAGGGGATCTTCCCAACCCAGGGATCGACCCCAGGTCTCCAGCATTGCAGGCGGATTCTTTACCAGCTGAGCCACAAGGGAAGCCCAAAGTGTATATACACACATCTATAAACGTTTCTATTTGTATGCAAATGTATCTATGGTAAGCCCAACATGAATTCATACAAATGTCCACCTCTATTATCATATGGATCATTCCAGCCTTCTCTTACTTCACTATAACCCTCCACTTCAACAGTGAGAACTCTGCCTCCCACAATCCACCATTCACTTACTTAACTGTTCAACAACAGTTGTTTCAGATCGCTAATCTAGGGGGAAACTATCAGAGTACAGTGCTTACATGCAGCTCCTTTAGCCTTGAGTGTTGTATTCTTCAACTCATTTATAAAGCTACTTGGTCAGCACCTTATCCTCCACTCCCTTCAGTGAAGTTATTTCATATATTTGAAACAGATTCTTTTGCCACAATCTGCATTCTATCCTTGGATCCTGTGACTCCCTAAATACATATATGTGTATATAATTTGTATACATTAAGCTTCACTCTTAGTGCTGAAAAGTTCAATAGGTCGTCACAAATTCAGTGTCAAGTATCCATCATTCCAGCGTCAGAGAAAGATAGCTCACCACCCTAAAAAATCCCCTATGTCACACCTATTCAGTCTCTCTTCCTCTCAATTACTTGGCAACCACTATTCTGTTTACAGTTTCGCTTTTTACAGGCTGTCATAGACTCATACAGTATGTAATCTTTCCAAACCGGTTCGAACACCAATGCTTTTATAGAGAGGGGCTGCGTGACAGTGTTCACTGCTGCAGAGGGGGAAATAACTGCAGAAGAGTGTCGGGTATTAGCAGAGCACAGGCTTGATCTAGAAGTTTCCAGCAACAGAGCTGAGGTTACTGATTGCTATTTTGGTTCTCAATGTCAAGGGACTCAAGAGTGAGAAGGACTGTATCACCAGACTCCAGGAGAGGGAAATCTTGTCATGGAACAGAGATCTGGAGGAAAGAAGGACCAAGTTTCAAAGATCCTCAAATCATCAACCACCTCACATGCTGGATAATAAGGAGAAAGAAGAGCCCATACTTTGCAATGATTCAAGTCTTGCAGCACACAATAAAATGTCAGTGCTTTTAGATATGTTTCATCTATTTATTTGAGCTAAAATGAATTGTGGTCAACAGTGAAACATGCCTGTCTAACTTGGAATCACTTAAACTAGCTGGCTGTGTCATTCAGCTAAGAGGCCCCCAGTGAGGAATGAATGTGTACAAGGACTAGGATTCCATGCTCTCTAGAAATGACGACTTGTTGGGAGGTGGGTCCTAAAAAGCCTCATTCGGGGGCACAGCACACATGCACATATTTGCCCTAGCCTGTGGGGAATTAGCATGACTTCCCCAAGAAGTGTTGAAACAAACAAACAAAAAACACCCCAAAAGGCAACAAATATCTACGCGGAGATCCTTACAGCAATTTCTGTGAATCTCAGAATACAAGCTCTTGCAGGGTTGCTATAGAAATAGACTGGATCTCTCTGCTGTCTCGAAGGTGACACTTCATGCTCTTTCCAGTCTCACCTCTGTTGGCTTCCCAAGTTCACTCTTGGACCTAGTAGCACCTATCACGTCGTTTCTCCAGCTTGACTGAAAGCAGCGTCAGGATGAGCCAGAAGAGCAGACCAACCTGCGCTTTCTACCCTCCCTGGCTCTCATTTATTTGCCTAGAGACTGCCGAGTATAAACTGTGCTTTCTCTGATTTTGGTCACAGGCAGTATTATCACTTGTCATCAGAGTACTGTCACACGTGACAGTCATTTCTTTATTCTTCTCCTCCCAGCTGAACTCCAACCCCTCCTATCATTGTTCCCTTGACTTGAGTATCAGAGTTCCTTCGTATATATCACGAACAGGCATATTTGCCAAGATCCAAGGATAAAGCATCTTGGAAAGAAGCCGAGAAAATGGTGCAGCCACTGAATTCCTACCTCTTTTTCTAACTACTTTTCGTCATTATCACTGGATTAAACACACGCACACGCACACACGCACAAAACTGATTAGTTCTGGTTGTTATTCATTATTCTCCACTTCTTGTTTCTAAAAAATCTGCATTACAAACAACCCTCCGGGATCTTTCTCCAATCAACCTATCTCCAGTTTTACAATTAATATTCCTAATACAACCACTATGCCGTTCGACTCTTTTTTTTTTAAAGCAACAAAACCAAGGCCAATGAGTCACAAAGCTCCATGAAAAGGAGGCCAAAGAGGTTCACCAAAGAGTGAACTAGACACTAGCAAGTAAGAACCACCCCGTGTTTCCCTGTTCACTAAAGCTAGTGGTTTTGGTTAACACAGGAAGCACAGTGAATACACAGTAAATTGTACACACAAAGCAGTCATCGGCAATTTGCCTGGTGGGGTCAAATAGCACGGGGCCGGTAGGTCTCCGGAGATGAGGAACAAACAGCCGTGATGGATTAAGTGACTGCTATTGGCTGTGTGCTTGCCCAGCATATTTCACCATGGACAGTAATCAATTACTAGGGACCAGTAATGATACCAATCAGACGCACTTAGCACTTCTGCACTGTCAACCCGAGGGCTGCCGACCTGCCAGTTTGAAAAGGCTGAGAAGTGATATGTGAGGTAGAAAATAGGCTTCTTTCCCTTCATGTTAAAAGATAAATGGATAAATTAGCCACTTGTCTGCCCTACATTAAGGTTTCTTTTAAAACAAGCACTATTCTCCCTGTCTCTCTCTCTCTCCCAAGGGGCTGACTGTTTATAAACACGGGGGCATAATTTGAGGTATCCTGGTCAGCAGTTTCGAAGAACATGACTGAATGGGAGCTGTGGTCAAGCAGGAGAAACAGCCAGCCTGTTGCCTCCGGATCCCGTCCGCCACCACGGAGCTCTGCTGCTATGACGCCACTCCCTGCGTGTTCTGTGATGGAAATGCCACGCGTCACCTCTGCATGCCCAGGAGGCTCTTTCTGTTCTTTATTGTTGTCCACGAGAAGCTGAAAAAGAAATCGGCCTCTCTGTGTTCCTCGCATGTCAAAATTATGAGTCAGTTCCTCTCCTCCTGGGCTTGGGAGTCATTCTGCCACCCTTCACAGTCATCTTCATTTGCAACATGGAAGTTCTCGGGGAGAAACGCAGAGTCGTAAGTTGATGGAGTGTTCCCCAGCCCTCACCGGGCTGCTGGCGCCTTCTCCTCCGTGGGCTCCTGGCTCAGGGTCAGTCTTCTGTGAAATGGTGGGCTGTCCCACAGTTACGACACTGATAAACCTTTTGGCTTGACAAAAATGGCAGCTAATTAAAAGGCCAGTGTGGAGGGTGGGGAGCAGGGAGCCTCCGAAGAGTTGTCCCACACTTAATTCTTAAGGTTTATTTTTGCTGTGTTTTAACAGTTTTTTCCAGACAAGTCTAAATTCCCTTTTCAGGAGCTGGAGAGAATAGCAAAGTCTGAGTCCATTAAAGGCTTCCCTTAAACTGCTGTTTACAAATCACTTCAGTTCTTTAGCTGTCCTGGCTTAAACTTGACACAAAAGGAGGACAGGAAGGGGCAAGAAAGAGCATTTTGGGGTAGTGGAAATAGTATATATCGTGGGTAGTGTGAGTGGCTACATGACTGTATGCATTTGTCAAAGCTCAAACTGGACACTTAAAATAGGTAGATTGCTTGTAATAATTTTTATCTCAAGAAAATTGAGTTAAGAACTCTTGACTGGCAAGCAATTCCCAACTAAGGAGCCAGATTCTTGGATGGGGAAGTGCGATAAACATGTCCTTGTCTTACCCTCTATTAAACCGAGGGTGACCATTTTCAAATCTTGTGCATTCCTTGGAGAATCACCCAGCTCTGCTCTGCTCTCAGAGCAGTGGTGCTCACTGAACCTGCTCCTTCGCTGACTGCCTCTTGGATGCAGCTGCGGGGTACAGATTTACTAAGCTGCAAGTCGCCTCCACCGGCAGAACTGCCTCCTCCTTGGGATTTATGAACTCTGTCCATCCAAGAGCACAGTCCAGAGGAGGGCTCTGGAGGCGAAAGAAACAAGGATCTTGGCCAAGGACACAAATCTCCCAGGACCACCAAAAGTGCTGCCCTTCAACAAAAGAAAGTTGGGAATGGACTCATTAATGTCCTATTACCAAGACTGTTCCTAAGAGTATACACCACCTTCCTATGCCACAAGGGCATTGTGAGAATTAATGAAATAATGAGCCCTCTAGAGTACTTTCCCGGAGAGAATGCGAGGCAAATCGGAACCATCAGCTTCCCTTGAGCCGGCGTTTAAGGACAAAATACTTCGATGGCTTTAACTACTGTGACTTTAACTGCCTTTTCCCTGTTCTCCATCCCTACTACAGTAATTCTATTATGCAAACCTGCACAAAGATCCTGTTGAACTTGTCACTGAATGTATGTAACTTTTCAGCTGAACTTTCTACAGTTTGAATGTTATTATATGTCCATGAGTCACGGAGTCCACAGGACTCACTAAGAAACTGAGAGACTCTACCTACTTCCTATCCTACCAGTCTCACTAAGTGATTTGTGCCAAGCTTGCTCCTTCTATTATACAAAGGACACATAATTGGACTGGCTGTCCATCCAGATGCCATGGGCATGCGCAGGTACTCATTTTCTCTGAAAATTAACAGTCCAAGGCCTTTAGGGAGCTAGATCACAGCAGACAACACATGAAATGTTAATGCTATAACTTTGAGTCTGCTATTTTAATAATTTTATCTCACTCCTGCACTCAGCATCACTACTTCCTGCCTACACACACACACACACACACACACACCCATACACACCCACACCCCCCCCCACACACACAGTATTTACTTCAAGGATAATTTAACTGCCCAAAGCAATCTATAAATTCAAAACAAACTCTATCAAAATTCCAATGGCATCTCTTAGGGATATAGAATGCTAAAATTCCTAGGGAACCACAACAGACCCTGAATAGCCATATCAATCTTGAGAAAGAAGAACAAAGCTGGAGGCATCTTACTTCCTCATTTCAAAATATCTTACAAAGCCACAATAACAAAAACAGCATGGTACTGGCATAAAGACAGCCATACAGACCAGTGGAATAAAGAGCCTAGAAATAAATTCATACATATACAGTCAACAACTGGTATTCAAGAAGGGTGCCAAGAATACCCAATAGGGGAAGAGATAGTCTATTCCAACAAACAGCATTGAGAAAATTGGATATCCATGTGAAAAGAATGAAATTGGACCTTTCTCTTATATGCAAAAAAAAAAAAAAAAACACCCCAAAATGAATTAAAGGCTAAAAAACTTAAAACAAAAAACCTTCTAGAAGAAAACATAGAGGGAAATCTTCATGACATTAGTCTTGGTAGTGATTTCGTGGATCTGACAATAAAAGAACAGGTAACAAAATCAAACACAGACAAGTGGGATGACATGAAATTTAAAAGCTTCTGCACAGCATAAAAAACAATCAAGAGAGTGAAAAGGCAACCTGCAGGATATGAGAGTATATCTGCAAGCCACATATCAGATAAGGGGGTAATTTCTAAAATACATAGGGAACTCCTACAACTCGACAGAAAAATACTAATAACAATTAAAAAATGGGCTAAACACATGAATAGATATTTCTCCTTAGAAAACCTGCAAATAGCCAACAGACACCTAAAAAAGACACTCAATATACTCATCTGAACAAGACAAACTCGAACCACAGTGAGATATCATCTGACACCTATGAGGATGCCTCTCATCAAAAAAACAAAAGACAAGCGATATGGGGAAACGGGAACTTTTTTCACATTGTTGGTGGGATTAAAAATTGTGCAGATGCTATGGAAAACAGTATGAAAGTTCCCCAAAATATAAAAATACACACTTTCATATTATCAGCAATCCCTCCTCTGGACATTTACCCAAAAGAAATGAAATTAGGATCTTGGAGATCTATTAGCATTTTCATGTTCCTTGCAGTATATTCACAACAGCCAAGATGTGGAAGCAACATAAAGGTCCATCAGTGGATAAATATATAAAGGACATGTGGTGTACAATACAATCGAGTATTATTCGGCCTCAAAAAAGGAGGACATTCTGCAACATGTGACATTATGAATAAGCCTGGAGAACCTTAAGCCAAGTGGAATAAGCCAGGCATAAAAGGAAAAATACTTCATAATTTCACTTATATGAGGTATCTAAAAGAGACAGAGTTTTAGAATAATGAATGGAATGGTGGTTGTTAGGAACAGGGAGTAGGGAGGAATATGGGGAGTTGCTATTCAAAGAGGGTAAAGCTTCAGGTAAACAAGACGAATAAATTCTACAGATCTGCTATACAACAATGTGCTTATGGTTAACAATACTGCACGATACACTAAAAATTTTGTTAAGAGGTAGATGTCATGTTAAGCATTCTATTCACAGTAAAACAAAAAATGTTTTAAAGTTTTGATGGTGGTTACTTTTGGGGGGATGTGGTAAGTACTAGAAAAGGGGCATAAGTATAACTTCTGGGTTTCTGGCAATACTCTATTTCTGAATCTTGGTGTGGGTGACAATGCTGTGTTCATTACGTGAAAATTCATTAAGTTATAAATAAGATCATGCACTTGTCTGAATGTATACTTCAATGAAATGTTAAAAAAGAATAATTTAAATATTTTAAATACTAATATTTTAGAGAAAATTGTCAGGTAAAAGAAAAGAAAATCAGGACTGTCAGAAAATAAACAGGATAGAATTAGAAGGTATTAATTATTTTGCTCTAACATGAAGTAATTAAATATTTTTTCCATTTTGTTTCATACTTTTCATAGTCTGAAGCTCTATTAACTACAACTTCTATAGTTATATAAGTAACTAACCCCACAGCCCAGAAATCTTAGTATTTACTTACCTGGACAGACCTAAAAATCACATATAATAAATCATAAAATCTGGTCATTTTTAATGATTATGACTCACATGTCCTAAAAGATGTATGTATAGTAAGAATGACATTCACTAGCTTTAAATGGTAATATTAATATCAATTACTGTATTGACAACATAAATCTTGTCCTTGAAAATAGTATTACTGGAAGTTTGGAATGTAAGAATTTATTTCTGGATTCTCAGTTCTGTTCCATATACCTATTATTACACCAATAACAGATCTTCTTGAATATTCTGACTTTATAGTACATTTTGAAATACTGTATGGAGAAGAGTAAGTCCTCCAGCTTTGTTCGTCTTTTTCAAAACAGTTTTAGCTATCATAGGTCCATTACATTTCCCTATAAATTTGAGAGTCAGCTTGTCAATTTCTGCAAAAAAAATCTAGCTTGGATTTTCATATAAGGATTGCACTGAATTTATGGATCAATTTGGGAGAACTGCCATCTTGACAATATTTAGTCTTCTAGTGTATGAACTGGAATGTTCTCCATTTATGAAGGTCTTTAATTTCTTTCAGTCATATTTTATAGTTTTCAGTGCACAAGTCTTAAACTTCCATTAGCTGTATTTCTAAGATTTTTCATTTTTTATACTATTGGGAATAGTATCAATTTAATTTTAAAACTATTTGCTGCTTATAAGAGAAACTGCAAGTTTTTTATATATTAATGCTGTACTCTGCACCTCGTTGAACTCTTTTATAAATTCTAATAGTTTTTTTTGTGGATTCCATGGATTTTTGTAGATTTCCTACTTACAGGATCAAGTAATCTGCAAATAAATTCTCCATTTTTGATGCTTTTATTTTTGCCTTACTGCATCGCCTGGAACTTACTGAATAACTGTTGAATAGAATATTCAATAATATTGATATTCAGTATTCAATACCGAATAGAAGTGGCAAGAGCAGGCACCTTTGCCTTGTTTCTATGTTAGTGGGAAAGCATCTCATCTCTCACTTTTCTGCTTGATGGTATCAGCTGCAGGGTTTTTGTAGGTGCTCTTTATCAGGTGAGGAGCTTCTCCTTCATTCCTAATTTGTTGACAGTCCTTATCATGGCTGGGTCCTGGGTTTTGTCAAATGCGTTTTCTACATGCTGTTGCTGTTAGGTCACCCAGTTGTGTCTGACTCTTTGTGACCCCATGGACTGCAGCACGCCAGGCTTCCTTGTCCTTCACTACCTCCTGGAATTTGCTCAAACTCATGTTCATTGAGTCGGTGATGCCATCCAACCATCTCATCCCCTGTTGCCCGCTTCTCCTCTTGTCCTCAGTCTTTCTCAGCATCAGAGTCTTTTTCAATGAGTTGGCATTTTGCATCAAGTGGCCAAAATTTTTGTCTACATTTATTGAGATGGAAATGCTTTTATTTTTCATTCTATTAATGTAGTATATTACATCAATTAATTTCAATTTTACTATAATTGGGACACTTTTTATGAACTGCTTTTACTTTTGAGTATAGGTCACACTTTCTTCTTTCTTTGCATATCCCACAATATTTTGTTGAAAATGAACATCAGAGATGGATTTATTGTAGCAATTCTGGATTGTTATATTTTCCCCCTGAACATTTTTTGTTTGTTTCTGTTTATTTCTTGTTAAATAATTTGCCAGGATTAATTCTGTGAAATCTACCACCTCTGTAGGGTGAAGTCATTGATGTCTCCTTTCTGTTTTCTTTTTTTAATTCTTGCTTTTATTTTAATCTTGACTTCCTAGTTGTCACCCCTGCACAGCTTAATGACTGGCCAATGATTTGACCGATACTGTGATCAAACAGCCCAACTCAGTAAGACTTCCATTCTCTGCTGATGGATCTGTCTGTGGATAGAGGTAGAGTACCCTCGAAGGACTAGAGTACCTTTAAAGTCCAGGCCATCTTCAAGAGGATCTCAGCTTTGGCTCTCCACCTGCCCCTCATTTCCTCTATGCATGTGTTCAGCCTCAGGATCAGCCAGAAGTGCAGAGTTAGCTTGGCTCTTGGTTGTCGGCTGCATATGTGGGCAGCCTCATCTAGAAATATGCCTATCCCAACCATGACTGCAACCTCAAGAAAACAGAGTCACTGGCCCTCCCCAGTCATCAGCCACCAAATCATTATGCCCACCACTGGTCATGAGTGTTGCCCACCAGTCCAAATCAAGTGAGTTCTCTTTGAGCACAGCAGGATCCTGCCAGTCCTTATGGATGATGGCCTTCCCACCCTCAGAACCTCCACGACAACTGGGGCAAGGAATGGGTGCAGAGCCCCAGGCAAGCATTCCACAAACGCCCACTATTCTTAACAGAAGTTCAGCAGTTGTTCTAGTATAAACATTTCTCAGATTGTTTTATGCATTTATTCAATTTCTAGTGCACTGGAAATGAAATGATTGTTTTTGTTCATTCTGTCCAATTTTATGTTTGCTTTTTTAAAGACAGGGTTTGCTGACCTCCTTACTTGGCCATAGCCAGAAGTCCTGCCCCAGGATTTATTTTTGAATGCTGTGGATACTATGCAAAACTTGGTACTCCATATTATTTATAACCCATCCATTGTGATTTTTACAATGTCAAATGTTACATAGTTCTTCGTAGGTCTGATAAGACATTTATCAAGTGAATAAGGTCTAACTGGAAATTGTGGGATAAAAACACCCACCCTTGATAAATTAAAGATTTAAGTCAAACCATTTCAGGTTCCAATTCTGGATACATAGTAGAAACTCAGTAAATGACCCCAGGTTCATAGATGTGGATTACCACATGTATTTTGAGGAGAAATGTGCTTATTTCCCCCTATTTTTTACAATATTTCTGCCTACAGTGTTTCATCAAGCATTTATAACAAATGCCATATGAAGGATATAATTAAGGATTACTTTAAAAATACCTTCCCTAAAAACATCCAAGAATAACTACATTTTACTTTTTCACATGATCTCCCTGTTGAAAGTCATAGTGGGTTTTTCCATTTAATCTCAAGGAAGCATCTGATTGAGATGTGGTTAAAACAGCAATATCATTTGATTAATATATTGAAACTGTTGGGGTCATCTTCGTTTACCTCAATAAAGACTGTTCATTACTTTCAGCGGTGCTTTACTGTTCTATGTCTGAAATTATGCGACAGAGCCAGAAAAGCAGGAGGAGATCCTGAACCTCTAGTTCCTATCTCTGAAATAAAACAGCACAGCGCTTCCTATAGCATGTGTCAACCTGGGAACACAAGAGTGTTTTGCCAACATCAACTAAAACTCACCACAGCTAGTGAAGTTCAAATCAATACCAGCCCCTTAAAGGAACAGAAATGTATCTGCCTAAGATCATGTAACAGATTGGCACAACAGCCAGAACAGTAGGCCTGAATGCTTGTCCTTTAATCACCACAACCTGGTCTCCCTCTATTTACATCAAAACCAAACTAAAGGGCCATCTACCCAAATGTTTACCCTAGCACCCCTTCTGCTTGAGAGTTTTCTTAAAAATGAAGGATGTGGCCATCAGTCCCTTCAAATGAACTGCAAGTATGATCTCAAAGGCATGCTCAAAAGCATGTTAGTCGCTCAGTCGTGTCTGACTCTTTGCAACCCCATGGACTGTAGCCCACCAGGCTCCTCTGTCCTTAAAATTTTCCAGGCAAGTACACTGGAGTGGGTAGCCATTCCCTTCTCCAGGGGATCTGCCTGATCCAGGGTTCAAACCCAAGTCTCCCACATTGCAGGCAGATTCTTTATCATCTGAGCCACCCTGGAAGTATGATCACAAACCAGATCTCAAATAAACTAACAAAGCACAGATTGATTTTGCTGTTTCAGGCCAGAATGGAATGGATGTCTGCAACATTTGCAACATCCTTCTCCAATTTTCCCCATGAGCAGTTGCAGTTTTAGCCACCATCAGTTCTTACCATGTTAAAACACATTTTCAGAGCTTCTTCTCTATAATGAAACCACTTCGAAGGTTCCAAATTGCTTTCTCATGGGGGATGTTACTCTATATATCCTGATAACTGTTCTAGTACTCATTTAAGAAAGGTAGGGAGCAGGTATTATAATACCAGTGAAAGGAAAGCCAAGTGCTTAAAGAATGCCCCCAAGAGGTCTCAGAGCTCATAAACAGCAAAGTGACAAGCCAAAGTCACTGAAGCTGGTACAGAGCTGTGTCTAAAACAGTAAGCTGACCCCTATCCTGAGTCCTCATAGGAAATGAGTCAAAATTACAGGCGAATACAAGAGCTAGATGAATATTCTCACCTGTTTGCACATCCATTCATATGAACACCTTCATTCATGCATCAAAGGTATTATTTTGTGTATTAACCTAACAATATTTCCCAAAAAACAGAATGAGCCTTTCCCCATACACTCAAACTTATTTGGACAATGGAATCTATATTTCCCTCATTATTCACAGCCTTGGCTTAGCAGATATTATCCATCTACACTGGGAGACATCTTCCTTTTCAAAATACCCCCAAGGAAACCAGATTCACAGCTGGACTACCATGCCTGTTTCACAGCAACATAGAATGATGAAAATCAAACCATTCATATGAACACTATTGCTTTTTCTCTACTTGAAATCTGTCCTGTTGAACTTCTGATTACATTTAGAATAAATATAAAAATCTGAAAAGATATTCAAGTTGAGGTCTGAAGTGGGAAAACTTACACAGAAGTAGAAGCAGAAAACACAAATAATGATTTTAAATGTCACAATGGGAAAGAATAAGATTAGTCAACTTTTTATCAAATTCATTTTCATGATACATTCATAAATATTCAGAGACAATAATGACTTTAAATTCCATCAGACTAGAGGATCTAAGTACTAGACTTAAAATCAGAATGCCCAGGACTTACTGTTACTATCACTAATTACTTAGAGACTTCCCAGGTGGCTCAGTGGTAAAGAATCCACCTGCCAAACAGGAGATGCGATTTCAATCCCTGGGTCGGGAAGATCCCCTGGAAAAGGAAATGGCAACCTGTTCCAGTATTCTTGCCTGGGAAATCCCAGGGTAAGAGGAGCCTGGCGGACTACAGTCCATAGGGTTGCAAAGAGTCAGAACGACTTTGCAACTCAACAAGAACAAGCCACAGACCCCTAACACTGTGTCACTACATGGCTTGCCTGTAAGGAGCTTACATTCTGGAATAGAATCAGAACGTTCATACAACACAGAAAAAAAAATTACATGAACACAGTTACCCCCATTCCTTGATTTGTTTACTAGATATACCCAAACCATCTTGGCAGAAAAGGAACTTGTGTGCATGAGAATTCTTTTCCAATTACACAGTATCCCTTGTCCTTGTCCTTCACCAGCAGCACTGGTCCCTCGAGTGAGAGCTGGCAGAGCCAGGTGGAGATGTGCCCACAGCGGCAGCAGGAGAGCGGTGCGGGGACAAGGCACTCAGCTCCAGCCTGGGACTAAAGATCTGGGCTCCAGGAGCCTGAGCTTTTAATAACACAGTTTGACTTGGTTGATGCTTCAGTTGACCAATTCTTTCTCAAAATCCCTCTCTGTAAATGTACTGGGTTGGCCAAACAGTTCATTTGGGTTTTTCTGTAATATGTTAGGGAAAAGCCCAAACGAATTTTTGGCCAACCCAGTATAAGAGGATTTAGAATTCTAGAGCTGGAGGTGCCTTTGCAGGGGAGTCCACAGGGAGTTAACACACTTTCCTGAACTGCTGCCAGCCAGGACTTGATCTCCAGCCCCTGAGCCTGGCCTGTGTTGACCCTGCAGTGGTAGGCTGGGGCCCATCTGGAAAGGATACTAGCATTGCTTCTTGGGGCAGGCCGGGGCAGTGCAGGGAAGAGAGGCAGAAACAAGAGCTCTGAGATGGCTGGAGTCAAGGGCCTGATGCCTCTAAGGACAATATGGTTGATTTCAGACAGCTCAGGAAGGTAGTGAGAAACACAGGGTCTGATCTCACTGGCTTTGGCATAGAGGGTTACCACCAGGAAATGCTCTTTCTGTGTCTGGGGATAAATGACATTTTGCCAGTGACATCCTTCAAAGAGGACCAAAACATGAGCCTGTGCCTCTGAAAGTCTTGAAAGCGCACCAGATTCAAGCCCTGGTGTGGTCACATACAGGCTTGTGTCCTGGGAACCGACATGCATGACGCGTCCTCTAAGCTCAGTTTCTGTGTCTCGAACCATCAGGATCTGACTCTTTGAATTAAGTCTGTCCCAGGTATAAGATTTCTATACATGGAGTGCTTGAAGTTCCCGCAAGTTTTTTTGTCAATTACAAATGGCTTTAAGAGCCTTGTCAACTCCGTCTTTCTCCCATCCCTGTTCTCCTCAGCACAAGCAAGAGCATCACTTAAAAAGCATTGTTAGCTACAGGTAACAGGCAGAAGGGAAGAGAGAGACTGTAAATGAGCTCTTTAGAGTCAGGCCCCACCAAGCAATTATTAATGCTTTACGCTAGCCAGAATGGGGAGGCATGTGTTTCCTTCAGAAGCCATTCTAAACATGTACCCAGCCATTTAAATTCACAAGGCATTTGTTGTCACATTTCTTTCCTTATTAACAATGGCCCAGAAGCCGGGGCATACTGACAGGTCTCTCCATACCCCCAGAATCCTGCGTGAGGTGTGTCAGCAGCAATACCCTTTCGTTATTATTGCTATGCTACTTAAGGACAAGCCCCACCCTCTCATTCAGCTCCCTCCCTCCTCCTCCCGCCCCCTGTATTTTTCACTAGAAACTATTACATCAAGAACACGTAACTTCCA